>OW203767.1:17847836-18302357 GCA_934045905.1 Leuctra nigra | reverse complement strand
ATAGTTATTGTATAGTTATAGTTAGGTATAGCTATAGTTATAATTATAGTTATAGTTATAATTATAGTTAGAGTTATAGCCATAACCTTAAATGTACGTTAATTTTATAGCCTTTCAAAGGAATATAATATAATTAACATTTAAAATTGTATGATTTTATCAATAGTTAAATATTAACTATTCGAAACTTGTTGTTTTTTAAACTCTCTTTTAAATCAAAAGTACATGTATTTACAGAGATTAGGCCACAATGATCAAAGGAAGCTCTTCTGTGACAGTTCACAAAACGAATAAAAGAATCGCATACAAGAGAAAAAACCACAATAAACAAACAAGTACACATTATACATTTGTAAGGCAATGAGGAGAGAAAGCAATTTTTAAAACCTAATTTTAATGTTGAAAAAGCATCGTGTGTCCTCTGAATTTTGGAAAAACTGGGGAATAAATAATGAAGATGGCGATTTCCATTATTGAACCAACCTAACCTAAAGCCAGTATTGACCTTGTGGTCCCTGTGCCTTTTTACTACCATCTTGTTTGTGTAAGTTGCACGTTCTCGTTATCAAGCTGAAATTTGATACACGTAATGCTGTCGAACTGTACTGTTGTACTCATTAAATTCCTTGATTTTGTTATTAGCTTACAGAAACAGAGCAATAGCTTAATTAACCATTATAAACTGATGATTATCAATATGTATTGTTCGTATTACGCTTTATTTAACAGGATTGTGGAGGATGGATATCTGTTGGCTGTGTGCCAATAATTTGATAGCAATTTATTATTAATAATGCATTGTGGGTTTACTGAAAAACACGAGTATTTGACTGGCAAATGATGGTAGTAATTTTACCACTCTACTTTGTTCCGAAATAAAATATTCAGATATCATCGCTAAATCAACAAATGATTAATTAAAGGCATTTAGTATAAATACTAGACAATGCGACAGAAAGTAGAATGCTTTCATGTAACTTCAAACGAAACCAAGAAATAAACAAACTTTGTTGTCAAATATTTAAACAATTTTCTTCATTCCTCATATTAAAATGAGAAATAACTTTAAACTTCAACGTAACAATTTCAAATGTACGTATGTACACAAAAGTTAACGTTTTTGCTGTAAATTTAAAGGAAGTGAGCCAATGTCAATTGTTTGATTCATAAATCATAAATGAAATATGAATAAGTTGACATAATTCTCTGCGCTGGATCAGTTGGCTAGTCTAGACTGCATGAAATCCGCTAAGCCGGGCCCGGGAGACCAGTTTCTTCCAGCTGCAGATCTGTATACATTCCCGACTGTCGCTGTCATTGCCGGTGGGGGGGGGGGGGGGGGGGGGGGGGGGGGGGGGGGGGGCGTCCCAGGAGTTCCAACTCGGAGGAGGGAAATTGCTCCTGCACCTTCATTGTTTGTCGGTAGTTGAGTGGAAAAACATACACGGGAAAAAGTATAAACTAAATCAAAAACTTGAGGCGGAAAAATAAGTTTTCGAAAGACTTTTAGCTTGTTTTTGTTTGTTTGTTTGTTTGTTTGTTTGTTTGTTTGTTTGTTTGTTTGTTTGTTATATTGACGTTTGAGATTGATAAAATGTAATATAAGGAAATCTCTCAATTTTCTTGAGTCTTACAATCTATTACTTCTCCGGGTGGAAAACACTGGAAAATGCTGCTCACTGGAACACATTTTCCATATGTCAAAGTTCTATATTTACTTTTCAGAAGTAGAAAAGTTCTAAACTTTTTATAAACGTATGCCTAAACTCTCAACGGTCTTGATAAGTATGATAATAAAACATAGACTTTTCATATCACAGTTGCAAAAACTTTCGAGGTAGATAATGACGGAAAATGCCTGAAGAAAATGCGAGTGATAAAAAAATAGCTTCAATTCGAAACACTCAACAGCTGAACTTTCTCAACTTCTAGATTCTAACGCCCGACGATTATTCTAACTGCAAGTAATTACCACACAACCGGTTATGAAAGTTTTCCGCTTACACCGTCAACTTTTTTTCCCCTTCCACAGACGTCAAGATCAACTTTTAGATCCATTAGTTTGTTGAAAAGTCGACGCCATATCTGTCTGGCATTTTCCTCCGGGACCTTCGGGAAAGAGAAAAGTGAATGTCAGCAGATGGCTGGGCGAAACAAATCACAACACATTGGAATTTATTCGTCTGCAAATCACACAAAACAGTTCTAAATTTTAATTTACAATTCATAGGTTGCATGTGATGTCATCTCATTGTTGCCGTCGCCATCTTAATGGCACGCAGAATAGCTGTGATTCTCTGATTTTTTGACGATATTTTATAGTTAATGAGTACCTGGGAAATTGTATAGGCTCCGGAGATTACTTTAGTACAAAGAGAAATCACTCACATTACAAAAATACATCGGTTTGCCTCAATACAGTTATAAATCTGACCCGTCAACGTGCCAACGTATTGGGTGGACAATTCAATAATTTAGCATTGCTGATATAAAACAAAAGAAGTTCGTGCAAGCTATGAATAGGGTTATGTCACCTAAAAATGTATAATTTTAAATTTGTAAATATCAACATCAGAAATCATGACAAATACCTACACTTCTCACCCGAAAAATTAACATTTTCATTCATAAAATATCAAATTGAAAATTTCATTTTTCATTTTTAAGTCCACAACAATGTGTTATCATGGTGTATCTTTGTTGCCATGGCAATGCATTGCCCCAGTACGTCTATGCCGATATTACTGTTCTAAAACAAGGATAAACAATTTTAATCAGAGATTTATATCAATCTTTCTGTATCAATAACTTGAAAACTATTCATCACAATAATAATATTTTGTTTGTCTCCATCCTAGACATGTAATCCATTCTACAACTGGAGAGCAGAGAGTTCCCTATTACACGATGTTTTCGAAAACAGAAAATACAGAATAACTAAGTGAAAACAAAAACTGAGTAACTTACTTTGAAAACTTTAAGTAAATGAGTAAAAAACAGCATTAAACTTGAAGAATTTTGTTTTCATTGTTATCATAGTAAAGATGTACGAAGCTTCAAATATTTCAACAAGAACTTTACATGTACATTTTATTCACACTGCAAGGAACCGTTGTTTTGCTGCAAAAGCTGAAATTGAAAACTTCTCCGCGCTCGGACGTAAAACGAGGAAGAGAAATGGACGTCCACACAGATAAACTCTCTGCAATGTGCTGTAATTCACTAGCTAAAAGCGCACTAAGCATGCAAATTGTCCTACTAAAGCAACGGCAATACGCTAACTTAAACTCTGACCTGAAACCCCTTTTTCACAGAGAAAGCAAATACAAGTTTATGAAAGTTCGTTACTAAATAAGGTGAACTTTACAAAGCTCGTGGAAGTTTCCTTTTAACTTTAAATTTAATTTATGATTATATTAAAGGCCCAAGTTAATGTACTTGCTCTGTGCTGACTTTGGATTCAGAATTTTATAAATCTATTTAACGGGATGAATGGTGTCAACTAGTGATATGACGTCACTTAAAGGGAAACTGTCATATTAATTGTTGATTGCTGGGTGGCTGGGAGACATAAATTATCTTAGTGACTTGCTTATGAATTAAGGAATAAGCAATGACGGTACAATTAAGACGGATTATTGTCTAGAGATGACGTCATTAAAGTGTATCTTGTCACATCATTGGGTCAGGCTAGAAAGACAGAAACGACATGATTTGTAACTTAGAATTCTCAGAGAATTTGGTTGCCAGTCACACATTTACACACATTTAATGTGTCTTTAATGCAAAACCATTTGTGCACCAAAGAGGAAATCGGTAACAAAAAGTGATAGCATGCATCTCAGTTGATGGGCCTCATGCACCAATCAATGAAAAGAAACTGGTTCTGAGAAAAGCAATGTTAAAGTTAGTATACATTTGAAAAGCAAAGGAAATATGTGAATACATCATACTAATAACTAATTGATCTTCAATATAATATATCATGAAATATTAAAAATAAGTGCCAAAGCAATGACATCAGCGGAAGGTTGGCACAGAGTTCCTGCAGGAATCGGTCAAATCGATTTGTCTTGTTCAGGCAATTATTAGAGTCAGAAATTATCCTTTGACATGATTCATAACTAGGGCAAGGATGTTTAGGGCACAATCAATTTTAGTTGTTTTTTCAGACACGTCTATAAAATGATATATAAATATGTTTCATGTGTTCCTGATTTCAAAAATATGTGTATCATTTTGCCTGCAAATTACTTTTTTTAATTTTTTTATGAATTCAGTCATTTTCTTTTTATTTTAAGGTCTTTTTGTAATTTTTTAAATTAATTGGGAAAATAATATGAAATGTTTGTTGAAAGTTACAATAATTGTATGAATTTTGGTCTGGATAATTTTCATCCACCATTTGGATGGCCATCAACAATTCACATTCGATACATTGACACATTCATAAAATAATTTAAGTTGTCCAACTCCTAAACCGATAAATCGAATACTAATGCTGACGAATATTACATACCATACATTTTGATTGGTCCTTTTTTGGGATTTTGTGGTACTTTTTAAAAAGTTTTAAGGTACTATTTGCCTGCCTTTTGGACGATTCATAGGTCATAAACAACTTAGTCCTACTCATAACCCAGATACTTCTGCAATATTTTATAAGTGAATCTATAACCGCCTACGCCTTTAGAGCAAAGAATTTCATCATCGGATCCCACATCACAGCTATCACTTTTGCACCGTTGCACTCTCATTAAGCCTTTGTTGATAGCCGATGTTTTCCTAGTGTATTAGTTCCACACAGACGTCACAACTGAAACACACCACAGCGGTTAATATACTCGATAAGCTGATTTCATTTGTTGCTAATCTGTCGGTGATGTTACATTGATTACGTTCATGAAATAATTAGTATCACGTCACGAACTACGTTGATGTGATGAATTTACTATGGGCGTTGTGGTTGTTTCGTCGGACGGTTTCGTTGTTGTTTTTGGTGAGTCAACCGCAATGGATTGAAAAGTATTTGTGGATTTTACAATATTGATTGTTTGAGGAAAAGTATTATTTTCAGTAAGCAAAGTGATATTTCGGCACATTTGACTCGCACTGTTGTTGACGTTGTACAAGCCAGATCGCCCCCCTTATTAAAATTAAATCGGTCAAACATTTTAATATCTGACTGGTAAACTGGAAAAAATTGACTGGACTGGAAACTGGAACTGGAACTGGTGACTGGAAAAATTTATGTGTCTTGCAGTTCACACCGCATAACAAATATACATCCGAAACTTGAACAGTTATTGAGATAAAATTATTAGTTGCTTGAAATATAATTTTATTTGTTTACTTTTGTTATATATTTCAAATGTCGGAAATATTTGTTGACTATAAAGAATTGTGTAATAAAATATGCATGTCTTAACTAATATAACAATTTGTGACATTTCGGCCGATTGAGTTAGAAGCAATTAACGTTTGTGTACATTTTAAAATATTCTCAAACGTTTTATCGGCTATATAATTCATTCAAATTAACTATACGTGTGAGGCTTATCAAAATCTGCCTACTCATAAAATAATAATTTCAATCTAGTTACTAATTCATGTAAAACTGGAACGGCGTCAAACCCTCCAAATTCTACCCAGGAAGCCACTCACCATAAACCTTCGTACCAGCACAATACATCGTTAAAATCGCATAAAACCCAACATCTCGTCGAGAACGTCAGGAATTCCTTCTCCAGAACCCTGATTTATCTACCAGCGACGTCGTGATTTACAGACCGACGCCAGCCGACGCTTTCCAGTTGACGTCGTGTCAAAAACTTCCAGCTTTTCCAAAAACCCCTCCACACAAAAACCACCCTCCAGAAGACTGTATAATAATTTATATCCCGACGTGATCTGTGTTGGGAAACCTTGGGTTCGAGACCTGGTTCGTACCTCACGTAACCAATTTCTTTGGGCTTTGACTCTGGGTTGTCGAGGGGGTGGGTGTGGGGTGGGGGGTACAGCTTTCGCGAGATAATGTCGCTGGTTTGTTCTAAATTGCTTTCCGATTATGTGGCCCAAGCTCCTATGCAGAGCGGCGTCAGCTTTTAGAGAGTTTAGAAGGGGGTTTGATTCGGTCTGAAATGATCTAGTGGTATTATATGAAGTTGTTGGGTAGGTATTGGACATGGAACTAACTGTAGGGTGAATATCTAAGGCATTAAATACGAAGTTATTATGAGAATTACCTGGAAATGTCACACTTTGACGAATGATTAAACATTGCGAATATTATTATGGACGTTTTAATTTATAGTTAGCAAAAGTGGAGGAAATTGTTTAATATTATTCTAAAAATGTCTTGAATTTTCCCTCCTAGAAGTTTTCGAAAAACGTTTCGATTTTTTTTTATCTCTTGAATGAGCCATATATTTATAAATTTCATCATCTTGCATGCTCTACAGACATGTGAATTCGGATTAAAAAAGCAACGCCGTCACTCAATCATCGACAATTTCATCACATGCTGACATGATTAAATACGTACCTGTTTACGTATAGATTTTGTATTAAAGCGTGTGGTACTTTCTTGTCTAATAACAGTTCGATAGCCGCATAACTTTCTCTCCGCTGCATTTATCCACAAAGTGTAACCACTACGTATTACTTGCACGGACTCTCGTGCAACTAATTCAACATATCAATCCGCTGCACTGTGGCTGCGGTGGAGACTGACAAGACGAGTTAGCACGTCTCCTGCCACTGACTTACACCACGCTATAGAATTATCACGTGTTGGTTTATTACATGTCTCGTTATAGACATCATTCAAATAATGGAACGTTTTTGAGTAATATGAAAATGAAAAAGTGCAAAGAACGTTCATACCCATTATATATTTCCTATTGTTAACTTCGATATTAATTCGGTGAGGTAGATTGTTGATTTAAAATTTAAAAAATTTAACCTACGTATGGGAAATCAATTTTCATGCATTCAAAAAGGGAGCACCATTGATAAAAATATGATAAATGATGATTATATGGAGCAAACTTTCTTAATTGTTTCAGACTTTTGTAGGAAAATATGAAACTTTTTAATTCTTCAGTAAAAAGTTGAGATCTAGCTATGTGTCAGATGCTACTTTTTCAGTTTTTTTAAGAGTTCAAAAGTTCAAAATATTATAAAAATAGTTATTTTGTCTATTTTGATGGACTTCTCAAATTCTTAAATAATTTTTGTTGCTAAATTCAAATAGTTTAATTTCTGTTTTCTTCTGTATCGCCTTGCCTGTTGTTTGCTAATGTGATGTCGCCGCTTTTCTCTCTTGCACCTGCCAGCATCACGCTATCACCCACTCTCTCATCCCGGGCATCAGGCAAGTGCCGACGTCAAGTATGAAGGAATGCTACTGGAATGCCGACAACTCACAAGGGCGATCACTCTCTGACGTCACCACTGTAATCATGTCCGCCACTTGTTGTCTACTTCACACTCTTGAACATTCCGCAGTCGATCATATTCACTTCATTATCTTCAGCCGCTTTGGAGATGGCATTCCGCTAATCTACGCCGTGCGTCATTAAAACACTGCTGAAATAACAATTAGGGACAGTTTTTCAATACGCGAATTCGAGTAGGTACACTCAAACGAATAAAAATTGGTACTCGAAAAGAAAAGGATTGGCTGCTGGTAGGGTTCCTTGACAATCAATCCTTGTTATTATCAATGAAATAAGAGCTCACCTACTAGAGGTAGATGATGCGTTAACACAGCCTTCATGGGATGATGCCATCAAACCTTAATCAGCCAATCCTTTTCTTTTCGAGTACCGATTTTTATTGGTTTGAGTGTACCTATCTGGTTAATTAATTAAGTTTAAAAGTCATTCAAGTAATGTCATTAGTTGTTGTATGGCAATATAGTTCTTATCAACTGTTTATAATTTATCAGAGTATCGAAAAACTCCCTATGCTTAAATCATAAATATTAATATCCTTATAAAATAAAAGAAAATCGTCCGGAAATTTATTTGACTCGATTTCTTCTTCGGATCTCTGTGTTGGCCCTCAAAAGGGCACTTGGCGACGTTTCGGTGAGATTACTCTCTTAATCTGCAGGCTGAAGGTCGCTAAACGTCGCTTACGTGAAAATCCACGACAATTTATCCAAATTATCTACCAAATTAAGCCTAATATATTGAATCAAGAATCAATAATTTCAGACGAAATGTAACAAGACAATAAGTAAAAACAGTAGCTGAATAACATACATTGAAGCATAGCTAATTGACAATTCGTAGTCGAACTCGAAAACACCATATCTTGAAGAATATGGCGTGAAAATAGCAAATTAGGTATGCATGAATAATTTCGGTTAAATCATCTTTTATATTTTCTAA
Source organism: Leuctra nigra (assembly GCA_934045905.1). Classification (NCBI taxonomy): domain Eukaryota; kingdom Metazoa; phylum Arthropoda; class Insecta; order Plecoptera; family Leuctridae; genus Leuctra; species Leuctra nigra. Next base: position 18,293,958 of record OW203767.1, on the reverse strand, counting down.
GTTAAAAGCTTAGCTCTCGAATTGATCACAATGTGTTCCGTCTTTTGATTTTTACTGCCGCTAAATGTATAATGGAATTTCCTAAACTGAGTCTATCGACATCCATTCTTCCATTTTGCACTGGGATTTCTTTCACACATTAACATTCCTCCACGCTGATATCTTTCTAATAGATTACCTCAACTGGTCGCCATTTTCATCCGGCTAATGCAGTTTCCGAACTCGGAGACGATATATCTGAGATCACATCTCGCACTTGCGGTCGTCATAGCAACCACGGGGATCTTTAGACGCGGACAAAAAGCAAGCAGAAACGTCGCATCGATTTCGGATTGATTTCGACACCCCCGCCCACTCCTCCCCCCCTCCCACCGGGTCATTACAGCCCCCGGGAATGCCGAGATCAAACAATGTTTGCATAATCCATAACGTTGAAACGTGACGCACGATTACAAGTGACTTTATTTGTCACTCAGGATATATTTATTAAAATGTGAAATACGGAGATGGAAAAATGCGTGACGGGATAAAAAGGGAAGCGCTTTTTAATTAAACTACAAATATAAATATTTAAATTTTTTACCCGACTTGAATACTGGAGTTGAGGTGTCTAAATTCTGAATATTAGAAAGTCACGCAAAACCGTTTTACTTCCACTTCACTTACATTTTTAACGTGCAAAGTTATTTTATGCAAATTGTATAAAGCTGTTATCATCCGTATTCGCGTATTTACAGTATGTATTAGTTGATGAAAGTGCGGGGGAGTTGAATTCCATAAGCCCGCAGCAGTACCGCGACATAACCGTTTCCCGGGTATTACCAACTCCACAATGTGTGTCCTCGGTGGATTATTACTGCAAAGTAAAGCCTATGAAACGTCGCCGCCGGCCGTTGCGTTAACTAAACTGTGCAAAAGCTCCCCGAACAGTAGTTCTCTGGTTTCAAGATCCAACCAATTGATTTACTCCCCCCCTTCCACCCCTTGAGAAGGAATAGACACCCCTTGAACGACAAGCGGATGTCTTTGACAACCCCCTCCTCCCAACCCCCAGGTCTATATCTCTTGATTATTGGTTATTGGTTCGGCACACGCAATGACAATGATCCTACTTGTATGCTGGTACGGAGATCGCTAAATCTGAGCTGGGAGTAAAAACTACCCCTGTTCTCCCATGTTCGGGAGAAATATCGTGATGTTAGTTGATAATACATTCTAGTGATTTATAATGACTGAAAGTGTACTTCTCATTAAATTCCAGGCGTGAATTCTTTATATCGTAACAGAATATTTTAGGAAAGAAGACTTCAATTGCTTACAATTCTGTGCTCAGTGGAAATATAATTGGTACAAAACATAAAAGCGGGGTTTCTACTTTACAGTTAATTTAATTTGAATAGCTTTAAGGAGAAAGACGTAGAATACTTTCTTTTCATTTTATATGAAAGTCCGTTTTCCAATTTCTTTTAATTTCCTCCAATGCTTAAAGTGTAAATGAAGCTCCAGGTTTTTGTAGTTACGCAATAATCGTAAAGCTTTCCGAATTATACTCGAGATAGTAAAAATACAACGATAACAATATCACTTTCATAATGTTTTGCTACAGCAATCTATTTGGATGGTTTCATAAAGGATCGAGATTTTATCTCAGCAACGTTCATGAAACTCCATTGTTTAAACATCATAAAATCCAACCAACTTCATAATATGCGATAATGCAATATGATTCTGTGCTAAATCACAAAAAAAGTTCACTAATAAACAATAAACTTCCTCACAAAATCAGTTTCCCTCACACGTTATTATATTTTCATGATACTTTCATTGACATTTTTATGATCTTTCTGTTATCTTTGTCTCATGAAGACGTACGTTTTGCGACTTGCCTCTGGGGAAAGTCGAAAGAAACATACAGGAAATAGCCTTACACGCAGTTAACTTTTCCACTGTATAAATAAGCAGTTGTGCGTGGCATGGAGGGATGTTTTGGAACGCAAACAACATGCCTTTTGTCTTCTCGACTGTGAAAGTGCTATTGATGATGTGATTTGATGATGTTCTTCAACAGTTCAAGCAAGGAACAGTGAGATATGAGACGGGGAAGTTCTGATTTTCGTGTTGAGAGTTGAGTAGAGGTTCTAAGATAGTCAGTGGCGTGGGGTTTGGAATGTGAGGTCGCAGGGTTAAAAGGGTGCTACGTCGTATTTTTTTCTAACTTTGGTCGAAGTAAAGGACGGGAAAAAGGATGTCGTTTAGAGATTTTCAAGTAATTCTAGAACTTTAGAAAGACAGTTTAATGTGTTAGGAAGAAGAATGACTTCAATTAATTTCGCACTTGGCAATATCCTTGACCCTTACAACATTTTCTCCTTTTCCTTGTCATCAGATTGTTTGAGGACAATAAAGGACTTTCTGTTGTACTAGAAATCTACCATTTTATACAATACACACAAACAAATACAAACAAAAATACACACAATAATTGACCTGGAGGTCAATTCTTGAGATTCACGTTTTGAACCCGTTTTACATTTGCATTGTATAAAACTAGAAAAGTTGAAGGTTGTCAACCTTCATAGTTGTCTAGGCAACTTCATAGTTGCCTTCTTAGTTGCCAACTTTTCAACTTTTTAACAATGAAAACGTGAAAGCTCAAGAATTGGCCTCCTGCTGCAGTTGTTCGAGAATTTATCAATATCCTGTCACTCTTCTATAATTTTATTGTTTTTCTCGTCATTAGATTGTTCGAGGACGACAAGGCGATGCTGGCGCTGTTCGAGAAGTTCCAAGACCTCAAGACACGTGACGACCAAGCCAACAGCATGGAGCTGGCCGAGCACGCGAACACGGTGATGCAGACTCTGGACGAGGCGATCAAGGGGCTGGACAACCTCGACGTCTTCTTCCAGTACCTCCACGACGTCGGCGCGTCGCATCAGCGCATCCCCGGCTTCAAGGGGGAGTACTTCTGGGTGAGTGGCGTTCAGGGAACTAAAATGAGTTAAGTGGGAAAAGTAGAGGTTTTGGGCACGTCACTTTCATGAAAATAATAGCGAGTTCACCAAGTCGCGAAATAACATAAATTATTGCTTATCGTGTCTACTACAATGGAGCTCAATCGACATATTTCCTTAATTTCCTTGCGAAAAATGGATGTGGCCAGTATTTTTTTTCTTTAAAAATCGCATTCTGTATGTGATTTTATGCTGGATAATAAATACAAATTTGCTTTGATACCCAATTTGCCCAGAACTATTTTTCTTTAAAAATCGCTCTCTGTATGTGATTTTATGCTGGATGATAATAACACATTTGTTTTGATTACTGCCCATATAATCATTTTACCTACCTATCTATACCTTTTTTTTAATAAAAGAAAACGTGGAAGTATTTGTTATACGAAGCGTCTTAAATCGTGTGTTAGTTTAACGTTTGTTTGCTTTTATATTTACTTACATATAAAATGCAAGTTTTAAAGTTAGTATTTCGAAGTGATACAGTTTGTAACGATAAGTTAAATCGTAGAGGACTTGCTGATTGTGTTTTTACTTTTTGATAACATATCACCTTGGAATATTCAGGGCATGAAAATTATTCAGATAAAGCGAAGTAAATAAATTTGCTGTCACTGGGACCCAGTTGATAACAACTAAAAAAGTTTTTTTAAAACAAATATGTGATAAATAGGGTAATATTAAAAGTGGCCTTGGACAAGTCGACGATGTTTTAAACATGTTATATTAGCACTAGAAAAGAAAACCGTTGATGTAGTAACTTTTGTAACTTTTGGCTTTATTAACGTTCACATTATTTTTAACCCTTTCAACTCTTCTAACCCTACTTTGCGATTTACGCCTAAGCAAAAACACCTTGGCAGATCGTGTAATTAAATATCACTCTACCTTCACATCAGCAATACATAATAACAATCTTTCAGCTCACTGGTTCGTACACCAGAAGGGCAATTATTTCCTCTCACTCCACTTAGTTTTCTTAATATCGCCTTAAAGGCTATGTGATATTTCACTTAACTTATATATGTGATAAACCATGTGTTAAGATATAATTCAGTAACTAAGACAACGTTTTAAATGTAGCTTTACACCTGCTATGAGATTTAATGTTCGTACAAAGTGAGTCACATCATACGCTCCACAAATCACCGCAGTTAACAACGACACTTGAACGTTAGTTGCTATAAATGTGAAGTCAAGAGGCCTTGTTGACTTGGTAACTGGATTCCCGGTACTTCAAAGTGTTGTTTGAGTTTGTTGTCTTCAAGCAAATAGAATATCAAAAATTCAACAAATTCAACCTGAATATTAAATAATGCCACACAATCAAGTACAGCCTCAAGTCATTAAAAAATAAAATCGTGTTTAAATACGTTTTGAGGTATTACAAGAGGTGTTTTTGCTCTCTAGTGTGTCACATTATTTAGATCAGTAAACTTTAGTCGTGTGTTTCTACTTCATATTTTTACAATTCTGTTAGTGTAGAGTCAAAATATAAAAAAATACTTTGAAGAACCGCTTCTCTTAATAAAATATGATAAAGCCCCCAAACATTTTCCAGTCTTCATTCAGAACTTTGTCGAATTTAAAATGTAAAAGAGGATAAGAACCAGCATATGTTATTCCTCTACTAATTTATTTAGTTCGGAGTGGCATTAGAAAAGTAACAAACCACCGAAGCTAAAGACTAAGACAAAAGAGCGAAAGTGACTAGTGATAATTTATTGAAGACGCGATTGCTCCGTTTCGGTTGGTTCAGTTACAAAGTCGAACCGAATGAAACACAGCCTGAAGTTCAGATTTACATTCTCGGCAGAGCTGCACAAACTTCAGCCATCGCCATAGGTGAAACACAGCTGAAATTTAATCGAAGACGAAGTCTTGAGAAAAACAATTTGCGTTGCAATCTGTTTGAACTTACTGTTTATTGAGAAAAGCAAGGAAACTTTAGTTTCTGATAAATTCCGTATTCCACTGAGTTGCAAACCGTTGTTGCAAACTTTTGTTGTAAGAAAAGTTAAGAGGACTGAGTAGTGAGCGTGGCCTTGAAGAGTTTTTAATCGATTTTTATCAATATCTTTTACCGATGTAATTGTTAACAAAATAGGGCTTTGTACGAGTATTCAGAACAGTTCAATGAAAATAATTTCATAGTTTGGAATAAGTTATAAGTTTTATTTTGTCTAACAGATGTTTAGTGCCATAATTTCACTAATTTCCGGACACTAAACGTTTGTAGGACAACGTAAATCTATTAAACCATTACAAGCAGTGGAAATATTTTCATTGAACTGTTCTGAATACTCGTACAAATCCTTATTTTGTTAACAATTACATTGGTAAAAGATATTGATATAAATCGATTAAAAAACTCTTCAAGGTCAAACTCACTACCCAGCAATAGTCATCACACGCAACTGTTTGGTTCAATGAGATGTTACTAGGGATAAAAGTAGGCCACTTTCGAAGAGGTTGTTTGGAGTTTATTTAAATATCAAATTGCTACAAAATTGCTTTAACAATGGTTAAAGATCAAAGATTTTAATTGCTGCTTTAGTCTTCTTTCTCGGTGTATAAACTCTAATTAGAACGTGTCGTACCGAAACTTGTATATGTCAGACAATATAAAAATAAAAGTCTTATAAGATATGTTATATGAATTGCTCTCAAAACATTTATTTTATTGGCTCCAAATTCCAACGGTCGACGCCAAGATATTAACAGGGGGTGAAAAACACGTTAGTTGAATTCTAATGTAACCGGGATATTTGAATGAAGGGGGGAGGGAGGGGGAGGGGAGTAAAACACAGCCGGGGAACACAATCCGACCGTTACGGGATCACGCGCGTAGAAACTCGCCACGCACAACTTTTAGCACGTACATGCGAGTTTGGCTCATTAAAACTGCTACATTTTAACTACAAAATTGATGGGAAAACATGTTAAATGGGATTTTAATGAAAAACTAATTAAGACGGCTGAGTAGTGAGCGTGACCTCGAAGATTTTTTTTAGACGATTTTTATCAATATCTTTTACCAAATTGTTAATAAAATAAGGCTTTGTACGAGTATTCAGAACTGTTCGATGAAAATAATTTCAAAGTGTTTGGAATGGGTTATTAGTTTTATTTTGTCCAAAAGACGTTTAGTGCCATATTATTACTCATTTTACAAAGCCTTATTAACAATTACATTAGTAAAAGATATTGATAAGAATCGATTAAAACACTTCAAGTTCAAACTCCTACTCAGCCGTCTTAAATGTTACTTTCTTGACTTTTAATTGTGATGTAATGTTAAAAGGAATGAAGAGCAGTTTAAAAGTCCAGACTTCCGCTGTTGTTGGAGAAAGGATCAAGAATGATTCTAGGTTATGTCATCACACCGGCCACGTGATCGGCCTCAAGACATGGCCTCGTGACGTCACGTGATCTCCGGACATGTCCCCCCCCCCCCCCCCCCCCCCCCCCACCAGGACAGAGCGAGGCAATAATCCTTCACACTGACCCGCTCTCACAACTACTCCGTCCATGATTGAATTACGTCCTCCAGTGTGACTTATTTACACGAGCTCTCTCTTACGACAACAAACTCGGATCAGATTATCTCTCTCTCGCTGAGAAAAACAACTCTAGCGGTGTCATTGTGATATGATGAATTGAGGCGGTATCATATTTCACTCATAACGAACGCGCCATTGCCATTTATATTACAAAATGGCGGACGTACAAGGTCTTCCTCCACTTTTTATTATATGATCGTGTGATCTAAACAAAATATCATAAAGAAAAGAAATCGTTTTGGGAGTTTCCTGATAAGAATTTTACAATACTTTTTGACACAGCGACAAAAACAACTTCGAACGTCTTCTTGATCTATTGATATTGATTCTGTGAACCGTATGTTATAAAAGGGAAAGCCACATCTTTTGTGATCATACAAATCAAATTTGAATGCATAACATTCATTGTAAACTTTCAATGCTGGATGCCCCAATGATTTCCAATAAAATATCACCCCTAATATAACTCAATTTTAAAGACCTACATTCTAAGATATTTCTTTCTGGTAGGTATATTTTGAGATTTGTAAGCCACCCGCTGGCATCTGATTTCTTCTCATTTCTGATATCATATTCTGGCATTCAATTTCTATAACAAGATTTAATGATATTTAAATAAAACTACTGTCCAAGTCCCCATGTGATGATTGTGCCGAAGTAGTACAGGGTTGAGACATCCTCTCAGAGTCATGCAACGTTGCCATATCCTCGGCACGATCTCGCCTGACATTTGGCCATAACAAGAAGCCACATTCACAAGTAATTCGCAGGGGGCGGAGGCACACGAAAATAACTCCGTTTATTAGCAGCTGCACTGAAAATGTAACCCTCAAATCGACGTAGGAAATGGAAACAAAATTGCGTGGGTGTCGGATACAAAGTCGCTAGTCTTGTTTCCGACCAAAAAATAATCCAAAATACATCCCTCCCCCCTCCCCCGCGCCGAGCTTGGCTGCGTCACTGGGGATTGCGGGGGCGAATCATCGGGGAAGAAACAAAAGATCCCAAGTCGGGTTTTGAAGAGCGGAGGACCTGAGCCGGCTTCAAGATGGGATAAAACAAACCATGAGCTTTTCAATTTGCAGTGGATTGATATCGGAAAATATTGTGGTGTTTTCTCTGATGTTTCGAACAAGGTTTCTGCTTTAATAAAAAGTTACTCGTGGCTTCTGCGAATGATATCGCTTGAAAATTGATCGTAGTTTATGAAAAAAAAAAACACACAATGGACGGAAGTTCATCTCCATCATATCAAATCATCAACGATACACAACCAAACTACCTACTCACTTTTATCATTCCTTTTTTGATTATCGTTATGATTTGCATTGAAATTGTGTTTTGGAACATATTCAAACGCAATTGGTCAGTCACATGGCAGGCGATGAGTCGCGTGAAGTATGTTTGTTGATTTAGTTCATTTCGTATTTTCAATTACAGTTGGACTTGTGTTGACCAGGGACCTTATGACCTTGTTTTATTGGATCACATTACAATTGGCTACGATATTACCAGGGGACATTCGGAATCCCCATATGCACTGACTATAATGAGAAAATTAAATATAAACATGTGCTATACGCTATTGCACTTGATGATGGACTGTTTGAGATTTATGTTCAATAAAACTTAAAAAATCAATAATTTCGCCTTAAACCAGAGCAAACTTATGTTATACAAATTTAAAGTCTGAAAGTTGAACCTATACAATCAAAAGTGGTATATTTTTAATGAAATGTGAAATTATTTCTATTGATGCTCAGTATATTCAGTGTTATAGCAATTTTTGGACCATCCGAATACACAAAAGTTGCATTATTCTGAAACAAACCAAGCTACTAACATGCATGATTTAATCAAAGAATGTACTATGTGTCACAGTATAATCCATAAAAGCATGTAATAATGAACTTGATCTCCCAAATCAGTATCAGTTTTTGTATTATAAACAACACTTGAGAGTGAGTCCACATTTTTCTTGTCGATCAATAAGAGAGTGGATTGTAAGACATAGCTGTGTCTTGCAGCTTGGGTAAGAAGTAGAACGAGAAAGATGAGATCTCTTGTGAACTTGACAGAATGTCACACTGCCACGAACTTGAAGTCCAACACCTCATCCTTGCTTGAGCAATTTATTCTAAAGCTTTCTCGCAAGAGTAAACTTACAAACGATAATATAGTGGTTTCCGCTTTACAAGCAGCTACGACCAAGTTATATTCCAGACTATACTCAAAGACATGAGAGAAATAGTTTCCGGTTACTGCACTTCAAAAACTTTCGAGAGATTAAAAATATTTAATTAATCCCACCATCTGCCACCAATTGTAATTTTGTAATGTCGTAATATTACTTGGCGACGATGATGATATTACTTCAAACAAAGTGATAAAGTTTGTTGGAAAGAAACGTCTATAAATCCACATATTGTGAATAAACTACAAAATATCCACCATCTGCCACCAATTGAAATATTCATCAAGAATGTTTAAAAACGAAATATGCAAGGACTTGGATTTGTAATATTGCCATAATATCATTTTCTACTATAAATATTGAAAACTGTAATTAGGAGATTGTATGATGGGAAATATGTCCCAACATTGAAAAAAATTAATTCAATTTCTTTAAAAATAGCAACAATATTTTCAGCTTTCATACATTTTCATATACTTTCGTCAATATTTTCAGAAAATGTTGAATATAATTGAATCTTGAGCATACTCAAGAGTATTTGACAAACATTTTGTACACAAAAATATAACCAACTCTTCTACATCTAATCTATATGCTACTTCAAAACAGAATGACATTTCAATTTATATTCCCGACGATATTGATACTGATAAAATTGCACAATATTAGACGCAATCATGTTTAAACCGGTTATATTTCACTGTGTCGCTGACAGCTGTCACTTCCATGTCATCGAATTTATGTGTCTTCATTCTCATGCGGCGTAGCTGACGTGAAGTCGACTCTTTGCATGTAAATACCACTTCAAAATGGCCGTCATTATCAAGATGGCCTGTCATTAAGTCTATTGTGCGTTGATAAACTCACATGGGTTCGCCCAGTGTAAGTGATTATCGTATTAATTAATGAGATTGACACTGTTCAGTCGGCAAGCTGGAGTGCATTAATAATTGAAGTGTACACAGGAATGGAACGCTATTGGTACACTCAAACCAATAAAAATCGGTACTCGAAAAGAAAAGGATTGGCTGATTAAGGTTTGAAGGCATCATCCCATGAAGGCTGTGTTAACGCATCATCTACCACTAGTAGGTGAGCTCTTATTTAATTGATAATAACAAGGATTGATTGTTAAGGAACCGGCCCAGCAGCCAATCATTTTCTTTTCGAGTACCAATTTTTATTGGTTTGAGTGTACCTTCCTACCTGTCAATTTGTTGAAAAAATTACTTAATGTGTAATCTTGCACTGATTTTTTTGAGCTTATGAAATATTCCCTCGGTTTTTAGAAAATATTGACTCAAAGTCTTGAAAAAAGCAATTGAAATATCGATTTGTATGGAAGATAGATACAAGTTTCAACATAAACTTCGTTTATCTCAGTTTCATCCGAATGTGACTCATAGCGTTCTTTCCCTGTACACTTCAATTGAACTGATCAAATATTGTTACAGCGAGTTTATTCACGTTTTCTAGCATTTGCCATTTATCTGGTTTTGCTCGCTTATCGGTTTTTAACGAAATTCTCAGAAAATGTAATAAAAGTATAAAATGGTTCTCCAATTTTTCACTTTTTGACAGTAAATAACGCAGAAAAGTACGCTACGCTTTTATCAAAATTATACTCGGATACAAATCTGCACCTCAGAGGTACAAGGCCGCAAGTCCCCCGAGACTTTCGCGGGATCTCGGGCCGCGAGATTTTGTGTTGTCCACTTTTGGAATTATGTAATCACGCTCTATAAATTGCCATTGAATGTCAACAAATACAGTTATATTTGAAGTAATCTCTTGCCCGGGGCTCCGGAGTTCAAGTTCAGAACCTAGCAAGTATTTATTTATTTCTGATCGTGGAATTAGTCTAATTAGTTGACACTCAAACAGATGTATTTGACAGCGATTGTATTACATGCCTCACGTCTTGCGCAATATTTTGATAGATTACTTTTGTGCACATTTCACTTTTCATTGCAAGAATTTACTCCGCCAGAATCATCTCATTTTCGCACCGAGTTTCATTAATCTTCTCTACGTTTCTATGGATTAGAGTCGGTCGTGTCCCGTATCTTTTTTAATTTCAAGTAAAAACGACACAAAATAAAATTTAATGATTAATGAATCGTAAAAGTTTCAATTCTCACTCATGTACCAGTAGAGCATAATATACACAGTTCAAGCCATTTTCTTAACCAGAAATATATGATCTCTAAATTCAGTAGGAGTTCAATTTGTTTAAGTGTGTAAGAGTATAACCGTGTAGAAGGTTATGGCCATTTTATTTTGTGGATATTGCCATAGGTAAATAAATTGGAATCCAGAAATAAATTCGGTATACTGTTGAAATGCTGGTTTACAAATGTGAAAAAAGTAAAGGTGTACTCGATTCTTAAGCAAGAGTAGCGAAATCTCTGCAGCTCGAATATCCGTTTTTTTCTTCGCATTCCAGGTGAATCAAAGTAACGGATCAAACTTATTTTTTCAGAACAGATTTATCACTATCCCGTTCATCTCCATACCGATTTTTAGCAAGATTGGCCTCGTGGTCTCACCAGAAAATTGATTTATAGTTAAACTCCGCTTTTCTGATGGATAATCTGAAAGAAGAGCTGTGGTCTTTCATGCATTTCGAAGACTAACTCAGCGTTTCCCTTATTTAGTTAGGTACACCTATGCTTCTAGAAACGTCTTAGATTTATCATGGCATTCTATTACGAACGATGAAAGAAATCCCAGCCTTTCTGTAGATAAAAGAAGATGAAATTCAGTAGATCAAGCTCCAGCACTGATTAGAAGTATCTGCCGTTTACAAGATCCCCTCTCCATCGTCTCGGCCGTTATCATGTTAGAACTCGTTCGCGGATTGGTGGCTGGAAAATGTGCCCACAGGGTCTGAACGTCTGCCAATTCAACGCGGCAGTTTAACTCCACGGGATAAGTTTTTTGGAGCTCTGACAACATGTTGCGCCTGCCGATTTGCTGCATTTATTACCCGACAAATTCACAGCGACGACAGAATTATGTTCACATATTTTATGCTCGAAGAAGAATTTGAAATATATTTCTATGATTCTTTTTTGTCTCGTTTTCCGCATACCGTCGCGTGGAAAACTCGGTTTTATCTCTCTGTTTTTCATTTTATTACATGTCCTGCTGTTTCTTCTGTCATCCGCGTTTTCCTTTCATTTCCACGTAACGCGTCAAGTTCAAAGAAAAAGACACGGAATTTCAGAGCGCTGTCATCGGAACTCATTTCGTGAAAATGCTACGCTTTCCCGATGCTAGAAAAACTCGACCTATCGGTGTGTGTGTCTCTATATGATGGGGGAAAGAAATTCATCCATAAAATCGTGATGCATAAAATATAATGCCATCTGCTGGTCTCCTATATGGGTTGAAAATCGATGTTCATTCTCCAATTTCCCGGCACGAAATACCATACAACTTATTTTTCCTGCGGGCTTTCGAGTCTGAATTACGGCCATTGGTTTTATATTGCGTCGCTTAATGTTTCTGGGAACTACACTTGAGCGAATGCGCGTTTTAAATCTACATAGAATGTAATGATCAACAAAATGTAGATCAATAGTTAAATCGAGTGTAAGGTGTACAGTGGTCAATTGCTACAGGAAACACTTGTATTTTAACAGATTTTACATTTGTAGTGATTCTTTCAAAGGAATCGTTACATAGTAATGTAACCAAAATTATATTTAATAACTAAAACTCTCCAAATGTGTCTCTGTTTGGAAATGTTTTAGTATCATATCACGGCCTCTGTCTAGATAGGAATGCTATAAAATAGAACAGACATAAAAAATATGTGACAATCAGCTTAAAATATGGATGAACACAAAATCCATAATGTACCAAAATGCTACTAATGAATTACGAGTAGATCAACATGCACAAAATTACATTTTAGATTATTTATGACGTTTCACTTGAATTCATAAAAATCAAATCGTAGATAATCAATATATTATCTCTTGAAACAAACTGATTTAGAAAGGTAGTTAACATATAATTTCCGACTGCAGGGGACATCTAGACTATTGTCACAGCTTCCATGTGAAATGGACTATGATGGAATACACACATACATCTCTGTATACATATTTCTGCGACATCAAGAGTTACCTTGTCTGGTTGGATTTCAGTGGCAGGTCATAAATCAATCTTATGAAATTGTTTTTAAAACTCGCTTTCTCTCAGAACTGTGAAATCCCTGTGAGTCGTGAATCATACTGCGTTCACATCAGTTGTGACTTTCAAAATGTGAAAATTTACTGCTTCATTCATAGTTTTTGTATCTGTAACTCTTTTTTCATATTGCATTCTATAACATGGGACTGTTCTATATTCTTGCCATAACAATCTTTACTTATTTCTTTATAGAATCACTCATTTTAGTGCAACTGAAAGATATCATAAAAAATAATAGTGTCAATTATTCACTTGACAAAATAGGAACGAAAATGAGAAAATTAACGGAAATGCGATATATTTTGTACCTATAGGTTTTAAGTATTTGCGAATTTTATACTCTGGTTAATAGAAAATATACACAGCAGAAAGTAATAAAACAAATTTAAGAAATTGATCGAGGAACGCTTCCGTAAAACATAAAAAATATAAATGATAGGTGTTTTCAAGAATAGGAGCTTTTAAGTATTCGCAATTAATTTCAATTAAGTCGGTTAAACAGCTACACAAATTAAATTTTACGACCGACTGTCAGCTTCACAGAAGAAATTAAACAAAACACCGTCCGTGAGGGTGACAAAGTATCAAGGTGTAGAACACTTGTATAAAACGGTGATTCCGTGATAAACACATAACCAGTCTCCAATCAACATTTGCTTTGACATTTCTCAGTCGCAACCTTCCACCTCAAACTGGTCTGAATCTACATCTATAATTGCAAACCCTAACCGACGTCGGCTCGCGTTTCTCGGGTCGGATTAGTTTCAAATTAGTCATCGAAGTCGCCGCATTGTTCTACGCTGTGACAGGTCTCTCTAGACGGTAAGCACTAAGCTGATTTCACTTGGAACACCGCTTATTTCACGCCCAGTTATCCGGGGGGTTGTGTATGTTAATCAACCGACACTGGATAACTCGATTAAGAGACCCAACAGTTCAAGGGAGTGGTTTTCGATGCTTGATAATCTGTCGGTGATCGAGTTTCGGTTTCGTTATCGTTTTGGGGTCATTTGATAAATAACGCGAAAGTTTCAATGTATAAAACATGAATTACACGGTTCATTAGGTAATTTTTCCAATCAAACCAAGTATTGAGCAAAATGAAGTACATGTAATATGTTTTAGCTGAAATTTGCAAAGGTTGCTTTACTCCATTTTTCACATTTTATTCATGACTAATTGCGTTCACTTTGTTGTCTTGTAGTGGTGTTTTTAATTATACTTGACGTATTTAATTAAAACATTGGTCATTGTAATGCGTCTAAAATACGCCAACGACAACGACTAATAATGACATAAATCAAAAGCACGTCTCTTGTCCACTAATTATTTTCATTAAATTTTATTATAGGATGAAGCAAAAAGGGTGACAGCTCGTTTTATCCATGAAAAGATAATATCTTTGATTAGGTACTAACAGTTTAAATTCAAGAGTTATTTGTAACAAAAGCTTTGTTAATTCATTAACACAATGGCAATTAGAGCCAAGAGGTCCTTCCAAATTGATCGATCCGAATGTTGTCTGAACAAGAACATCTAAAAAACTATCTAAAAACGAAGCGAGAAAACAAAAATAGCACCGTACACGTTCACGACCAAAGTTCCTTTTCTACAATTCACTTTGCAAGGCAAAATGATAATCGCTTTAAAACACTTTGGCCAATCTTGTTTCATTTTCTTATAAAACCGAGTGACGTCTTATACATTTGATTGGTTAGAACTTAAAACATGTCACTCTGAATAGCTCCCAGCAGGAAATTGAAATGTTACTTTAGTTTCTCAGTTCAACAGCTTTGATTAATTTACATAATTGCAATCAATTATCAAACTAAGCATTTGCTCCAAGCAATTATGAGTTTCATAATTTCTTGTACTGAACAGGGGTACTACCCCACTAGGAGTAAATGACTGCATTACTTCGGAGTTCCAAAATATACATATTGAAACGAGAATACATAATTTTTTCATGCGTACTAATTTCTTGGTGAATTTTACACTTTACAATGTCATTGATTGAGAAGTTTCTAATCATCTCCAGGCAAATCTCCAGGCTCTTATTGCGTCTTTGTATTTGCATTGTATTCGAGAGAATAACATCACTTAATAATTGATACCCTCCAGGCTCATCTATAACCAAGTTAGTTTATTTGCAGCCTTAAGTGTCGCTGATGACTTTGAAAGTTGGCTCACAGCAAACATACTTACTTATTTACGAGTAGGTGGGAAAACTTTCGCAAACCTGAGCGGAATAAGTTTGCTGGAGAGAGATCGCTCTGCAGGGTGGTCACGTTCGCACAGGAGACATTTTACTAGTGATCAAAATCGACGTGCAATGTCTTCTTGACGTGGTTAACTCTTGGATTCCTGGGGTAATTTATATGCTAGAGGAAGAATGCGGTAAGGATTTTTTAGGAGAGTTTTATCGTTGGAGTTGCTGGGGATTCGATTGAAAATAATGGAGACAAACGCCGAGCGATTGGTTTGTGATAAACTAATGCTTATTTTGCTAGAGAATCGTTATAGGTAAACGATGATTTTCTTTCTTGCATGACTTGCTGTTTTGTAGCCCGTTAAATTCAAGTTCAAATACCTTTATTTTCATCATATTTTAGCAAAACATTTTCAAAATAATTTCCAGATGTATCAACACTGATCGAAAATCTACCGGATTCCGTCCATAAGATTATTAGCACACAGTCTTATGTGGTTGAGGAATGACATCTGCAAAAACTTCTTGCGGGTGCAAATTCTTTTGAGCACCAGGCTAGGTAAAATGGTAAAGAATTTCGTATTAGTGATTGTTTTATGTTTGCTCTTGGGATTGTAGCTGTTTCACTCAATCAATTCGGTGCAGAAGATCATAGTTGTTGACGTGATACAATATAATTCTGAATATTTCAGAATTATCATATCACTTTAAGAACATATGTAAAAATTCAATTTTTTTTTGCAAATGATTCTATTAACCAAAAGCTACGTAATTTTAAATTGAGTATTGTGCTCCATATTTGTCAAGAATATAATAGTCCCATTTTCGATTATTTTACAAGACAGGCATTATGTTTTTTAGGTCGCCTTGTTTAAATAAATCGCGCTTTTTCACTCACGTTTAATCCATCATCTTGTCAACCCTCTATTCAAATTAAATTGCCTTGCAAACTGAGAAAAATTTCAATTTTAGATCTTTTTACTTTTCGGATCCTAACGTGTAAAATTACAACAAAAAAACGCTCTGCACTTCGTTGATTTGAACTCTATGTTCCGATACAAATGCTCTGGGATTACACAAAAAATACTACAACACTCGTCGTACACTAATCCAGAACTTGTTGAAAAACCCATCGAAACTTTTGAAGAGGTTTTGTGAGTACGACAATAAAAACCCCCTTCCTTGATCGTCCCCAATATCGTGTCTATTCTACGAAGTGAGTTGGCAGTGGGAGTTTAGAGCAGTGCAAGCAGTGTGTTGGTTTGTGCCCACGCTTTGGATCGATATGGTGGGCAAGAGGGTGGTGGGCGGTGAGAGGGGTTGCTTGTAGAAGACTGTACGACGAGAGTTCGGAGAGAATGTCTCATCACTGCCTTCTAGATGATCACTCCATCCACGGACACCTTGACAGGTCGCGTCACATGTGCAGCGAGGTCAAAGAAGTAAAAGATGGGAGAGGATTTTGTACTTCTTAGGAAATCCGATGCTTCATATAGGTCGTACCAGCTACATTCACATATAAGAAAATATTACATTGCATTAACGAATCACAGGGCAAGAGTTTATACTTTTAACTCGAGTTTTATTAAATAAAGTCCTAAACAAAGACAGTTATAATTGTTGAGAATGTTACGAAACAAAATTTCTGTACA
The DNA here is from genome assembly GCA_934045905.1 of Leuctra nigra. Classification (NCBI taxonomy): domain Eukaryota; kingdom Metazoa; phylum Arthropoda; class Insecta; order Plecoptera; family Leuctridae; genus Leuctra; species Leuctra nigra. The sequence goes on along the minus strand of OW203767.1, from coordinate 18,277,123 downwards.
ATTTAGAATGAGTAATTAAATTGAAGATTTAAGTGACGACAGTTTTCTACCAAAGAATTTCCCAACACATTGACACTCCAAAATGTAAATGTACACACAATTCGTAGACCAACCGTTTTAAGGTAGTACCTTCATTATACATATACAAAAAAAAAAAAATCTTGAAATTACAAGTTCAGGAAACGTTTTCCTACATTTCAACTATATTTAAGTATAAATGAATCATAAAATGTCATTTAACTTGCAACCCCTGTCGTATAGCGAGGTTTCAATTTATTGCCTTCCGAGAATGAACAAAACTGTAACAGAGGAGGTATAGGGAAATCATTTAGTTTTTGGTTGATAACTTTTAAAATAGCACACGTTGGTATTGTTTTCAATTTTTTTCCTAATAGAATGTCCAACTATCTATCTAGAAATAATTTTTTTGAAAAAACGTTGAACCTCAGTAAAATTAAAAACTCAAAAATAGCATGAAAATCGTCATGATTTTAATGGCCCCCATAAGACTACATGTTAAAAATAGGAATTGATAACTACAATATCTCAAAATCTAGACACGAGAAGTTGTTCATATTTCACAGTATCGTGTAAATAATGATTATTGATACCTCTGCCAAAAATAGGCTTATTTGGAAGATATGAGATATCAGTTGTGCTACCTTAAACTCCAAGTTTCCACATTTTCCTTCTCCGACATTTCGTTACTGACAGTTATCTAAAACATTAATTTCCTCGTTTTAATCTAATTTATAGAGAGAAAAGATCCAACATTGACGGTCAGGATAATGGTGTATTCATGTTAACATTGTATGTCATTACATAGTTACACACCGACGTTCTCTTTGGTTTAGCATCATGACCCAGAAAAGACACTCATTCTAAAAATATCAAATTAATAATAGGTACAAGAAAATTTCACTAACACAACAAAGCGTCAAGTTCACTTGTTGAAACTCTCAGCGTCTAAAAGCACTTCGTCGAATGATCTCGATAACACTCTCGACTTCACCACAATAAGCTCGCTCGCAGCCATTGAAAAGCTCTCATGATGAGAGGCAGAGAAGAGACAATGCCACATTGCGTCTTCCACACGACACAATGCATGCCTTATACGAGGGCATCTTTCATTGCGTACCATGGAAATGATTTTATCAACTGATGGGAAATACGAGTGGAATGTGATTAGCTTTTAATTAACTTTCATTTAAATGAACTACTTTTGATTGGGTTGATTATCAGATTGCTGTGGGTTATGAGTTTGACCTAGTTTGGTTTGGGGAGTTTGATAATTAAAACATAGGCCGACTCTTCTCTGTGAATGGGAACTTATTGATGTGGAAGTGTTTTCAGTAATTGGGCTAAAACTAATTATTAGTGAGTGAGTTTTATATACTTTTGCAGATAGATACAAAAGTGATGGATTTTGGAATAATGATTGGATTATTTTGTAGCTGTGCGATAGAAGAGCCTGGTTTAGAGAGTTGTGCGCTAGCCAACTGGCATTTTGCGATTGAAAGCACCACACGATAATATGGAAGTGTGGTTGAACCATATAGGTTTCAAATAATAGTATTGACAAAAAATGCATCTATAGTAATTTAATCACTGGTTGTGTAGGACGCTATAAACAAAAATAAACAAGATGAGGGCAGATTTTTATATTCAGTTTACGTTGTTCTAAAAATCGGATTAATTTCAAATTTACAAATTTATTCAGATTCTTAACAAAATCAGGAAACAATCTACTTAGTAGTCCTCATCAGTAAAGCCTGAATAACATGGACAAATTTAAGTATAATGTGGTTTTCACTACTTATATTTACTCTTTAATTAAAAATATAATAATATTACTGTGCTTACTAAGCTGTATTGTTATTGTGTAATTAATTGTAATTCGGTCTTGCTCTTGAGTCTTGATAAAAAAACATTATTCAATGTTATTCAGGTTTCTATTCAGGGCTCTGGATGTAACTAAAAACATGTTTCCGCGTTCTTAATGCCATGTCCACAACGCGCTTGCGCGCCAATGGTCCCTCTCCTCGTAGTAGGAGAATAAAAACTCTTTAAGAGTTTTGATTAGTTTTTTCGCTGGCTTAATCAATTGAATCGATGTCCCGGGCAGACGAGGGAGGGAGTTTAATGCGTTTCTGATGTCTCGAGGTGGCTCAGAGAAACGCTGGACAAATATCAACAGAAAATACACTTTTAAACAAGTCCCTGAAGTATAAACCAGCCGTTCAGATGTTTCCGAGATTAATAACATTGCAACAATATTATAACAAAATATCTTCAATTTCTGTTATAATTGCATGCGAATTAACATGTGTGTGAAAGTTGCTGCTCTATAAAGACGTAGCAAATAAGTAGGAAACAATATAACTTGTGTCAAAGGAGTAGAGAAAATTTCTTTGAACAAAATTTTGCAAAACTTCAAAACAATCATAAAATGTACGTAAAATAACTAAAACTCTTTGGCTGATTTGTCTGATTTTTTAAAACCACCTGAAATGGTGGTCCCAATGTTCACGCAAAATTTAAAGTTTACTTGTCAAACGGTTCTAATTTCAATTTTTAACCAATCATTTCCGTCAGCAACCAATTCATTTATATCAACACGAGAAACTAGAAACCAGCGTCTGAATGTATATCAGGTGTGCATCCGGTGTACATCAGGTGTACATCCGGTGTACAATTATTTATACTCTAAATTTACATGGAGTCTTCTGAGATAGGAAATGAAACACGACTGTTTTACCTGCGTTTGAAAATATCTCTTCTATTTCATTCACCAAACAGCCATTCATTTGACGAATACAAAGACACCGTTAATTTCATTGTTTTATTTTTAATTCGTTGATTAGTGCTTGAAGTTTTCAAAGTAACGAGAAACTTGTAAAAATAAAAATAAAACACTGGGGAGCTTTTGTCGGACGAAACTTCCTAAAAGCTCGTCGAATAAAAGAGGTAGAGTAGCTGGAGGGGGTGGAGAAGGGAGTGGGGATGAAAACATGCCTAGGACAGTAAAACACTCCCTAATTAGAGAAATAGCTGCGACAGATAATTCTACTGAAACGAATTTTATGTCTTCAACTCTGAATAGAGGTTAATTTTATGAACAAATTAGACCTCTCTCCGAGAACAATTCACACGAAATTTAACAATTTACATAAAATCGTGTAGGAAATGTAGAAGAAAAAAATAACACCGTTTATGTAACACAATGTGTAGAATATATAACAACATAAAAACAGTTGAAATTGGTTTAGCTTTCAACGTTGAGGTTTGCCATATTGCGACGAAGAAGCTTATGTTGAGCCTGCTGGAGAAACCGGCCTGATGAAAAGCTTGCTATGAAACCCGGTGCTTGAGCCGCCATGGGATGTCCTCCAGTAACAAATCACAAAGACTGATCGCCGTTCTCAAGTCAGCATGTGGTTGAAAACGGTCCCATGACTGTGCTACATGACGCAACTATATCAGCCCAAGAGGATAATTCTATCAAAGTTTACATTCGCGATGGGATGGGGGGGATAATAGATGAGATGGTTACAGTTGTAATAGACTTAGGAAAAAGCTCTCAGACAAGTTTTTTTTTGGTTGCCTTACTGAGTTTGAAATCAACAAGGTGAAAAACTTTCTGAATCAAGTAAGCACGTGGGCGTGGCTGCAGGCGGAAGTCCTACTTTGATGCAGTATCACAATCCAGTACGTACTTATACAAACAACAAAAGAAGTAAACTCTAATGTATTGGGGTGGAAATAACTATGAAAAAAGTCTAAAACATTGCAACACTCCTCCAAAGGAAGCGGGGTTTTCAAAGCTCCAGAATTATTTCCACTCAATGAAGAATTTTATGTTTGAAAAATCGCATATTTCGTACGAAATAACAAAATAAAGTATAAAATAATAACATTGATTATTTAATAACGCGTCTGAGCGGCCAAAATAACAAACAATAACAATAATATCACCCACACAAAGATTGATGAGTGCTGTAAAAGTTGAACATAAACGTAGTAATTTAATAAATAATTAGTTTGACAATCCGGGAAGTACTTTTTAAACCACTCTTTTCCCCCGTATTCATCCACATTGCTTCATCCTTTGTATTTCACGCTCAGCACTACTACAATAGCCGTGTGTAGGAAACATGATAAAAATCCAACACCTCCACAATTCCATTCCACTAAAACGATAATATTACTTTCAGCAAAACATCCCCTCGATTGTCTGCCTTCCTGACGTGACACTCTCGCCAGCCCTTAGCGAGGGGTTGGGGTGGCGGTGGGTGGCCATTAGGGCATGCTTAATACAGCAAGCATGGCACGCAATGCGTGGGTGGGAGGGTGAGGCAGATCTATAATAAAAAGCCACAGAGCACGTTGAAAGTGTGGAACAAGACTCCAATGCTCAAGTAGGAATTCACTCTCGCCATAATAAAAACAAGAAATAAAAAGATTCATGCGAGAATTCAATTTTGAGTTAATTTAATTCCGGCGGAACTTTTTGAATAGCGTGGAAATGTAATAAAAATTCATTTTGTATTTTTTTAAAGAAGACGTTGAGTCGCTGGTTTTTGGTGGTAGCTAAATAATTTGAGCGTGGGATTAGTGAGGTAAGCCGGTGGAAATGGAGGCGTTGTTGCCGTGTTTGCTTCTTTAGAGATCTTGTCATTGTACGCGCGCTCGGGAAGTTGCCGAGGAAGTGGCAACGCTGTAGAGTGTTTTGTTAAGACGTTGGTTTGAGGATGCGACGTGTTTTAATAAGCGAACAGTGTTGCTACGTCTCTCGAGGAATAAACGCAAGAAAGCGGCGATTGAACGTGTTGATTACAAATGGTGACACTGGTGGGATTATCACATTTGTCAACATTGTTTTTCTTATATAAAAAAGAATCTCTGAGATACAGCTAACTTAAATTATGCCAGTTAAGTCTTAAGTTGATAAAGTTGCCATAGACAGTTGGGAAAACATTTACAAATTTCACAAATGGTGACAGAGGTGGACAAATATGAAATAATTCCGTCCTTCAACTAAAATGTGTAGGTCTGATACGCATTGAATGGACCTACGCATTAAACCTAGTCCCTAATTCTTATTACGTATGGTGGCATAGGTGGGATATAAAATAAATGATTTCATCAACAAACATTTGCTCTCTTCTTCATCTTTACGAGATGCATTTGGGTTTCACAGAGCTAGTGTTGTGTCCTGTTTCAAATATCCACTGTCTGCACCATAAGAGAAGAGAAATGGAATACACACTGAAATGCTCTTTTTAAAGGTATTATTATTATTTTGACTATGTACCTATAAGTCGACAATTTCAAGTGTCAGAAACGCAATTTGTGTTTGAATTCTATTCTCTCTCTTTGTACAAATAAATAACAGACACACTATAACAAGGGCTATTACTTTCGGAAATAATGTAGTCGACAAAAATAGTCTCACCTATGTACTACGAGTATTTAACACAGCCTTGACCATGTATAGGATGAGTGATAACTGCTGCTTTCACTAGCTGTCCGTCCGTGAAGCTTGCGCTAATGTTCAGGCTGGAGAAGTGATTACTCTCTAGTGGCTTGTAACCGCAACCCTTGTAGTGGGGCGCTAGTACCTCGCAGCCAAGCCTCAACTAGTGGCATGTTATCGCAACCTTTCTAGTGGGGCGCTAGTACCTCGCAGCCAAGCCTCAACTAGTGGCATGTTACCCTTCTAGTGGGGCGCTAGTACCTCGCAGTCAAGTCTCAGCTAGTGGCATGTTATCGCAACCCTTGTAGTGGGGCGCTAGTACCTCGCAGCCAAGCCTCAACTAGTGGCTTGTAACCGCAACCCTTCTAGTGGGGCGCTAGTACCTCGCAGCCAAGCTTCAACTAGTGGCTTGTAACCGCAACCCTTCTAGTAGGGCGCTAGTACCTCGCAGCCAAGTCTCAACAATTGTGGCGTGTTACCCTTCTAGAGGGGCGCTAGTACCTCGCAGCCAAAGCATTTAATTCCTTTCACAGCTTTAAAGTACGAGTTTGAACTTGGCAGAATTATTGGCTTGCACACGTTTTTGATAATTCATACTTTAGAACACACGAATGAAAGAAGTAGAAACAATGTCTTCTTTCTAGGAATGCTTTAGTAAATTAAGTGGTGTAAAACTGAGATTACAACATTACAAATCACTAAAATATTCAAGTGATAATCACAATATATATAGAATATGACTACAACTTTTAATCTGGCTTTTGTTATGGTCATAAGAATTAACATAGTTATCATAGTAACCAGTCCACCTGGTCAGTGAAAAATAATAAGTATCAACTACTTTTGAGTGGTAGCCTTGGCTGCTATTTTACACACGTGATGTTTCTGCGCCTCCATGCTACCCAGATGTTCACTTCTTTATCACACAGTTTCACGACAGCCATTAGAGGAACACGCTTGTGTCCGCAACCATCTTGTCAGCAGGGAGTAATGGCCGTGCTGAATCATTCTGAGCACTTGTGGAGATTAGAAACACCGGGAATGCTGGGAAGAAAGTGGTTGCGGCTTCGATGTGTCGACTGCGTTAATTCTACTTGGAATCCGCGCCCACGTGGCTAATGTGAGAAGATAGGCCGTTCTTGCAGTAATTCAGGGCATCGTGATGAGTTGAATAACATGTTGCGTATTAAAGGGGGATGCCCAAGTAGAGGTCTAAATTTGAGGTAGCCCTATCTTTAACACTGCAAGTTCGAAAAAAAAAGTAATTTTACTAGTAAATATTAGATTTAAACTATTTTCCGCCGATATATTTTTTTTAGCAAAAATCAACTAATCATTACTACTTTAAAAAATTAAAAATGTACCAAGTGATAACCCTAAGATTGTCTTTTATCTAATCATGATTAAAATTTCAAATCATTTCTTCTACCAATGTTTTCTCCAATCGTATCCAAAAAAGTGCTTGCAACATGTGGCAAATTCGGTCGCGCTTGCATCACCTTAATTAAAACCAATATTCAGCATTTAATAATATTTAATATTAATTAATATTCAGCAGAATTAGACGTGAATACAATCTTAATTTAGTTATCTAAAATGGTTTATTATTTGGTTTTTCATTCATATTTTTGTGCCGTCATATTTGCAAGATAAATGAAGAACAAAAGAATTCCGTAAGAAGGATCAATTCTGTAAGCTCAAGAGAGCAGAAAAAAGTCTAAAAATATTACTGAACATTCAATATTCGAAATGTTTAAAATTGGAAATCGTATTAGCTAGTAGACTCACTTTAATTAAAACTCTCTTTTATTTCCAACTCTTTGATTAGTGCTAAGGGATTATGGAGTCGAAGGGAGGCTGCGCTTTGCTCTTCTCTTCCAACCCGAGACAAGACTTCAGTCATGGCGTCGCCATTCTTAACAATACGTTTCATTTTAATCTCGTACGTCATTATTGAGAAAATATTTCAACTCCGTGAAATATATGAGATTTCTGACGACAGTTGGAACAATTTTAAAACGGTATTTGAACGAAATCGTCACTGGTCAGGTTCCTTTACAATTATTACTTGTTAATATCAATGGGTTTGTTCACTGCCAGTTGCTCTCACTCGCAGCGCTAGCGGCAATGGAGGTATCTCTCTCTGATTGGTTGGTCTCTGAATCCAAGATCTATGAATCAAACTTCCGCCAAAGTTTAAAAACCTTCCATTCCGCTAGATGCATTTTGATTGGCTCTCTCCCGGACGATTAGAACAGCAGTGCCATCTACAATAGTTTTGCGTGAACAACCCCATTAAATCAGAGCTCACTAACTGAACATAAAGTTAGACGAATTGTTAGCATACTTCATCGGATGATGCCACCAAATCATATTCAGCCAATCCGTTTCTTTCGAATACCGTTTTTAGTTTGGCCAAGTGTACGTAAATTTTTTTGAACCGCGACACATTTTGGCTCTTTTGGCACGACCTTTTTTTAATTCTATATTTCTGTCCGTACCGCTATGAAGGTCGCACCGTTTCTTCGACCGAGCTGAAATTTTGCACACATGTAGTACCTCTGGGCGTTGCAGACCATATATTTTTGAAATCCGTTGATTGGTTCAAATTTTTATAAAATTATCTCCCGATTGGCTGGTCCGATCAATTTGAAATGCTGTCAAGTCATTTCAACCAACATTGCTTAAAATCGTCTAAAGTTATGGCAATTACACTGAACGTTTTCCTAGTTTAAACCTTATAGAGATGTGAGGATCGTCGAATAATTTGTATGCTTAAATGAGGAAAAATTCACCCTTCTAACTCGTTTCTTGAAGTTGTGTTTACCATTTCAATTGTAATTTTAATCGCGTAGTTTCTATAGTTTTGAATGTGAACATGAACTTAATTCAAGTACAGAGACTATTATTCTATCATATACTCGAACCTTATCTCTATTACGCTAAGGGTGAATTTCTAGCAACTTAGTATCATAATTTCGACCGTATTGGCGAAGGCAATAAGGTGGAAACATTCTTTAGGTCACATGAATGTACACGCTTAAGGGCCACTTACGATCAAACTGAGGAAACAGAACTTAACGTTAACTAACAACATTCTAAGTTAGTTAATAATCTCTACATCAGCTAATAATGTTCGGAATGAGCCAATAGCGGTATCAAACATGCAGTAATGAATTATGATCTGTGAAACCTCAAGTTTTACTTAGTATACGTACAATGGCGCGAGAAATTGATGTGGGGAAATAAATAAAATCGTGAACACAAAATTCGTCTTCCATAAGTTAAATTAGATACTTAAAGTCTAATTTTGATCCGTAAATTAACTTTTAATTTGATTGAATGAAACCCACTCAAAAGGAAGGAAAGCATGCAAAGGTCAAACATATTCGTTAATTTTATTAGGGGTTAAAAAGTTAAAAATAGTTTCACTATGAAGTCGTATTTTACCTCCTCTAAAAATAGTCGCATATTTATAAATATAAATAATTATACCTATTTCTGTCAGAGAATATTTGAAAAATATCAAATTATAAATCTGTGCGTATTGACAACGACCATTGCTGGCATGAATCATTGCATGTACTCCTGGACTCGGATTTTGAACGATGATTCGATTTTCCATCGCTCAAGAATTGTTCTGTTGACTGAACTTCAACTCCTCTCATCTCTCATCTTGAGATGAACCCAAGCAGCGCAGAAACTAGTTCGGAAAATACAAAATTGATGTAGTAATTAAAAGTATGTACATCAGCTAGTTTTGCGCATGCGCGAAGAGTTTCGCAAGAGTCGTTAATTCAGATTAAATTGAAAGTTAAACTTGAGAACAGCCTACTTGATCCACTAAGGAATGTTCAGGTCAGAGAATTTGTTAATCACATTATTTGGGCGCCAAATTAATATATAACAAAGGCGTTCGTAAAATGAGTCGAGTTAATATTATTGCTATATCGCTGCTAGTTTCCACCCATCAAATTTCACTGTCCTTTGTGTTACTTCATTATTATTTGATTTCTCGTAGCTGTATTATTAATTCAACGACACTGTGTAACCTCGAATACAGGGTGGAAGTTTTACTGACTCATCTCTTATCTCATATACGAACTGGAATATTGTCAACACCGACAATACTTTATGAGGAGACAACTCCAAATTGTTCAAAATATGATTCATGTCCTTTTATCATGTAAATGTACGTCATTTGAACAAACATTCCCAATGTATTAATTTCAAATATTTTCTTATATATTATTGGGTAAGGGTTCCTTTGGCTTCCTTTTCTCTCAACATTTCTTCTCCTCCTCTTCCCCTTACACCATTTATCTTTCCACATCCGACAACTCTTCCCCCTCTTTCACACCCTCTCTAATGATCACACATAAAGATACGGAAAACAATACCAATAAAGAATTGTAAGCGATTTTTACTAACGTGTCTATTTTCTTGTCTGAAGGATTTACTAAGCAATTGGTGCGAAGTTATAAGCGGCCATTTTCGATATTATGAGTCCATTAAAATGTTGTGATAACTCTATTTTTCTTGTAATTGTTTCTATACTACTAATACCTCATTCTGATGCAGTTTTCGCATGGATTGTCACTCATGTTCCCTCCTTCGAATAAACGTTATTCTCAGAATAGCTATAGAAATATGCAAATAGATAGTACTTGCACATTTAAGTGTGAACTTAAATAATCTAGAAGACGTTTAATGTTTAAACAAAGTGCTGTTTAAATCAGTGTTAATCCGTAGTTAAATCGGCTATGAATAATTATAAAATTTCTTCTAGAGGATTAATAATAATTTAAATAAAATCACACGTCTCACCAAAAGCATTCAAGTGAATATTAATACTGCATTGAATCTAGTGGAGCGGTCGCTCCACCCAGCCAAGTCGTACTGTACACTCACAGTCACTCAACATACCGTAAATGCCTAATAAACCGAGGAGCAGACCAAACACTTTTACTGTAAGCAACAACATGGCATTTTCGGCCTACTGGATCATAAAATTGGAAAATCTCACATTGTTGTGAAATATCTTAATTTCGAGCTATGGCCCACCCCACCACATATACCAAATTTGGGAACAATAGGTTATGCCAATTGCGAGCTAGAGGGCCGTGAAAACAGTGAAATTACATCACTTTCATCTTCTTCTTCTTCTTCTTCTTCTTTAGATGATGATGATGATGATGATGATTCAGATATCAGGAAACACCGCTATCACCGCCACAGCCTAAACGGCTGAACCGATCGATCTGAAATTTTTACCACATGTGCACTTTTGGCGTCTGAGGTGCCTTTTTATAAAACCAACCGAAAGTCGCCATTTTGAAACCGGAAATGACGTCATATCTCGAAACCGGCTTAACCGATCGGAACGAGACTAGCGTCAAACTATTCGGACGGTCAGATATATGAAAATACAATAGTCTAAACAGAAATGTACTATTACTGAAACCGGAAATGACGTCATAAAAATGAAAAAACAGACTTTAATCACCTCTTACTACAATAACTATTTATTCACAAGGTTTATAATGATACAAAACATTTATATAAACAAATTCTACGTGGAGTGTTTTCAACCGCCATTTTGATAACCGGAAGTGATGCCATATCTCGAAAACGGCTGGACCGATTGGAACAAATCTTTCGCTTTTCTTCATGGAATATCACTTTAAGCATATTTTGGTACCAAACGCAACTTTTCTTAGTAACCAAATTGGAACTGGCTTATTTTTTTAAAGGAATTAGTCATTGTTGTTTCGATATGTGTTACAAATTGTTTAAATAAACTAAAAAAAATTGTAATATCCCCATAAAAAACACTCCGTGTAAAAATACCAGCCAAGTCTCCTTAACTATAAAAAAAATAGAAGAAATCTAAAAATTCAGCACTGAAAAGGAGTGATATCAAAAAAGGAGCCAAGTCAACGAATTTTCCAAATTTTAATCGTACCGTTGAAATAAAAATATCAACCCCCGAGAAATACTTAAAAAAAGGACTTGGCGCATCGTTTTTTTAAAGACACTTTTCTATCCTAAAAGTATAGGAAGAACTCTACAAGTATATTTTCCTGAGTATATCACATTCATTATCGACGAATCATACTACGTTTTAATATAACTAGTACTCTTACCTACTGGCAGTTTTGGTATTTTGTCAATATTCAGAGGAAATAAACGGATAAACGAATAACGAATAAACGGAAGCGGCCTAGTCTATTCGTTATTGCCACTATTTCTAGGGTCATATTAATCAATCATACTTCTCAATATCGTGACTGAGGGAAATAGCGAAAGCGCTCATTACAAGAAGGCCGTCAATGAGATTTGTATAAGTGACTAGTGCACTGAGCCATGCTGCTCAAATAATTACTGACTAGATTTTTATCTAAAGTAATACTTTATGTAATTTATGAATTTTTTTGGTATAAAATGTTAATTAATAGCAATTAATTACACGGCGAGAAGGTTCAAAGTATAATGCTGTAGTAGGTATGTTGATGTACCCACAAAACTATAGGTACCTACCAATCACAAACACAACTGTTCTGTATTTATTGCTTGTAAGACAATGCTATGTTTCTTTGCGTACTTATATTTAAATTTAAAATATTTTACAGAATGTTCAATATTTAATTTGAAAGTTTTGTCCCAATTTTTCTAGGCATTTCTGAACTACGTAGTATGTGAGTGGCATTAGCTTAAGAATAGAAAAATGTCTTTAAAAAAACGATGCGCCAAGTCCTTTTTTTAAGTATTTCTCGGGGGTTGATATTTTTATTTCAATGGTACGATTAAAATTTGGAAAATTCGTTGACTTGGCTCCTTTTTTGATATCACTCCTTTTCAGTGCTGAATTTTTAGATTTCTTCTATTTTTTTATAGTTAAAGAGACTTGGCTGGTATTTTTACACGGAGTGTTTTTTATGGTATGAAATACGCTTCGGCTTTGTTATCTATTACCTGTTATTAATTAATCCTGTCCCTTGGTGAAACTGGATTAACTCCTGGAAAACTTGGTTTAACGCCAACATACAGTTTCTTATCACTTAATTAAGTGTTATCTGTGCCAAGAACTTGGCATTATCACGAGAGTTAAGACTGACTTTAACGTCAGTTTGTTGCATGAAACAGTTCCTAGATCGTCCTGGAAAACAATGGAGTTTTCCTCGTTTAATGTTTAAGTCAAAACTTTTCTGTTGACTTCTGTTTTCTGTTTAAACGGCAGTGATTTTCCTGTTATTATACTTCAAAGTACACTAACGTCATTAGATCGGTCTCATGTATAGTTTTTGAATGAGATAGTGTGGTTGGTTGAAAATTAAAATGGAACCGTTTGACCGATTAACTTCAAATTTTGCATGGTCATGAAACCAGCTTGATATTGCTATTTTTAACAATATTTAGGCAAATCTTTTAAAAACTCAAGAATTCTTGACATTTAATAGACTTTTTTGCTTATTTAAAAAAAACATTCAATTAATTACTGCTTCTATGACGTATTTGGCAAGCTATTTCCAATGTCTATTAAAAAGCAGCAACTTTCACACAAATATTAATTCGTATTTAATAAAAAGGCTCGCTAACAACGCGTTACACAGAGCGTTTTCCCATAGACTAACTTTTGATGTTCCAAAAGTTCCGGCAATGTTGAAACATACCTCGCAATATAGCGCCTTCACTTCAGCGATTGAATGAAACGTACCTTGTCTTTGTCTTCACTTTAAGACCGAGGCGTGAAGAAGTTCGGCGCGATGTAACACATAATCAGGAGGGATTTCCTAGGAGACAGCGGAATCCTGCATTATTCCTGTTTGACATAGAGTCTGGAAGCGCCGTGAATATCAATGATCTCACCCGACACCGTGCAGAATAGAGGCGAACTATGTGCTCGTCCACTCTGTTTCACATTTGGCTTCTTGTTGTGATTTGTTACCATTTCCCGAACTTGTGTTACCTGATGATAGGTGTACCTTGGTAATGGAATGCTACTCTATTGATAAACTCTTTTAGCTCGAAGAAAAAAAAGTATTTCACAAACAAACAAGGACCCACACGTTTTTAATCTATATGTTGATTTTAGATTTACACTAAGTTTGATGTCCTAGATGGAGAAATAAAAGGAATTGTTAAGTATACATCTAACTCTAAAATTATAATTTTAGGGAAAGTGAGTTTTGCTTCTCGATGGTCCCCCCATAAAGCCCGATTTACACGGTCGCATTTATTGAACAACTTCTGCGTCACAGTCTTTGTCACATTTGTAAATGCAAAATTGTGTGAAAACTGGGAATGTGACACAGAAGTTGTTCAAGAAATTTGACCGTGTAAATCGGGGTTTACAGAAGCCAAGGTATTACATACAACCTTATTGCGTGTGGAGGATTGACTGAAAAGCTCAATAAATTGTAATATGACAAATCGTCATGTAATTAAGAACTTTACGTATAGTGATTATTCTGTTCAAGGAAAAATGTAACTAGAAGCTAGTGATATAACTAAATAAGTTATGTATTTCTTTATATTCTTGTGCATGTATATCATAAAGTAAGAAGAAATTTAAAACCACGCTACCACATAATTTTCTTCTAGACTGGCGTTGTTTGTGGTGTAGTACTTTCGATCTTCCATACTTTATACGAGGTTATAACGAAGCAAAGCCTGGTAATTTGGTAAAGCACTGCTTGTACTTACTTTCATGTATAACATCAAAAGACGAGACATATACATTGAACAGAGCTCTAGTGATAAACTAAACTTTATAGAGCAAAATAACCTACCATCAGTGAAGTTTACATTTTGTACGAAAACGTATTGAAAACCCGCGAATGTTGATTCGCATCATTAGCACCATTGTTGAGGACAAAGCATCGTTATGTCAACCCATTGATTTCTCTTCACTCGTCTTATACATTCACCGCATTCACAACTTATTTTACTCTTCCGGAGAGATCTATTTCAAAAGGACTTGCACATCGTGAAAAGGCGCAGCGAATCCAGACAATAATTGGTCCCCTTTCTTCCGATATTTTTGTGTTTTTACAGCTGTTAAGTTGTAAAAAGTTCACTTCAAGGGAAGAAAGCTCAACCAAAGCAATCTTGATTATATGACTTATGTGAACTTTTAAGAACTTAAAAGTTGTATAAATGCATTATTTTCTCATGAAATTCTACTTCTCTCCTATATGGTATAGATGGAAGGTACATTGTAATTTCTTGAAACTCTAAAAACTTGTATGACGGTTTTCGCGGAATCTTACAAGATGTGGGTTATAAACACTTGAAAGAGAGAAAATCATTCATTTGTCTGCCCAAAATACATGGTTGCTCATTAGGTCGAGCTTACTGTATTATAATTCATTATGCAATAATCAATACAATAAAACAAATTTTGCAATGTGATCAAGACCAACATTATCTATTATTTTACACATTTTCAGCTCAATCAGTCAAGTATTTACAGACTTATTGCCATTTTATGAGTTTTGAAATAACTACAAGAAGAGTTTGATCGAAAAGTACCAAATTTATGATACGTTGATCTGTTATTCAAGAGTATACGAGTGTATGGAAAGTGTATCTTTGATTGAGTGGACCGTGCTCGGTCGGAGATATTGCACTTACCGGTGCTCGCTCATCAACGCGATACACTGAGCGTTTTCAAAGCAATCCTAAACATTTACAAGTCTACAAGAGCACACGTTTTTTAATATAATGCGACCGAATTTGATTGAGTGGGCATTTCGGTCGTAGATGTTGCACGTATCGATGCTCGCTCATCAACGCGATACACTGAGCGTTTTCAAAGTAATCCTAAACATTTAATCTACAATTTAATACAAAAGAACAAGTTTTTAATATAATGCGACCGAATTTGATTGAGTGGGCATTTCGGTTGGAGATTTTGCACGTATCAGTGCTCGCTCATCAACGCGATACACTGAGCGTTTTCCTGGTAATCCTAAACAATTGAATGTTAAATTTACAAGTCTCCAATTTAATACAAAAGCCCACAAGTTTTGAAATATAGCGACGGAATTGAAAGCTCGAAAGCGGAAATTTCCTCTCTCCATTCTGCCTCCACAAAAGTGAAACATGAAATTTACATCAATCGTTTCGTTCCGTTCCAGAAAATCGAGCAGCCTTTCATGGAGTCCGTGAAGCGAACTCTCGGGGACCGCTACTCTGACAACGTGGACACGATCTACCGCATCACGATCAAGTTCATCATCGAGGAGCTCGTCAAGGGGTTTGAGACCAAGACGGACGGCTCGTGAAGACCACCGTGAACATAGGAGCAGGGATGCAGGATCATCTCGGATCATGAACTAGTTCGTGTGAGTTCGTGTGTGTATTTGCAGTGAAGGAAAGTGAGAACGCTTTTCCGAACTTCCATTTCGAGTATTTTACCCTGGAGTGCGTAAAGATCATTTGAAGACGGCTGAGTAGTGAGTTTGACCTTGAAAAGTTTTTTAATCGATTTTTATCAATATCTTTTACCAATGTAATTGTTAATAAAATAAGGTTTTGTACGAGTCTTCCGAACAGTGCAATGAAATTAATTTCATAGTTTGGAATGGTTTATTATTTTTATTCTGTCCTACAGACATTTAAGTGCCTGAAAATTAGTTAAAAAAAATGGCACAGTGCAATGAAATTAATTTCATAGTTTGGAATGGTTTATTATTTTTATTCTGTCCTACAGACATTTTAGTGCCTGAAAATTAGTAAAAAAAAATGGCACTAAACGTCTGTAGGATAAAATAATAATAATAAACCATTCCCAGCTATGAAATTATTTTTATTGCACTGTTCTGAAGACTCGTACAAAACCTTCTTTTTATTAACAATTACACTGGTAAAAGATATTGATAATAATCTATTAAAACTCTTTTCAAGGCCACGCTCACTACTAAACCGTCTTAAGACACCAAACAGTCGATTAATTCCACTCACTGTTCAGTCTGACGTTCAGGATTAGATTTAGTATTCAAATATGATCGCTTTTACTAATCCCAGCAGCGCTAATAGTGACGGAGAATGGAACTTTTTGAAATTGCCAGCGCTTGAATCAATTATTGATGGTTAGATTTTTCACTTAGAAGGCTGTGATATCACTAAAACGAAAGTTTCACAAGTGCAAAGCTTGACTAGGTTTCTCAAGGACGTCAAGTGGCTGATTGGAAAGATATAAACTATTTTATCAAAATCCATGAAGTCGTCAGGCAGTGTTGGAGCTAATCGAATGTGCGGTGTCTAAGATAATGCGATATCACGTCTGAAAATAAATTGTGAGTTATTTTCTCAATGAATTATGATAAATCGTGAGGAAAACTGACATATTTTTGAAGACGATTCCAACAAATAACAAAACTCAACTGTGAATATTAGCTCTAATCAAAAATATTTTACCTAATTATTTATCCATATGAAAATCGACCAACTTTTCAAGAGCAATGAAAAGACAAAGAGCAATCATTTTCATAAAGCTACAATAGTTTTCAAATGAGTTTTGATTGCTTGTAGATTACATCAAGAATTACAAGAAGAGCGAATTTCAAATATTCTCAACACTGTTTGAGTTTAGTCTTAAATGGCGATGTTAGTGTAGATAATCGGCATTGATCTTATCATTGAATCTCTAAAAGCAAAATATCTGATTCAGTTTCCCACTCCTTTGCTTTAAATGGCAGTTGTTTTATTCTGGGCAGCACGGTTTTATTTTCTGAGAGTGGTGTTAATAAACCCACATTAAATACTAAATGCCAAAAGGAAGGTTTTGTTTTCGTTACGTTTAAGTTCTTTTTAAATTATATTTTTTTCGTTTTACGCGAGGGAAAACGTGAAAACGTACGACTTTACGATCTTCACACTTGATGTCAATTTATGAAGATCTCTCTTCCGAGTGTCAATCTAAATATCACGAGAGAAATCTGTGCGGATAACTTGACAGATTTGCCTCTTCAGAATGTGATGGCAGCTTTATGCTCACAAAACTCAAATCTAGAGACAAAAAGGAATTTAGAATTCTGCTGAATATCTTTACCTCATCCAATCATTTATTTTTTTCTGTAAAAAAAATCTGACTTTCTACTGGGAATCCAAATTATTTGAGAGTCACATTTTGGTCGCTCAACGTGGTGGGTGGGAATATAAAAAATGTCAGCTAATATTAATGAAATCAATAATTTTGTAAATGAGGATTCAAACCGCAAAGAAAATAATTGATTACGATATTGGCTCTGAATGTTTGGGACATGATTAAAACTTGGATATCTGTGTGTGGGATTCCAGTGGGGAGTTTTCGCATTCCGAAATTGAACGTTAAAATGACGTCAAAGTTTTGGGTGGGTGTATGGGGTGTGGGGGAGGGATGAATGAGGGGTTCGTTGCCCGGGACATCTCCACCCCCACGGACCCCCCCCCCCCCAGCCGCCCCCCAGCAAGCAGATATATTAATTGAGACGAGTCTGCAGGTTCATTGGTAATTGCATCTTGCAAGACGTCTATGTATTTAACAAAATTGTGTGTAAAAGACGGAAAGTCGTTCAAAAAGTGTGTAAAGGCATAATTTCTGTTTTAAAAATCACCCTTAATTTCATGCATGAATATCAAATATTTTCTAGCTTTTATAAGAATTGACAGGGTGAGAAATGTGTACTATTTCAAAATGTTTGGTCAAATGTTACATTTTAATTCCAATGTAAATACCACAAAATAAATCAACTACCACTTGACACAATTGAATTAAGATCAAGACTTCAAATGTAAGATATTATGATCACCAAAGTCTGTTTCTGAAACAAAATAGTGTTTTGAAGGGTGTAAAATAGTACATTTGTGGTATCATAAATAGAACAATATAATGCCGTTTTTATAGTCTACCAAGTACCTTACCAAATTGTCTGATTTTCACTAAATCTCAAAATAGTTGTGAGATAATTATTTGAAACAGATCTTAGTATAATTAAATACCTTGGTGTCAAGTCTTATTGAAGAAATAAGAACGAAGTTAATTTTAATAAAATTAAATTTGGAGATAAACATACCTGCTGTATTTCTAGTCTGGAAATTAATATTTATTATTGTGAATATTCCAAATGAAACCAAAACCAAATGGATGTGTTGTTGTTGATATTGTTGTTTGCATTGTTGCTAGGTGATGGCTGAATTGTTTGTATTTTAATGTGGTGAGTGTAAATGCTCCATTATTGTTGTCACGTTGTCAACCATGGAATGGGCCAGCCAATTGTTGTACAATTATTGTTGAAAACAGAGCAAATGGAAGTCAATATTATGAGTAATTAAATACAAACCATTTAGAGTGAAATGTATGCTTTTGTTATTGGTTTTAGCCCCATCACATGATCCAATTATTTTAATTTTATACCTTTTTATAATCACACGTCAAAAAATTCGTTAGATTCCAAAACCAATCCAATTTTCCTAATCATTTTTTATAATTCATTGTTGACGTCATTTTGTTGGCACAATTCAAAATAGCTTGTCACGTGTTTGGTGTTAGGTATATTGAAAGCTCAAAAGAAATATTTAACATTCATAAGAATCAGTCCTTTTTTGTAATATTCAAATATTAACTTCCAATTAAGTTTAAATTCAAGTTTTTGCATTGGTGATATAAAACAAAATTAGCTCGTCCAAGCTACTATTTGAAGCATTTGGGCCCATATTCTTTTTTATTATTATTTAACCCACTACCTTATTCTGATACAGCCCGTCTAAAGCTGGCTTTCCATGCTCCGTCATCTTCCGTCAACGTCCGTCACCGTCCGACGAAAACGACCACGTGACCCGTCTCGACCAATCCCTCGCCGTCCGATATTTTTGGGGATGGCTCTGATTGGTCGAGACGGGTCACGTGGTCGTTTTCGTCGGACGGTGACGGACGTTGACGGAAGATGACGGAGCATGGAAAGCCAGCATAATATGCCCACAAATTGTGTTGATATAGATAAGCTTGGAAGATACCTGAACATTACATCGTCAATCCTTTAACTAAGTTTGGTACACTTGCTTTAGCTTTCAGTATACAAAACGAAACATAATACCCCGATAAATATATTTCCCGTATCCTATTTAAACATCAAATCCCGACTGATTAATGAGCACGCAACAAATTCCCGTCTGAAATTCATCTAATTAATTCCCCGCGTCTCGATGGCTGCTGTTATAACGAGCTGTCACGGTTTTGTTCGAACTTCCCGACGCCAGACGCTGTCACTGCCACCGACGTCGAGCCAGCAGGGACATTATTATGTAGCGGCGGGTCAAGGGGCACTTGAACTCACTCGAGTGACTGCTTTTGTGTGCAGGAGTTGACGAGTGTTTGCATAACGTCCTGGACGGTCGAGGCAGGTTAGGAAATGTGATAGCTTTCGAATGTGGGTAGAGGTAATTCAATTTGGTGATCAAACTTATCGACTTTCGACTCGATCAATTTGCTAATTTTATATTTTGGTTCAAAGGTATATAATTCAATATAATTCATGAAGTTCTTGCGAAGAGTAAAAGGATGTCAATTGCGTGATAAAATTAGGAACGTCGACATAAGGCATGATTTAAAAATGGGTTGGAACTTAAGGTGGCTGGATCGATCGAGGTCATAGTCTCAGATCTTCATAATTTTGTGTGTACTTATTGATAACCATGCCATACACAATCCCTGAAAAAATTAAACACTTCTCGTGTCTAGTTTCTGAGATAATTTGAGTTTTCTCCCCCATGTTATCTTATGGCAGCCAAGTAAAATCGTGTCATTTTTAAGCTAAAATGGAGTTCTACTCTTTTTGTACCGTTAGATTTTAACAAAAAACTTTTTTTCTGGTAGACATATGGACATACTATCAGGAAAAAAATTGAAAACAATACCAACGTGTGCTATTTTAAAAGTTATTAACCAAATTCGAAATGATTTCCCTATACCTCCCATGTTAAGTGGCGCGATCACTCGATATGTCTTTTGAGAATGATCAAAACCTTAGCATGTTAAGTGGCGCGATCACTCGATATGTCTTTTGAGAATGATCAAAACCTTAGCATGGGAGGTATAGGAAATGATTTCGAATTTAGTTAATAACTTTTAAAATAGCACACGTTGGTATTGTTTTAAATTTTTTTCCTGATAGTATGTCCATATTATGTCTACCAGAAAAAAAAGTTTTTTGTTAAAATCTAACGATACAAAAAGATTAGAACTCCATTTTAGCTTAAAAATGACCCGATTTTACTTGGCTGCCATAAGATAACATGGGGGAGAAAACTCAAATTATCTCAGAAACTAGACACGAGAAGTGCCTTGAAGTGATAATGTTGATGAGTATAGGTATATAATTCAATTATTTTACTGTTAAATGTCTGTACCTCAGATGTCAAAGGGCGGAAGTCCATTAACTCGATTTTGTGTTGCACATATTTAGAATGATATAATCAATTGCTATCGATTGTCATTTGACTAATGTCAACAAAAACATACAAATTATGAACTCAGAAATACCATAGAGGTAAGATTCTTACCTCTATTGATATACTTACGGGTGTGACCTCAACTCAAGCAGCTTTGAAATGGACTTCCGCCCTCCTAGCTCTGATGTTCAGACATTGGATTTGAAACGGAGACAATCGAAAACAATTTAGTGAAGAATTAAAATCGGTGGAGGAGCCGGTGTTTTTTGCAACCCGCAACACATATCTGTATTGAGGGTTGCGTTTTAGAAATCTTAGCTATATTCCGTTCCATGGAGTCTAGAGTCGTAGTTAGCATGGGCAGGTATAATAAATGGAAGATACATCACCTTTTTAATACTTAAATATTATTCAACAGTATTCCAATGATAAAATTACAAAATGACAAAAGAGCTTATGTAGCTATGCTTATATACATTTTTATTTTGTTTGTAGCATTGAAATACAAACGGAGCACATTTTAAACTTCCTTCCCTGCTTGAACGACGTTTGATCTGCTGCTTGCTTCACCTAACAGAGTTTGTTGCCGAGCAACCATTTGAAAGTTGCAAAGAAAAGAAGAGAAGAGGCTACTTGTTATTCCAAGAGATCAAAGAAACCGGAGCGAAGATATGTCACTCGAACGTTCTATTCTTGTATCGCGAGATTGCAATTGTGATAAGTGTGCACTTCAGAGATATTCACGTATATCAGGGGACATTTTCAGAGGGGATAGATGTTGAAATCTTCTGAGTTCAAATCAACATTTATTTTAGACGAGGATTGTGTACTATTTTTACGTATTCAACCATTCAGTTATATAACTTATACGTATGCAATAATTTTGTGGGTTATTCAAATTTCAATACGAACATCCCTATTGTTATCAAATACTTTACTGTTTATGGTGAGAATTTACACATAAAAAGTATAGGATCTAAATTGTGAATCTAAAAATTAAAACAATATTTTTTTATTAGGTATGTAATTGGTTTTATTTACCGTAAATCATTTACACTAATTAGTTAGTTCTGCCTAAAACACACGGTTTCAGTTTTTTAAAATAAAAAAAAATTATTATACTATGAAATAAAAACGCAACCGTCGGTTGTTAATCGAACCTAGATTCTTTGAGTTATTTACCCTTGAACAAAATCATGGATAACTTTAACGTAAGTGAGTTTTACAAAAAAAGTTTAATTCTTAATACAAATAAGGTAAAAGTAATCACATTTTGAAGGGAAGCTAAGAGTAAAGATCCAGGTTGAATTCCCTCGCAAGTTCGTTCAATCCAGTCCCTCTTGCGGGGAGAGGGGGAGGGGACAGGAGGGTGAGGTAAAAGATCAACGCTTCACCCCTCCTAAGCTCCGTCTTGTAATGCCATGGCTGAACACACAATCGGATCGAGCTGGAGATTAGTGAGAAGCAACATCCGGACCTGGAGGATGTGTCAAGTGTTTACACTATAATTGGGTGGGTGGAGAAATGCAGCCCCCCCCCCCCCCCTCTTGCACATGGATTAGCAGGATGGCGCCATTGCTTCTGGACCGAGTTCTCTTGACACTGGTTTGCGATGTTGTGTTTGAACATCGTAGGTACTGTGGTTGACTTGAGGTAACATAGATTATTAACTTACTTGAAATCTTGTTTAGTGGAATCTGCAAAGCGTTGCACGTAACTGGATACTACTTTTCATACCTTTGTAAAAGAACAGCCAAGTCTCCCCTCATAACAAAAAAGCAACCGATACTAATTTAAGTTTATTGGCAAGACAATGCCGTTAATGCCATCTACGTGAAGTACACAAATAGGCGACACTATTTTGATTAGCTGATTAGAGCTTTGTCTTACCACCTATGATATCAATCACTTATATTCAATGTTGATTATTTTAGGACAGGAGGACACTGCTGATTTTACATTTTTTGACCTAAGTTGACAACAGTTGATTTTAAAAGTATGCTCTCACTTTTTAAGCTTTTAGACATAGTGTGAGTCAAATCCATTATTTTCTTATTTACGAATCATTTTGTTTCACCGGTAAAATAAAATAAGTCATCCTTTTGTACGCTTAGGTATTTGTTTACTTGCGTAGGTACAGAGCAGGGCCGGCTTTAGGCATAGGCGACGTACGCGACCGCGTACGGCGGCACATTCGGATAGGCGGCACTTTCAGCAATATTCGAAAATTTATTATTTTTTGTCATCATTTTATTTGGTCAATATTCAAGCTCGGAAGAAATAATATTATCTTTTGGGTTAACGACGACTGATGTTTTGTTATGCCTCCAAATAAATCTCGTTCATGGGATTTTTTGTTTGCCCATGAAAAATTACCTAGAAAAATTGATTTCCATGTTACAGTAATTTTACCAGAAACGCGTATATTTACTTCAAAGTGACCATGAAGTGTAAAAAATTCTGAAGCGTCTCCCTCCCGAAATCAGAGCATCATCTTAGAAAGCAGCACATAAAATATGTGAACAAAAAAAATGAAAGAAAGTGGCAGATCATGTCGAAAACTTACCAATATGATTGAAATTATTAGTGGACATTGGTAATTATATTTCCAAAAAAATAACTAATATGCGATTCAAAATTGCACCAAATCGAATGACCTTGAACCAAAATTTTCTCGGGGGCTGCGCCCCCAAACCCCCCCTATTCGACCGTAATCCTTCAAATTATTAAGAATGTCCGTGCTTCCCCTCCACCCTGCTTTCATGGAAATGTCATCACTCATCCTGTGTACGTCCTTGATAGGCGGCATTATCATTTTTCGCGTACATCAAGAATGTGCCTTAAGCCGGCCCTGGTACAGAGAGTAAGTTAATGGAATGTATATTACTTAAAATGTTAATGCTTTTTTTAAAATGATTAAGCAAACTCTGGCTAATGAATAATAATGTCCATCATATTAATCACAACTAGAGTTTGATTTAATGAGAGATGACCAATGGCATGCTTCATGATGCATCATAAATCACTGTATCTCAATGATCAATTTGCATACAAATGTGCAAACATTTCACACACATACATTTCACCAAGCAATCCAAGTCGACCGTTGTTCAAATCTTTGTCACTGAGTGGATATTACTGATTTATTTTCATTCATTAAAACACCTAATGTTGTCAAATTTTTGAAATAATGGTTTCTCACCTATAAAAAAAATACGTTAATATACGTAAACTCAAGTAGGTAGTCTGACATCACGCTAATTCCCTTGAAGATTTCCAGTTTCCACATCCACACACCATCGACGTTATGATGCATGTTCAAACTTGCACAACCTCTAATCCAGACGTAATATCCCACCTTCTCCAGGATTTGTATCCCGGGTTTTCATGTAATATATCGGGATAGCGTCAGCAGAGCACGATGCGGGATGGCTACTAGGCATTTCCCGGGAGAATTCAAGGAAAATCCCGTGGGAAACGCTGTGGGAAGGGGGGGGGGGAGACAGGGAATCAGGGAAGACGTTTTCGAGAGAAGAACCGCACAGAGACATTTTACCTCTCGTGGATTGGATGGGCTTACGTTGAATGAAGATGAAAAGAATTTCAGTGTAGACTTTCATTTTATGGCACCTTTTTGGTCCATCCAATTAAAAATTATTTTAGTCATAGTCAAACAAAACTACCTAAACATTGCTGGTAATATCAATGTTGTACAAAAACAAAAACAATAATGTATAAATAAACTGCCAAGCACCTTCGCGCCTAAAAGGATTGAGATCTAAAAGAAGGGCCAAGCAATAATAAATTGTTGAAACTTTTTCGCACTTAAAATTCGTGAAATCATTTCGCCCAGTTACTGCCGCCAAGCACAACACTATAAACCTAACGTTGTGCCCAAATTCGAAGAAAAAAATCTATGTATCATTAATGTAAACTTTAACAAAATTATAAAAGTTAAAAGCAATAAATACAAATTCTTCAAAACATATTTAAAAACAAAATAAATGTTTTGTATAATTTAAAAAACAACTTCAAAAAATGAATTTAAAATCAAAATTAAACAAATTAAAAATAAAGCTAGGCGCATTGTGTCAAGAAGAAGGCAACATAAGAAAGAAGATGACGATAAAGGAGCCGAAAAAAGACAGAAAGTAGGAAGAAGATAGAATAAGTAATATGCTGCAATGACCCTGACGAATGAACCGAAATCTTCCTCTGGATGCTGGGTCCGTGCATCCAATAGATAACATCATAAATTATCTAGTTAGCTCTGCTTTTCAAAAATTTTCATATGCAGTACCGTGATCCAAGCATATCCAAGTATCTATTATGGTTATGATCCATTGTTGAAAAACCATAATAGATACTTGGATCACGGTACTGCATATGAAATTTTTTGAAAAGCAGAGCTAACTAGATAATTTATGATGTTGTCTATTCACGTTGCAACCGCAGTATGCGATGGGCTGCCCAAAAGCCTGGATGAAATCCTTGCAAGATGACTGCCATAGTGTGTATCCTCCTCGTGAAACCACCAGAGTTCAGCGTCGCCAAGTAACACTCGTGCAATCATGTCCTTGATAAGCCATGCCTCATCCCGCTGAAGAGCTTTTGCATTGCAGCAATCCCGAAGAAACACTTCCGGCGTTTTAGAGTCTGAATATCCAATGAAAGTCGGAATTTCAAACTTTAAAGCTAAATGGTGAACCCGGCAGAGAACTTCGGACAACTGTGAGCAGGAGAGGTATCCAACGGATTATGACAAAATTCGGATCATGAAACAAATACATGCACAATGCAGTTTAATTGCGAATTTAATTTACTTTAGAGAAGTAGCAAAGTAGCATTTCAGAGCAAAAAAACAAAAAAGTTAACTTCAAAGTGTCAAAAAAACTAAAAAAGCCCTGCGGGGGGGGGGGGGGGGGGGGGGGGGGGGCGCCCCCTCTCCCCCTTTATTCCGAGGAAAGTTGTGTTCCTGTGGGACAATATTTTGAGATTTTATTGCTTAAGTACCTAAACAAAACTACCTAAACATTGCTGGTAATGAATGTCGTTGTGAAATATCGAAGAATTTGAATTTCACTAATTTTATTTTATTTTGAAAATATCCCTTGCTGCCAGTTCGCTGCCCTCGCTGCAAGAAAATTACACAAATGACTGGAAAAGAGACAGAATATAGTAAACATAGTGACGTGCTTTAATTAAATTAACTTTAAATCCCAGAAAAAACACTCCGTGTAAAAATACCAGCCAAGTCTCTTTAACTATAAAAAAAAATAGAAGAAATCTAAAAATTCAGCACTGAAAAGGAGTGATATCAAAAAAGGAGCCAAGTCAACGAATTTTCCAAATTTTAATCGTACCATTGAAATAAAAATATCAACCCCCGAGAAATACTTAAAAAAAGGACTTGGCGCATCGTTTTTTTAAAGACACTTTTCTATCCTAAAAGTATAGGAAGAACTCTACAAGTATATTTTCCTGAGTATATCACATTCATTATCGACGAATCATACTACGTTTTAATATAACTAGTACTCTTACCTACTGGCAGTTTTGGTATTTTGTCAATATTCAGAGGAAATAAACGGATAAACGAATAACGAATAAACGGAAGCGGCCTAGTCTATTCGTTATTGCCACTATTTCTAGGGTCATATTAATCAATCATACTTCTCAATATCGTGACTGAGGGAAATAGCGAAAGCGCTCATTACAAGAAGGCCGTCAATGAGATTTGTATAAGTGACTAGTGCACTGAGCCATGCTGCTCAAATAATTACTGACTAGATTTTTATCTAAAGTAATACGTTATGTAATTTATGAATTTTTTTGGTATAAAATGTTAATTAATAGCAATTAATTACACGGCGAGAAGGTTCAAAGTATAATGCTGTAGTAGGTATGTTGATGTACCCACAAAACTATAGGTACCTACCAATCACAAACACAACTGTTCTGTATTTATTGCTTGTAAGACAATGCTATGTTTCTTTGCGTACTTATATTTAAATTTAAAATATTTTACAGAATGTTCAATATTTAATTTGAAAGTTTTGTCCCAATTTTTCTAGGCATTTCTGAACTACGTAGTATGTGAGTGGCATAAGCTTAAGAATAGAAAAATGTCTTTAAAAAAACGATGCGCCAAGTCCTTTTTTTAAGTATTTCTCGGGGGTTGATATTTTTATTTCAATGGTACGATTAAAATTTGGAAAATTCGTTGACTTGGCTCCTTTTTTGATATCACTCCTTTTCAGTGCTGAATTTTTAGATTTCTTCTATTTTTTTTTATAGTTAAAGAGACTTGGCTGGTATTTTTACACGGAGTGTTTTTTCTGGGATATCACTTCTTTTGTTAGTTTATTCATACAGCTTGTAGCACATGTCCGAGCAGGGACTAATTTCTTTAAAAAAATACGCCTCAACCGATTTGGTTACTATGAAAAGTTGCGTTTGGTATAAGATGAAAATGATTATCCAAGAAGAATAGCTTAAGTTTCGTTATAATCGATCCAGCCGTTTTCGATACATGACGTCACTTCCGGTTTTGAAATAGCGGCCGAATTCCGGTATAGGTAATAAGAAAACAATCTAGTTTTATCTAGTTGATACCTTCATGAACGACCATCTGAATTCCTAATCCCTATATTTCCGTAAAATCGGTCATGCCGTTTGTAATATATGACGTCACTTCCGGTTTCATTTAGTGGTTCCTGCCGCCATTTCCGGTACCATTAATTTATTTATTCATTTTTCACAATTGATTTTTCAAATAAATAGCAGAATGAATACGCAGGAGCTAGTTCAGTTGCAATCGGTACAGGCGTTTTAGATATATGACGTCACTTCCGGTTTCAGGAATGGCGGCCGAGAACACTGCTACCTTGAATATATAAATTGTATTGTCTATGTTACAATGTAAGTTAATTATGTACGTATTTTAAGTATAATTTGTTGAAATAAGTTAAATATTGCGTATTTATGACGTCACTTCCGGTTTAGAAAATAAGAAAATAATATTTTTTTTATTGATACTTCATATAGATGACCATCTAAATCGAATGGCGCTAATTTCGTTCTAATCGGTCCAGACGTTTTTTAGTTATGACGTCACTTCCGGTTTCAAAATGGCGGCTTCCGGTTGGTTTTATAAAAAGGCACCTCAGACGCCAAAAGTGCACATGTGGTAAAAATTTCAGGTCGATCGGTTCAGCCGTTTAGGCTGTGGCGGTGATAGCGACGTTTCGTGATATCATCAGAATCATCATCATCTTCAGAATCAGAAAGTGGTGTAATTTCACTGTTTTCTCGGTCCTCTAGCGCGCAAATGGCATAACCTATTGTTCCCAAATTTGGTATATGTAGTGGGGTGGGCCATAGCTCGAAATTAAGATATTTCGCAACAATGTGAGATTTACCAATTTTGAGATCCAGTAGGCCGAAAATGCCATGTTGTTGCTTACAGTAAAAGTGTTTGGTCTGCTCCTCAGTTTATTAGGCATTTACGGTATGTTGAGTGACTGTGAGTGTATAGTACGACTTGGCTGGGTGGAGCGACCGCTCCACTAGATAATACAAATTGCATTTTCATTTTCGGTAAGAAGACTGTGGAATGATGATTTTCCTCAAAAGTCAAAACCACAAATTACATAGGGCATTCTTCATGTCAAATCGGGGGGGGGGGGGGGGGGGGGGGGGGGGGAGGTATGGATCCCCACAGGTATACCTAAATATAGTGATGAGAATTATAACAACGGAGTTTTTTTTTTATCTTGTTTCGACCGAATTCAAATCACAGCCATAGCATTACACCGAAATGAATTAAGGTGATACTAGCGCTCGGCCGTTTTAGAAAATTGAGAAAGAAAAATTGTTTCATAAGTGAGTGTAACTTTTACAGGATGTTCACATGAACAGTCCGATTGTATATTAGTAGCCCTTTTTAATTTTTGCTTATTGCATCGTTAATTAGGCACCGGTTATTCAACAAAACCGCGCAAAACGATGAAATTTGCGATACGATTGGAGACCAAACCCGTAAACCAATTGATCTCAAATTTTAATCATGATTAGATGAAAGACAAACTTCACATTTTTGAAATTTAATTTATATGGCGCCCAGGGAGACGAGAAAATAGCTAACTTTTCACCAAAAATCCACTAATTATTACTAATTAACGAAACAAAAAATAAAAAATGTACCAAGGGATAACCCTAAGTTTGTCTTTTATCTAATCACGATTAAAATTTCAAATAATTTAGTCTACCCGTTTCGTCTCCAATCGTATCGCAAAAAGTGTCTACAAAGAGCAGCAAAATCGCTCGCGCTTGCAGCACCTTAACATCATCTCATGAACGAAAAGTGGAAAAGAGGGAGCTCCAAAGCGGAAGAAAATTCAAGCGCTGTGAAGGATACTTCACCGGATGGCGCGTACAGCGTGTTCAGTGGCTCCATCTAGTGTGCATACGTTGCACTTTCTACACAGCAGAGACAAGCGTCTAGCGCCAGCTATGCTGCCGTATAACCACGCCCCTTTAGTTCACAGAATCCAAGTCCGTGCTTGAAGATGAAGGAAAATCTCACTTTGCTGGCGAAAAGAGTGGCAGTAAGGATTGTGGCGATAAATACTGCTGGCCTATCTGACCATGTCAGGCGCCATTAAATAACAGAATAATTCTGAATTTTAAACAACTACTAACTGGCCTATGTGCCAAAGTACAATGAGTGAAAATACCTATATAGCATAATAATAAATTAATACATTATAAAACTACATCGAATATAAATTAAAGCTGGCCAGTATGACCATAGATGTCGAGTGCCATTAAAACCGGAAGTGAAAGAAAGAAAGAAATGCTGGCGAAAATTATAGCTGGGCAACCCAAAAAAATAACTATGGTTACAGGATGGATCAGTCATACTTTTCAAAAGCCGCCTTTCCATTTGAAATTTTACTTCTTTTGCGCTCAAGAACAGAACAAGTGACCATCCAATAGGCCAAGAGATCTCAACACCATTAGGAAATGATTATTTTTCACATCAGATTCTGCATAAATGCAAAATCAGCTTCTTCCCATTGCAGAAGTCTGCAGTGGCTTGGTTGAATTGTAAAAATGTTAACATCCAGAATTTCCATTACAATAACTTATATTATTTTATAACTTTAAATTATGGTTCTAATTCAACTTTTATTGAATTATTTTTAGAACATTACCTACATAACTAAATTTAGAATAAAATGTGGGGAAAAAAACTGCAGCTTTAAGAGAAATAAATATATGCTATGAAAAGGAAGGGGAAACTGGAGCAAGTTTAATGCAGGGAAATAAGAAATATGATATTTATACTATTTTAATATTGATCATATATTTTTTTATTGAAAGCACAAGAATACTCTTCCCAATATAATCATAATTTAATATAACTTATTTCCTTACAATGTTGCTTGGCCGATAACTACAGCCTGAATGTCGGAATTGAATGCCGAAAGTTTTAAAAGCTAACTATTACGATTAAAACCCGTGACGAGAGAAAAATCGGACTAAATGAATGTATGGAAGCCGAGAATGGGAAGAAAAACACTTCCGCAGGACAACGTAAAAGTTTTGCAGTGCTTCGACATTATTATGCGTTTTTCTTAAGTAAAATATCAATCGCGTTTATAACCGAAAAAATATTCAATGTGATTGCTTAGTGGGTTTTGTTTAGAACTATATATCCAAGCTGACCATTGCTGCATACCAACCTTATTTTCAATCTTTTATTTTGGACTAAACCTACATGTGACTAGCAACTACTATTTATAATAACAATCAATAATTGCTAATTCTCGTGTTTGAATTGGATTGCTTAAAAATACGTCATAGGATAATAATAATAATTAATATGATTTGAACATGGACTTATCCTGTCTCTGATACATGTACAATGAAAGCATGAAGGCAGCATCATGTTTTTTTAACCGTTACGGTCATAAATACCACCACATAGAGTTCAACATATTTATATAAAAAGAAAACACCAGCCACGAGTAAATTTTACCTCCTTTCAAATATGGACACGTGACACGCAAACGATAAATGATATGAATACAGGTGTACGTAATCTCAGGCCGATGTGGCGTTTACATCTAATAAAAATATGAACGCACGACAATGGTTTTGCAAAATATAGCAAATTACGTAGTTTCAAGCTTTGAAATCAACAAATTTTTCAGCATTAGGTACTAGCATATTAAGCAAAATATTATTCCTAAAAATAAAAAATAATAGAAAAGTCAAGTTCCGTTCCTTCTACTGTTTTTTTATGCTGCAACGAGTCATTTCTTCAAGCACCATTAGCAAAGCCGCAACATTATCTTCGTCAATTCTACACTTAACTTACATTGGAACAGAGGTACTTTTACTCAACAAACTGCATTCATAAGCCAAAGATCCAAAGCTGAAAAATCAGTGAAACTTCTCGTGAGGTTTCGAAACGGTCGAGAGCGCGGAGAGGTGGAGGTGAGACGTAGAAAGAACGTTACTTGACACGATATAGAGTTGTTTTAGGAGAAGGAAAATGATTCAAGGAATCAGGACGCACCTGGTCGATACGACACGGGAACGGGATTCGAGCGAACGCGTTCCGACGGAGGGTAGTTCGAGAACCCGAGCTCTGCAGTGCTGCCGTGGTGGTGGACCTCACAACTAATTAACTGGAAAGGAAACAAATACAGGGTTATAGCGGATTACTCTACACAGTTTAATCTATAGTATTAATCTACTACCCACTAGCTGAAAGCGGCTTTCCATGACTGACGATGTTCTGCTTTTTCCCTTGTGTTTCAAAATAGCAAATATCACAACTCAGGTTGAATATTTTTAATGTCTGAAATTGTTTGACCATGCTTTGGTCAAGCACGCTTAAGTGGCGAAATCGTAACAGCCGTCACCAGTCATGGAAAGGCGTCAATACGTACTCTTACAAGAAAGAATTAAATATTTATTCTGCGACAACAGACAAAAGAATCAATCCATTTCTACTGGAAACTCCCATAACCGCTGAGAAGATGAGTTGATATTTCTTTAAAATCAAGTTTTAACACATAATTACCTATTTCACAATTAACAGTTTTTAGAAATTAAAATAGACACATATTCTATCTAAAACAGTAAAGCTACTCTCAGTTTATTACGCTGTTATTTTTTTTAGTTCTCTGTGGAAATAAGTATGCGAGTTAAGAGAATAACTACTCATCAGTACATAACTACTTGTCAAATTTCCCTTTTCCATGGAGCATATCGCATGTACAAGTATTATTGAATACATATTGGGCTGAAAAGATCCTAACTAACCAAGTACAAATCCAGAAACAACAAATACTTGGGCAGGGAACAAAAAGTAACAAGTTTCTACGGAGAGAAGACCGATTGTGAAAGATTACGGATGAGGACAACGTATACATTATATGAAAAACATGAATGAGGAAAACTTATTAGACACATGCATACTTGGGCAAAGGGTTACAAACTTATCGTGCAAACAACTAATCGGAACAAGTTGAACGTACCTTGCTCCATTATTAGCTGATGATTACTGCCAAAATTCAAATTGGCACAAGGGAAGTGCGAGAGCCCCAGGAAATATTGAATAGTTAAAACCGTTAGAATTATAAATCTATTTCCTGGGTGCCTCTTTGGAGAGAGATACTAGGTGTCAAAATTGTGCGGCTTGGGGAGAAGATTTTTATTTTCCAATCAGAGGCGCTACAATCTCTTTCTGCAACGAGGTCAAATTATCTGTCAACAAGATTTTATTCAACGAAAAGACATCGAAATACTACGAAAGAGACATATTAATATTATTAGTAGCATACCTCCTTTTCAATATAGCCATACACTTTAGTGTCATCTTTTCTTTAGTCTAGCAGGCACTCTTAAAAAATTAAAATATACATCAGGCTCAAGCCCATATGATCACAATAAGCATAGAAAGACTCTCTAAAGTGATTTTCCTCATTAATCTTCACAATTACAGTCTCTCCCTTCACGCTAAAATAGATAATATGCAAATTAAAACTAGAAAAGATGTAGAAAAAAACATTAAAATGTCTACAAAAGCAAATTAGGTCGATACTGAACTTCACTTCATCAATATGTTCAATATTTATGATCAAATGATGTACAGGCTGTTGAAATACAGACACCTACAACATGCAATGTTATCTAGACTCCATTTTTCAGAAGTTCTTGGCATTACAAAAACAAAAAGATATTTATTTACTTTGTAGATAAAATGCTTCAGTTAACGGACATGTTGTAAGTATCTAAATTTTAACAGCCTTTATATAGCAGATAACTGAATCGAGACGGAATATTTTAATAGTATTAACATGTAGTATATACGTATGTATTTTGTGTGGGCCGTGAGAGTAAAATGATAAAAATGCAGTAAAAATGTAACAGAATAAGTTGTAGGTAAAGTACTTTGCTCAGAACAATCGGTACATTTGTTGACTCCAGTTAACATCTACATAATTAAGAGTAAGATTAATCTAATTAAATGGGTACATTAAACATAAAAATATTGAACGAAACAAAGAATCATATATGGCCCACTTATATGACAATAATTAGGTAGGTACGTACATTCATTTACTAAATTTTCTCTTCAAACGTAACTATTTACTCACAATTCATTATTAGTATTAACTAGTAGGTAAGTATTGAATAAAAATAATTTAAGTATTTAATTTTTATGTAACCTTAGACAAAAAAATTATGAAGTAGATACCTACTAGATACTAATTTATCGTAACTACGGTAATTATTTTTAAGTTAGATCTAGGTACTACTTAGATTTAGTGGCAGAGTTACCTCTCTCGAGCAAGCAGATTCCGAGTTCAAACAAGACATTGAATAAGCCAGGGCTGCCGTTTTTACGGATATAGGCACCGAGAGTTCGCCACGAGTGAGAGAAATTAGCAACTTTTGTGGGAAGATCGTCAACTGTTTTATTTCTCATTGGCCGTGACCTAGCAACCGATCAGATGTCAACAAATGTACTCAAAATATTTCGGAATCAAACTAAGTCGCGCAAATTAATATTGTGATCAGATTCAGTGAAATTGTGAACACTTTATTATTAATATTTTGTAGGCGAATAAACATTAGATAAACTTGTGTAAATTTTAAGAATTGATAATGCGTAATATGTGCAGCAACATAACATATAACTGCAGCGACTTGGACGCCTTGCCAAAAGGTAAGCTTCCTTCCCACAGATTAGGTGGCTCTGTCTGTACTTTTTACAGTGCCATCTGTTGTCTAAACACGCTGCCTATTATCCGTTTTTACGGATTTATGAGTACAAAAACAGACACACGGATTTGTTGACTCTTTAACGGATACTGGTGATTCATAGTTGAACCACATTTTCTCTTTTGAATGAGATAATATTTCAAATTTATTACGAAAATGTATAGTTTGACAAGATATTTTCGTTTCCTGTCCAACAATTTTCAGTGCAGAGATTGTTTCAAAACACCCTTTTGTGTAAGTAGGCTAGCTATACTACCAATAAATGGTTGCGAGTGAATGGTTGAGGGAGGAAGGGGGGTGGGGAAACTGGTCGACCTTGAGCAATGTCTTGAGTGTCTAGGGGCGCGCGCTGCCTGAGGCATCCACTTGTTAGTTGTTTGCAGCTGGTCGTGGGTTAATGACCTGATTAGTGATTGCATCCCTTATTCTTGCGTGTGCTTATAGTTTTGAAATTTATTATGCTCATTATGAATAATGTGTTGGAAACGGGAGAAAGATATTTATAATTCTGAATTCAAAATTACCATTCCATCCACAGCTGTCAGTCCAGAACCCAACCCCCCTTCTCTCATGTCCCATGTTGCCAGGAATTCAATAGCTTATCTGTCAAGTGGCCCAGTTAGTGCTGGAAATATGGGAGTTTTACATCATTTTAAAGGTTTTTAATGGGCATACGGATTTTTACGGATTTTTCATGCTTTTTAAAAGGATATTAATTTGTATGTGGCGGCAGCCCTGGAATAAGCCGTTTTGTGTAGCGATTGTCGAATAAGAAGATTAGGTAATGGTATAAATTGGCTTCAAATTTAAAGAGGTCCGTGCACAGTTTGCAATGCAACATGCACTGTTGTCTCTAATATGTAGTTACAAAAATTTTTTAATATCCATTCAGAGAGAGATAAATTGCAATGAAAATCAAATCAGTCTTAGAGCAATTACCTCAAAGATGTTTTGATTAGTTCAAAGAATTAGAGGTTTATTTTATTATAAAAAAAGATTGGTTTTCTGAACTACCAACAATTGAGTTTACAAATTAAAAATTACTTTGCATAACATTTAATCTACTTGCAGGAGGACAATGTATACAAATTGATTTCGTAGAGAAACCAAATTGAATGGATTCAAAGTATATGCACTCTAGTTTGAAGGCAGTCTTGTCGTTACGTACACATCGCAACCTGCTTGCTCAAGTCTTCGTTGACGCGATACGCGGGCGAGAAAAGAGTGAAGGAGTTAATTACTTTTTCTTGAGTGTGAAGAAGCCCTTGCGCTTGGGCTCGTCCTTCTTGTCGCCCGACGCGGGGAGCGTCTGCGATCTCGAGGGCCCCGCCGAGCCCTGGAGAGAGGTCTGCACGCCGACGCGCGCCACCCACTGGTTCATCTCGTCGTCGTCGCGCGCCTGGAACAGGTACTCCGCGCCGCCAGACAGTCTGGAACACAAGCGCGCAATGTGTTTTATGTCTTGTTTACAGGCTTTGCTTTACAGTTGTGAAAACATTTCTATTATTGGTTCTCTTTGTTGAACCAAGCTTCACATCTAAAAATAATTATCAGCTTAAGAATTTAATTTTGACTAGGTATCTTATTGGCTGCTTTGCTGTTCTCGTGCTTCTTCCTCTATTTCTGTCTACCACAAATTCTTTACATTTTCAGACGTTCAAATCATATTTTGAAATATTGAAAAGCAACTACCATACAAAAATTATAATTTGAAATTAATGGTCATTCATGCATTGCTCAGTTGTAAAAATTACTTTTCCGTATTTTTGGAAATTGTCAGGTTTCTTCACTTGTTCTAAATATATTCACCTAAAGCCAAAACACACTATCAAGGTGAAGAAAGTGGGAGGCGAGTGCTCAATGTCTACCATTGGCAAAGGCTAATTGGCTACTGTTCCATGAACATCGAGATAAGCGAAAATGTCACTTGACTTCACTAGCCATCGAGATTGCACTCGCCACTTTCAGCTACACTTGATAGTGAGTCCCAAGTTACTCTCAAGCCCAGCGACAGTTGAAAGTTACTCTCAAGCCCAGCGGCAGTTGAAAGTGACGCGACCGAGCGGCAGTTGAAAGTGACGCGACCGAGAGGCAGTTGAAAGTGACGCGACCGAGCGGCACTCACTTGATCCTGAAGACGTGCTTCTTCTTGGTGTAGTCGCTGGCGACCTCGGTGGCTCCGCCGCGCACGTCCACCGGCGACTCGTTCTTGAAGAAGATGTCCGGCGTCGTCTTGAAGCTCTTCTGGTCCTTGTAGAAGAGCAGCAGATTGCCGCGCAGCACCACGCACATCTTGTCCCACGACCTGCGCAGACACACACGGGGTCACGACTATTCGTCACGTGGGCCACGACTGCTCATCACGTGGCGCCATGACTGCTCGTCAGGTGGCGACACGACTTTTAAAATGGACTGCATTCCTTTTTTCTGTAATCTTTAATAAAAATTGAAAATTTCAATGACAATTAACTTTTTTGTTTTCAGTAAGTAAAATTGAAACTTTGAAACTACAGATGGAAATATACAGCTGTCTATCCCGGTAAGAACTACCCCCATAAAATATTCCATAGAAAAAAGCCAAGCAGGCATAATTTATTTGTTGACAAAATGGTTTGGTCAGGTGGGTCAAGATTTTGAACATTTGTTTGTAGCACCACAAAGTTTATTAGAAAAATAAAATTTGAATCTTTTAGTAATTTGTTCCTATAATTATATTTGTTTTCTACCCTGTCAAAATCATATCTTGAAGACAAAATTAAGATCAGAAATATGTAGTCGATCTTTCGAGCAGCGTTTAAGTGAAACTCTTCTGTACGATCGTACCTGTTGGATGCTTTCTTTGTGGTCGACTCCCATTCGTGTTTCCTGACGAGGTTAGCTTCCAGGACGTCGTCATCGCCGGGGCTAGCTCGTTCTAGAGGAGACGATGGAGCGATTAGTTACAGCGACCACAGTGGCGCATTCTACAGGCTGTTCTCATGATGCTGGTCCAGACCGCAAGCCACAGGCCATGCCGCATGATATGGCCTCAACAAGCATCCTTTAAACAGCCCGTACTCTCTTTACAACATATTTGGCTTGAAACTTGTCCCAAGAAAAGTTATCAGCACTGCAAATCATTTACATATTACATTAACTAGATTCTAGTATTATTTAACACAAAGTTTTCGTGCAAAACAAATTGAGTGCAACATTTACAATACAAATTGAAATAACGATCAGCAGTTCCGCT
Source organism: Leuctra nigra (assembly GCA_934045905.1). NCBI lineage: Eukaryota > Metazoa > Arthropoda > Insecta > Plecoptera > Leuctridae > Leuctra > Leuctra nigra. Next base: position 18,239,675 of record OW203767.1, on the reverse strand, counting down.
TATTCGCTGCTCTTAACCTGCAAATGAAGAGTAAGGTTAATGGTTCCTCCTAAATCTTTGTCATTAAATTCGGTCGGGCTTACCTTGCTTCGCGTCGTCGTTGCTGTGAGTCGATAGCGTCGGACTCTTGGGCGTCTTTTTGAAGCGGAAACTTCGGAACGGTGACTTAGACCGAGTCCGGTCTTTCTTACGATCCAAGCTGCCGGCGTTTTTGCCCCCTGACATCGGGGCTGTTTGTCGGTACACAACAGAGCAAACTACTTTACGCAACGCAGGAAAACAACAACAATGCAGGCTTACAAAGCTTCGATACGAGATTGCGTTACAAGTGAAGTTATGCTTGCGCTTGGAATATTAGTTTGATCTTTGACAAGCTTCAAAAACAATATGCCAATATTCTCGACCTGTAACGCTAGCTTGTAACGAAAGATATTGAAATATAAACAAATGTTATACAAATTAAAAGTTAATAGAGAAATGAATTGTAATGAATGATGATATAAAAGATGTTAATAAACCCAAATCAAGCATCGTGCAGTTTGAATGAAAATAGATTGTTTCATGCGATAATATAATAAATAATCATTTATATCAATAATATTCATGCTTAACTTATGATCTTATATATTTGGTAACAAGCTTATTGTATATTTACAATGAGAGGTGAAGATGTACAATTCAACGGTTACTCAATGCAACAAAAACCAATTCCAATCATTTTGAGTCAAGAGAATGACTATTCAAGTAAATCACAGAATTCAGTCTCCAATGGATAGATTATAATTTAAATTATGTACATTTTAGGCACTAAATTTTGAAAAATGTATATATTTCTGGGCATTTAATTGTATATGTAGTAAATATCACACTAAGCAAGAAGCTTGATCGTCGAGTGGCTAGTTGCATCGAGAACGCGAGCGACCGGGGCCAACGTACCTGGTGCAGGTGTCGCTGGCTTCACGGTGGGCGACTCGGGCGGCGTGCTCAGCACGGTCGTCGGCCGCCGTGTGGGGGTGGGCGGAGGCGAGGGGGATCGCTGGTCATGCACTGGCGAGTGAGGAAAACATCCATCGTACATGCAAGCCACATGCCTCGTTCAACACATTCTCATGACATGCGGCCGTCGGAGACGACGGCAAATTACGTGCTTTGAAATAACTTTCTTGTGCAATTTAATATATTGATCAGTGCATAATTATTTCTATTCTCATTTTCTTGGGAAGAATTTAGTGATTTAGATCTCTTTGGAAATCAGAATTTATATCATACAGATATTTAAGAGACCATGCATTAAAAATATCGAGCAGGCAGTAAATGCAAATAATATTATGAAATTGTGCACAATACCTTGGACAAAGACACATGAACCACATGCACGGGAGAACGAAACACCACAGAAATAAACAAAACAAGCTCTTACCTGTCGCTACGCCGATTAACCACTGCGGAAAACTTTACTTACAGAAGAGAACATTTGTTACAGAAAACAGAGCCGTTAGCACATTTTAGCTTCGCTTTTCGATAAGAAAAAAGTACTCATTTGTTTTGAAGACATCTACGTTGAATTTAGCTCCGCTATAAAGTGCAACGGCTCGCACCGACAACCGAAGCCCTGTTACATTTAATCCACCGTGTGCGGCAAGCTTGAAATGTGACGTGTAATTATTCATCCACCGCTGCTAGAAAAAAACAAGAGTATGCCAAACCACGGAAGTGTCGTTAGAAGAAAGAAGAGAGCCCATCGCCACAAACAGTCGAGTTACATTGTCACAATAGAAAATTACACAGAAATTTCATGAAAATTTCAATTAGTCATTTAGTTTAGATCTAAACGTCTAGCTAGAAACATATAATGTGCATAAATTATACAGTGCAAATGGATAAGTACGCTCCAATACTTCCATTTGATCGATGAACAATAAAAATATTACCTAGTATGTAAGATGTAAATTTCGAGTATGAGTTATTGAAAACAGTTACAAAATCATTTGTTTTGAGCATGCCCATTGCAATATGGAGTGCACTTTCATGTATGTACTGTACAATATACACTACAAAAACTAACAATCTAACATTTTCTAAGCTTAGTTGTAACTAATTGCTAAAAAAGTAAAAATAAAAAAGGGCAGAGCAGAGGTCACAGAAGAAGTCCGAAGAGTTCCCTCGCCTAAGCACATAAAAAAGACTGAAATCTCCACCTAATGTCGGGAGTATTTACCTTCTCTCTCGACAGATACAATCTCCGAGGGGGTGGCTGTCTTGGTGGAGGGCTTGCGGGTGACTGCCGGGTCCACCGTTAGCGTGCGGGGTGCATGGGGCGGGTTCGAGGTGACGGAGGAGGAGGGAGGAACGAGAGAGAGAGAGAGACAGAGAAAGAGAACCGTAGATTATATGTCACAACATGCGAGGCAAGTTCGTTGAACCACACCATGCCCTCGTCTACAGTTTCACAGCTCACGGAGGTCAAGCTTTTCTATTCTTTGATTGACTTGTTATTTTACAACGTATTTTACAACCAAAACTCTTTAACACCTTCGTGAGCTGAGAAACATGTGTGAATGTACAAAATACTGGATTATAATTAAAGAGTAAGGATCAACCTCCAAACTGCAATTTTTAAGATTGTGATAATTTCATTGAAGATAAAATACAATTTGAGTGGCTTTGTAGTCAAGAATTGTAGTCGTGAATTGTTGTCCACTTTTTTACAATCTGATCTAAAAATTAAAAGTAATTTTCGAATGTCAAATTCAGCGACTTTACTGCTCAAACTTTTTCAATTTAATAGATTGTATTGTTAAATAGTACTCAACGATGTACAAAGAGCTATTCATTTATTACAATAGAACTTCTGCGCTTCAACTATGTAGGTATCTTGAACGGTACGGTAATAAATCTAAAAAATTGCATAGTTCTTCAATTGGTGATTCTTTCCCTTAATTGATTAAACTGGTGGAAACATTAGTTAGCTACAAAGTCCAGGAAGACTCGACAATTGTCCTCTTACAAAACCAAAGTTTGAATTGGTGTTAGTAACTAGTACATAGTACCGTATTTACTCGCATGTAAGACACACCCCTATTTTGACTATATTATGATTTTATAAAAATAATAATTAATAAACATTGTGTATGAAAGACCCACTAATGGGAAAACCACGTTCTGGAAGAAAATATAATGGAAAAATATTTTGTTAATAGGGTTTGAGCTAATATAATAAATTTACAAATCGGTTGTATTTTAAGCTTGAAAAAAGAAATGTTTAACTTGGAGCTAGAATAGAGTTTGGAGTTTTAACTTGTTCACCCACGCATATAAGATGCATGTGAATATAAGATGCACCCCTGTTTCTCCAATAAAAATGAGACAATAACTGCATCTTGTATGCGAGTAATTACAGTAATACATTAATTAGGTGTGAATTGCTCAAATAACATTTTATATTCAAGTTGTGTAAGTGCTAATTTGTTTGAAGACTACTGATAGTATAGTTTGGTTGGATTCAAGAGTTGTTTTCGGATACAATTACCAAATATTACATATGTATACTACGTACATCTTTGACATAAAGCAAGCTTGACCGAATGTATCATCGGTATTGTTAGTGGGTAGAATACCAACTGTTAGTCGAGGAGGGAGCGAGAACGCATGCGGGATCAAACAAAATGCAAGGAGTCGGGTCCACACGGGACGAGTACATACGGAATGCATCAGGCAACAAAACGCACGAGAAACACAGGAGGACCACAGGGAAGGTTTCCGTCAGGACAGTTGGCACTACCAGTATCGGTGCATGTGAGAGCGTGATGTCAAAGACTTTGTTCGTGTGACGGTGCGGTGAAATCTTGCCGGCGGATTTGTCGAAAGATGTTTAATTTTAATTGATTTTAAATTCAAAATCCTGTTTATTAATTGATTGATTACTGACTCAGCTTTGGAAAATTAAATGCTTTTGACTAGGTACTCCAACACAGAAGTGAAATAACAAAAAAAGTTTATTTCTGTAATTTCCAAAGATTTACATGACCAAAAAAGATAAGTAAATAGTTCCACAAATATGTATGTTCAAGAACTAAGGGTTTGTTTTCAAGAAATCGCACAAGATGTCACCGCATCACTCTCGGATTCCTGCAAGAGATTATTAGTTCTTTCAGCCTGGCCGGCGTCGGCTCTTACCTTGCGCCTCGTCGCCGTTGGTCTGCAGAGCCTGGGCCTCTTGCTCGGGCGACCGGTGTCCGTCAACCTGTGTGGGCGACCCGGCGGGCGGTGTTCGGAGGGCGGCCAGCTCCTCTTGGCGGCGCCGCTCCTCTTCTTCCTGGCGCCGCTTCAACTCCTTCAGCTCGTACTGCGGAGCCAGACAAGCGGGTTAGCGGAATATTCACGAGAAGTGTGTGAATATATAGATCAGTATGCCTTACGCTTCATAAGTTCTAGCCCGGTTATTCATAGTGAACAAAAACATTTGACATTCATAATGATGACAAAATCGAAGACAACAAACGAACGAAGGTGTAAAATTTTATTTTGATACGTTATGTTACATTGGTAGAGCTCCGTGAAAATGGGTTTATTATTTTACCAATTTCGTTTTTAAAAATCCAAATTTCGTTTTTTAGCGGTTTTATAGAATTTATAGTGGCAAATCAATAAATTAATATTTCTGTCAAAAATTAAATAGTAACCAATCCCTATTCAATGCTTAACATTAACCACTAAACATTACAGGCAATCTAAGTAACAAACAAGAACACAAACAAGAGTTTAGAGTAAATAAAAGTGTATTTATTTAAGGATTTAAGTAGGAACTCTGAATGGCGTTTACATGCGACGTGTTTCATCAGTATTATGTCCTTGCGCTCGAGTTCTAGTCTGCAGTTGCAAAACCGGCACTTCAAAAGTTTTCCGTCACTCACGTAAAACCCGTCACTCCAGAACTCTGAAGCCCTAGACGCGGCTGTAACTGTTGATTTCGGCATTGTGTACAAAGTAAAAACACAAGTAAAATTGTTTTGTGCACAATAACGACAATAATAATTTAATAATACAGTGGCACTACAACTAAAATGGCCGCCCGCCGCCGTATCGCAGCCTCGCGCGATGGGAACAGCTGATTCCTAGCGCCTGCGCAGTTACCAAATGTATGAGCAGGGTTTAACCTTGACCAATGTCACCTAACAAGCGCGCTTGCTTTCTTCGCGGAATGTGGATATTTCCATGAATTATGCGTGAAATAGGAAGTTTTAGGTTGAGTTTGAACATTTTCTGTAAACATTTCTGAAAACTGAACAACATTTGTGGGATTTCGCGATGTATTACAAAAATATAGTCGATTTCGGTGTTATTTCGCAATAATGGCATATTTCGTTTTTTTTCGCGATTCAAATCTTGTAGAATTGGGTTTAGAATGACGTAATTCGTGCTCATATTCCAAGAAAATACAAGATAAAAAGATATCGCGTTATCGCGATGTGCGAAATATACGGAGCTCTATACATTGGTGTTAACTAAAGAAACAGGAAACACTAAGGCCCGGTCTTTCAATACTCTGCTAAAGTCTCAATTAGCTCTTAGCAGTTAGTTAGCGGTCATTCTAGGAATGTCATTGGTTGTTGCCATGGCAATATAGTCCTAATTGACTGTATAAAAGTTAGCAAGGCATTGAAAGACCGGCCCTAAGTCTCAAGAGAGAGTTATGTAATTGTAAACCAACACTAATAACAACATTTATTAGGAAAAAGAAAAAAAGAGTTAGCAACATTCCCAATCCCAAGACACATAAACAAAAGCGTAATTTGCTCCACAAAGCATGCCACAGCCATTTATCTTTAGTGTTCACAAATTCACTCATGCCCGGTTGACAATGTCTCGATAAAGTTAGCGGTAGGATTTATTAATGGAAACCTTGGCAACAGAACAGCCAATGAAACATAGCCGTCTAGACCTTGCTAAGTTCACTTTAGGTTAAAGTGAACTTTATCTTTCTTATTGGGACATTCACTCTACAAATGGACATAACAAGTCAGGTTAGACAAAGTAGAATTTAAAGCAACTAGTAATATAATAATTTGTACTTAGTTGGCAGTGGAGGCAGTAATATTAATTACTAGTAGAGAAACTAAAAGCCTGAATGTAACTTGGTTTCTCATACTTCTGAGTAGATTAAGTGTTAGTGCTTACCTTGTCATAAGACAACTCCCACAACTCATGCTTTGACCCCACCGAGGAACGATTAGGAGAGAAAGGAGGGGAACTAGTCGCACGGCTGCCGCTCCTCGTGCTGACGAGGCTTCGCGTTCGTCCCCCCGATTCCCTGATCGACTCCGAACTGACCAATATCATGTTCACGTTGTCGGAATAGTTCATTTCCAGAGAGTCATCGGAATGGAACGAGATTCCGTCCATTTCTTGGGCACGTCTAATTTCCAGACTGTTGGATCGTTTGCGTGTCAGTTCGGATTGAACGTAAGTGTGGGGATTCGTGTGACGGCGTTTGATGGAGTTTATAGTGAAAGGCGTCGTCGTTTGGTCGGCCGATGCTAGGGAATCCCGACTACTGTGCAACATCTGTTGGTAAGTGTCGCGAACAGTGTCGTCTACGAACAAGTCTTGTTTTAGCCTGGCGATCTGTTCATTGAGAAGGGACAGCTGCTCAAGCCGGAAGTTTGCTAGGTCGCAGTCCGTTGGCGTCCTCGTGCCTTCCGAACTGATGGAGAAGGTTTCCTCCCGCAACCGAGTGGGCACTTCCGGATTCCTGACCGGCTCCGGAGTCGGGACCTTCTCCTCCGGCAATTCCTCCGGCTCCGTCCACTGATCCCACAGGAACGACCTCATCCTCGTCACCCGGCCCTTCTTCACCGTCATCGGAGGGTACTGGATCTGCGTGCCGGTCGAGGTGAACTCGCGACGAGGTTTCGGATCCGGGTTGTAGAACCGGTCGGAGTTGATCAAGATCGATCGCACCACTTGGCCTTGGGACAGGTGGCACCGCGTGAAGGCGGGCTGCTCCGCGCGACTGACGGAGAGGCGGGGGAGCGGGATGGAGTAGGGCAGGTCGTAGCTAAGGGTGTCGTGCAGTGGCATCGGCAAATCACAGAACGACCAAAACCAACCCGTGTCACTACTCTCATGCTACAAAACACGTTACAAGGGTTAGACAACGACAAACAAAACAAATGAATTAAGTACAACAGCAAACCAGGTAACATGCAAAGCCAAGGAACAATAAAACCATGTTAGGTAATAAAGTCATCGGGTTAAATTTTTAGAGCGGTAGAACTAAATTAGCAGAGGAAAAAGATGCTACTATTGTAGTAAGATATAGTCACGGAAAGAAGTCCTAATAATATTTTACTCTTGCTGTGAAGCGATTCACATATGGTTAAAATTATATAAATGTTTCTAGAAAAAACCCTCACAGAAGTATAGCCATAAAGGTCAATGAAAAAAAACATTTCCGTGACTATTCATAACATCCAAGTTAGATTATGAAATTCTGTGAAAGGATTATTTAGCACCTATGTGAATATTTAGTGCAAAAACATCATACAAAGACGATTGTGATGAAGTTTAACAGCTTCTACATCCAGGATGAAGTGAAACTAGACCACTTGGAACATACCCAACTACAAGGAGACATGCATTGTAATGTGAACGTAAGCTCAAACTCTTCAAGAATCGTTGCAAACTTACGGTGGTCAGTCTCTCGAGGGCGCCGAATCGCTCCTCCTGAGCGGCGGCCGACTTCTCGAAAGCCTCGTGCTTCTTGATGAGGTTCTCCACCTCGTCGATCGTGTGTCCGAGCTCCGAGCTCATGAGATACGGGTCCTGCGCGATCAGCCAGGCCTCAGCCACGGCGGCGTCGCGCGCAAACTGGTACACCTCCAGGACTGCAAGGAAGAGTCACAACATTAACACTTCAATCTTGTGGAATCCTTATTGTAGAGATTTTTATCTGAAATTCGGAACGTTTCATAAATTTTTACTTATTTTGGTATTCGAAGTACGATATTGCACTCATCGTGGGATTATTCTTTCTAAATTTAAAGTTAATAATAAGTCTCAAAAGGTTTCATTTTCTCTTCTCCTTAGCAATGCTACGGAAACTACCCCTCTCACAAATTATTAATTAATACGAACGATGTTGACCGAGTATACTCATTCATTTTCATAATATGATTTCTTGATTTTAAAGGCAGATATGAAAACGATGCTTGTAAAGGGTCTCTCATAACGTCGGACTACTCACTGAGCTGGAGGTTCTCCCAACGCTCCTCCCAGCGGTGCAGCACCGAGTTGCGGTGGTTTGTGAGCGAGAGCAGCTTGTCCTTGATCTCGTTGCTGGCATAGTGGTTGCGCGATAGCAGCTCTTTGCCGAGCGAGATGCACGCGGTGAAGTTGTCCTCGCGAGCGTCGATCTCCGCCTTCAGGCTCTGGTGGTTGTTCATCAGCAGCTCCACGCCGCTCACGTCTCTGTCGGGAGAAGAAGGAGCAAGTGAGACGCCGACCAGAAGCAGGACAATACCTATCTTGTATCAAATTTATATAGACATGTTCATAGAAAATTTTTCATATGTGTAGGTCGATAGTCAATAGGTATGTTCACCTGGATCCACTTTTCTTGGTATAGTTTAGAACTGTAATGAAAATATGAACTGCTATACTACATATTTGGATGTCAAAAGAAGTGAAAAGAAGAGGCACATGAGATCAAAAACGTCTAAAAAACACAAAATTTAATAAATAACAACATTTTGGGAAAAATAGGCAACTTTGAAAAGTATGAAAAAGAATAAAGAGTTTAAGAACTTATATATATATATTGTGAGTATTTTACAGCACAGGCCGTTTCTCACACCCCAATCGCCACCTCTCCTTGTCCATCCAACCATCTTCCAGCAAGTTTCTTCTCCCCATTGCCTCCTTTACATCTTCTTGCCATTCTCTCGGCGGTCGGCCCCTTTTCCTCCTCTCTGGAGGGGTCCAATGCCATATCTTCAGGGGCCACCTATGGGGATCCATTCTTCTTAAGTGTCCATACCAGCACAATCTCCTTCGCTCTATCTCCTCTACCACTGTTTCTTCCTTCTTCATCCATCTCCGTATCTGTTCATTCCTAATATGCTCAATTCTTGACACCCTACAACTTCTTCTGAGCGCATCCATTTCAACCGCCATCAACCTCTCTTTATCCCTCTTCGTTACTTCCCAGGTCTCAGATCCGTATGTAAGAATACTTTGTACAATGCTGCTATAAATTCTATTCTTTGTAGGCTTCTGCAGTTGTTCAGACCACCACATCGAGTTCAGCTTCTGAACCGCTTGTCTTCCCTGGATTATCCGGCTGCTAATATCTCTCCGACTACTTCCCTCCGATGAAAAAATAGATCCTAAGTACTTATACTCTCGGCACTCTTTCACTTCCTTCCCATCCACGTCCATGTCATTACCTTCTCCCCCTACCACCAAGTATTTGGTCTTGTCAAAATTGTTTAAGAACTTCAGAATAAATAAATATGATGAACCCATGAAGACCATGTACGACATTTAAATGCCGGCTAGAAATCCTTGGGGACTGACCTTGGCTTCTCGGAAGTGTTCATCTGTCGGACGACGTCGTCCATCCACAGCATGAGCGTGCGCACCATGTTGAAGAACTTGAAGAGGTCGCCGGTGTCGGCGAGCTTGTGCTTTCGGCCGTCGCAGATGCCCTGCAGGTTGGCCCATGCGTTGAGCACCTCGCGCTCGCGGTTCGTGATCTCCATCACCTTGTCGCCGGCGTACGACGCCTGCAGCTTCAGCGACTCGTCCTGGATCTGCTGCACCTGGGGGTGGAGCGAGACATGGCGAGTCAGTCACCAGTTACAAGGTACAGCTGACGACGGTGACTTCAAAGTACAATTTTGTCAGCTCGCAATAGAAAGTGAATGCAATACTCACAAAAAGCTAATTTTTGACCTCACATAAATTATACTTAAATTAGTATTTTTCATGGTTAAAATGAGCGATGTATGATGAAGCACCAAAGGTGGAATCCTATTTTATTCTTTTATTTTCAGTTGTTATTAAATTGAAGAGAAATTTCTTCAATTCACAGTCAGGGTAAGTTGCATTGCAAGCGTATAAAGGTAGGCTAATGTTACCTGTGATTGCAACGTGAGCAAGTCCTGCAGGAAGTTCTGGTGTTTCCTCTGCAGCGCCGACACCGACCCGGCGTCGCGCCCCAGCTCGTCCGACATCGAGTGCTGCTTCTCCAGGATCCTGCCCAGCACGTCCTTGCAGTCGTGGAAGAACTTGTGCAGCTCTCGGGACGCGGCCAGCATCTGCGTCCTCGTCTCGATCTGCTCCAGCAGGTCCTGCCAGGCCTCGTTCAGACCGTCCTTCCACTCGGCGATCGTGGCCGAGTCCGAGTGACCGGCCGAGATGAGTTGGTCGGCGATGCCATTGACGGCGGCCACGCGCTCAGAGCCGATGGATTCCGTGTCGCGGGCGAACTCTTTGAAGCGCTCCCAGAGCAACTGGAGGCGGAGAAACAAGATTAGCTTCCTTTAATTTGGACTTTGATCCATTGCCTACTTACCTCAAAAAACTAAATAATACAAGATCAAATTTTCAAGCAGATTTGATTGCCCTGATATCCAAGTGGATAATGTTCAACTTGTATACAGCTTACACCGAAGTAAGTCATTCATATCCCTTTCGTTAAGTTTGCCAGCTTTCCACAAACAAACCACTGAAAGGTGAAAACTATATCTGAAAGTAGCTCGACATTTCTTTTGATCAATAACCAACCACTCGTAATTTGTTTAGCGATAAAATATGCATTCATAAATTTGCAACCTTAAAGAATGAGTATGTAACCAAGTCTCTAGTGACTCAGCTTTCGTACTAGATTATTTCCCAGTAGAGGTTACGTAATGAGCCAAGGACATTCTCTTATAGAGTTCTCGCCGCATCCCGAGTGCACCTACCGTGACGTGGTCGTAGTCCTGGCCGAGCTCCTGCGAGCCTGCGACCAGCTCCCGCTCGGCGATCCACTGCTCGAGGTCGTCCACCTCTCGGTTCAACATGAACAGCTGCAGAGCCTCGTCGAGCTTGGCGCGACGCTCGCCGGCAAGGTCCTTCAGTCCGGCGTACAGCTTGTCAACCTGGCAGGAGCATCGGAGGAGTTGTAACAAGCGACAAGTACAAGTGGAGATGGGTTGAATTCACTCCACTCACTCATGGATAGATATAGACCGACCCATGCTAGAGAAGAGTACAGTTTGCCTGTCTGGTATAAAAAACAACAAGTGGAAAAGTAAACTTTAAAGAATTTGAACAAGTTTTTGAAGGATTGTGGTAACCTAAAGGAATGAACATTCCATCACAAGATTGAGCTATTCTTCCAGGTATGACAAAATAAATTGTTGGAGCATTTTGTCAAACAGAGAAGCAAAAATACCTGGGGCCATATAGCTAACGTTTAAATAAACAAAATTTGGGACGATTTTATTTAGTTTCCTACATTAATGACACAATTCAGAATCAGATTCTGGGAGAAATTTGGAAAAGTTCATAGCTTCACGCTCTCCGCATTGGCACGCACCTGTGACTGTTTGACGGCGATCTGGTCGCTGTCGGGATGCTGCTCGGAGGTCAGCTGCCTGGCGGTCTCGCCCAGCTGCCGGATGGTGTCGGCGTAGTCCTCGACGGCCACCTCCAGCGAGTCGTGCTTCTTCATCAGGTTCTGCGCGGAGATCTCGTCCTTGCCGCGGTCCTCCACCATCATGTACAGCTCCTGCTCCGACATCCACGACTCGGCCTCCGTGGCGTCGAAGAAGTACTGCGGGGGGAGACAGAAAGATTGGACGTTAGATGGCAGTTGTTGCGAGACTTATGTGTGTGGGAGAATAATGTACTACAACATTGTGACAAAATCTATGATCGTAGATTGGGTTTTAAAATATTTTAGGGCAAGAGAAAAATGTTAATTGACATTTGTCCTTCTGCACCCGACATATAAATACCTACAGGGTACAGACATGTTTTCCTCGTTCTCGTTTTCATTGGTATTAAACAAACTCAGCGGAATGTTAATTACATCATTTTAAAAATTAAATAATTTAAGTTACTTGGGGGATGGAAGCAAATGCAAAGAATGGACAATGATAGCACTCCAAAAACTATCTCGACCTACCAACCTGGAGGGACATTGTTAGGCTGAAATTAGGACGGAACAAACCCTCAAGAAGTGAAGACAACGATCATGATAGGATAGACACATACCTGTTGAGCCTTCTCGGACAGCAGCAGCTTCATGCGGCGGCTCTCGACGGCGTCCTTGAGTCGCTGCCAGCAGTCGAGGAGCTCCTCGGTGAGCCGCTGGAACTCGGGAGAGTCCTCGTGGTTCTCGTCGATCAGCTTCTGGCCGTTGTTGCAGATCGACATGATGCGAGGCTCGTGGTTGTCCACCTGTAGGCATTGCAGTAGTTGTCGACAACATTCAATATAACCTCAAATCTTTTCAAACACAATTTTAAATTTTGTTCTAGAATATGATTGAAATACTCTGTTAAATGATTAGAGTAGTCACAAAGAAGCAGTTTTTATAGGCTGCTTCGAAGTTAAAGACACTTTAGTTGATTATTATAGAGTAACACAATACTTGATAAACATTATGCTAGCATAAACCTCTCTTAGAAATTGAAAATCATTACAAAACTTGATAATTTAGTCAAAACTAAAAATTATTTGTTGTAATTTTGTGTGTAATTTCATAATATTTTACACCATAAAATTTGTAATTAATCTCGATAATTTTCGCCATCCACATTCAGTACAAACAATATTTCAAGCAGTTTCTCCGCTCCTTTGCACGCTGACATTTTCCTGTCAAAATATCAAGTCGACAGGCAAGGTCAAAAGTAATCACGTACCTCGTTGCGTAGGCTCTGGTTCTTCTTCTTGAGCGTGTGCACGTTGAACAGGCTGTTGCCGTAGTCGGTGTTGAGCGCCTGGGGCATCTTCTCGGCGATCCACAGCTTCTCGTCCTCGATGTCGCGGCGGAACTGGAACGCCTCCTTCTTCTTCTCCAGCTGGCGTTGCAGGTTCAGCAGCGGCGCCTTCAGCTGCTCGAACCTCTCCTCCACCTGGACACATTCGCACGGTTACGAGGACTGCAGTGTTCACAAGCACCAGCATTTGCTTCTTCCAACCAAACCCCGTATTATACATAATTTTGGTTGAAATCATTTCAAAACAATGTTATCTCTATGTTTTAGGGAGGAAAAGTGAAAGTTGCGCCCTTGTATCCTCTGTTCCAAAAGTATAGAACTTTTTATGGGGCAAAATCACACTTTATACTACGAAAATTGTGTTTTACACTATAATTACTTCGACTGAAACACTGAAAATCAATGTAATTTTTCGACTTGGAGCCAAATATTACTTCGAATTACGACTACCTATGTAATACAAATTTCGACTTGTAATTCATTTGAACATTGAACACCCTATTCGGTGCAAAATGACCTAGATGTCGACGCACCGGAAAACCCTAACATTCATTCATTCATTTGAACACCCTATAGTGTGGGCGGGACTTGAGTTTACTTCGTTTTGTGATGTTTTGACTTATAGGGGTTCGACATACAGAGGTTTTACTGTATGTTCAGAAAATTGAATTTAAACATTGGGACTAAGAAGGAAAAATACACAAAAATGAAAATTGTTTGAAAATGGGGGTTCATGTAACTAGCCCTTAGTTGCACGGACCTGTGACTTCTTGGTGTGAATCTCGGGCATCTTCTCGGGTGCGGTCCTCTGCAGATACTCCGCCTGAGTCTCGAGCTCCGACACCTGCTTGGCCTTGACCGCCATCTGCGTCTCGATCATCTGCTGCTTCTGCATGAGAATGTTGACCGAGGCGAGGTCGCTGCCGGTGTCCTCGTTCTCGATCTGCTTCTCCAGGTCGTTCATCCACGTGTCGATGTCGTCGCACGTCTGGTGCAGCAGCGTCTCACGGTTGGCGTCGAACAGCCGCTCGCCCTTCTCCTTGGTCGTGCGCTCGAGGTCGTCGAACTGCTGGTCCAGCTCGGAGATCTTGGGGTCGATGAGCTCGGCCAGCTCGGGCTTCTCGGAGGTCAGCTCCTGGGCGGCCTGCTGGATGCGGTAGAGGCGGTCCTTGTTGGAGGCGATCTCGGCTTCGAAGGCTTGGTGACGCGTCCACTTGCTGTGCACGGTCTTGGCGGAGCGATACGTCTCGTCCTGGGCAGTGATGTTCTTCTCGGCAACCCACTCGGTCAGCTCCTCGCAGTCCTGAGCAGAAAACATGACGTTAATATGAAGCATATTCAGAAAACGGTAGTTATGAAATAAACGTTTTAACATTTTCGCTTTGAGAAAGTTTTATATAAAAACCCAATCATTCAATAGGTTTGTTTACTGTAAATTACGAGATAAACAGTTGAAAACATTACCTAGAGGAGCAACTGAATAAATTCTCAAACCTCAAATGATTTAAGGCATTAGGGTGTTTTTCTACTGCATTTTTATTTTCTTAGTTTCAAGAATGGAATGCTATTCAAATTAAAAATCCTGCCGGTGCTAGCAAGCAGTTCCAGTCCACAACAAATCTCCGTTGAATCCCCACTCACCTGCAGGAACTGGTGCAGCTGCAGCTGATCGCGGAGGTACTCCATGAGCGCCAGAGCGCGCTCCTTGTTGGCGTTCCGTCGCTCGTCCACGGAGTCGGCTTTGCGGCGCACGCGGTCGGCCGCAAAGTGTCCCTCGTCGCACAGCCGCCCGGCGAACTGCACCACGTTGTTGATCTTGTCGTCGTTGGCTTCCATCGTCGTGAGGAACGCCTCGTGGCGCTTGATCAGGTTCTCGGCCTGCTCCAAGTTAGCCGGTACCTGCGGATCAAGGTCATTGGTGTTATTATGATGTTGAGGAGGGAGGAGAGGAAGGGGATGCAATTAAACTCAACGTTAGAAAGCTGCTAAGTGAGGGCAATTATTATGACACGTCATGTTCAGCCAAGTTACACATTGGATGAAGACTGAATAAATCAGGTGATAAAATGTGTAACTAGACCAGGATCTCCTAGTCACATTAGTAATTACTAATTTAATTAAAAATTGTTGGATATGTATACCTATTAAAATTTTTGGTTTTGTTCCTTTGTTTTAAACAATAGAATTGAATGTTAGAACAGAAGAGGAATAAAGTACTCATCACTACTTACTTTCATAAGTTAGGGTTTTAAGTTAAAATTAAAAAAAAAAGGAGGACAACTTTCAACAATTTAAGATTTTATAGCTGTCTAGTACTGCAACAAAACGAAGAACTAGGACCCAATGAAAGCGACGTGCAATGAATGTTCTCGGGCCTCACCTCGTCTTTGCTGAGAATGTGCTCCTGCTGGCTGAGCAGCACCTCGGCCTGCTTGACGTCGCGGTCGTACATGTTGAGGTTGAGCGACTGCGATAGCAGCTGCTGCCGGTTCTCCCACATCTGGTGGAGCTCCTCCCAGCCGTCGCGCAGCGCCTTCAGACGCTCGCGCAGGAACATGTACTGCGGGTCGCTCTGCGTCGACGGGTCGGCGGTGATTCGCTCGCCGTACTCCATCATCTGTCCCGAGGGAGAGAGCGGTTCGTTAGACTTGGTAGAAATATATCTTTTCTCGGATCTACAGATTGTGTCACTCGAAATGCAGACCTACATTTTCTTTCACTTCTAGCCAATAGAAAAAGGGCTGTCATTCAAATTGACCTGCCATTATGTAGCTGGTGAAATCAAAATACTATGTACTTTGTCTACATTTAAAAGCGAAGTTTACACAATCACATCCATTGGCATGGAGCAGAATAAAACATCCACTAAGTACAATTAGGTACTTCAACCAATTTCTACTTTCATATGATTTACCTAACACCTTTATTCAGTTCTAAAAAAAGTGTAACGATTGAGGTTTCTCGGGAAGCAAAGTGGACTTTTGATTTGTTCTTAAAAACTATTACAAAGTTAAATACAGAAGAAAAGAGCCATTAAGTAGATTCTCTTCTCATTTTCTTGATATAGTGTCATTAAGATTTTTTCCAGATCCCTGTGTAAATATGTGGAGATATGGTAACAAACTTCTGTATGTCAATGTACAGATAGCAGTTGAACGCCAGGTAATTCCTCACCTTGGCGTAGTCGTCTGTGTAGTTGTCGATCTCCTCGCGGATGCTCTGGTGCTGGTTGAGCAGCTTCTCGGCCTCGGCCAGGGACGAGGGTGTGTCCTCGGACGCCACCTCCGTCTGGCTCTTGGACAGCCACACCTGGAAGTGGTCGAGGTCGCGGAGGAACCTGTGCAGGTCGCCGGCCTCCTCGAGCTTGGCGTCGCGCTCCTTCAGCATCGCGGTCAGCTGCTCCCAGATGGTGTTGATCTGCGTGATGCGCTCGCGGATAGCCTCCGCTTCCTCCGGGTGCTCCTTCTCCACAGCCTCCGCTTCTTGCTCCAGCGAGTCCAGCTTGGCCTGGAGAAGCATGGAACAAATATTGTTAGTTTGGGATGAAATGCATACTACCACTGTGGATGTAGTACTGTGTGTGAATTCCTGCAAAGTCATTTTGCAAAGTATTCAAGGAAAATGGTCAAGGAAATATAATTCGGGCATATATATATTGGAATGATAGCTTAAGGTTCAAAACATTTCTCCGGGTAATTTGTAAGCATTTCTTCAGTGGAGACTGTTGCATTTTGATCAATAGCACTATGAGTGGATAGAGTTGAAGCAAAATACATCTTTTGAAAAAATAGTTAGGTACTCAAACTAGTTTGATTTTTATTTTTCTCATAAAGTGTACAAAAATAAATAATCATGATCAATTTGATATGTTTTTGAAGTTCATTACATTTTGTTTTTCAATATAGGAAGATGACATAAATGATGATATTGATAAGAAAAGGGGAAAATGATGAACGTCGTATGACAAAAAACATTCAACTTAATTCTTTGTTGCTAGATTATGATAGGTAATAAACTGTGTGTTTACCTGAATGGCCGCCAGATCACGCTCCATGCCGCTCAGCCTCCGCTGCAGCGTCATGATGCCGGTGAGGTCCATCTCCAGACTGTCCGTGCTCTGCAGAATGCGCTTCTTGTCCTCGATCCACGACACCGTCTCGCGGATCTCGATGTGGAACGTCTGCACGCCGTGCGCGCTGTTCAGCTGGTCGCGTTTGCCCTCCGCCTTCTCGCGCAGCTCGGCCCACTCGTGGTTGAGCTGGTTCTGCCGCGCAACAATCTGCTCTGAGTCGGGGTGCTCGACGTGCAGAAGCTGGCGGGCCAGTTGGTTGACGACGGCGACGCGGGATGCGTTCGAGTTCATCTCCTTCTCGAAGCCGTCGTACCTGAGGGGGGAATAGTGACTTATTAATATCATGGCTCATGGTGCAGAACAATGATGTGAAGACGCAGAGGGGGTTCGAGGTAAATGACTATATCACGAGAGATGGGGAAGAGAATCCATACAATAAAGCACATTTTCTTGGGAAAAATATTTTAAACGATTTTTACAACTTTGAAGTAGTAATAGTCCAACTCAAAAGTCACAATAAAGTCAAGTACCCCCGATTTGTTGAGCTATTTTGCGAAATTTTACTTCACATTACATTTTAGTCGTACTAATAATGTGTCAATATCGTAAATTTAGAACTCAGAACACCATCAATATTAAGTATTTCATATAAAAAAGGCATCAGTGTTCATATAGGACTTGAAGTCAGGACAACTGATATGTTGACGTACCTGTGCTTCATGATCTCGACGTCCTCGATGTCCTTGCCGGGCTCCATGGTGAGCAGCATGCGGTTCTTCTCGCCGATCCACTGCTCCACGCCGTCGGACTCTCCCAGCAGCTTGTAGAGGGAGAGCGCGTCGAGCAGGCGTTGCTTGCGCAGCTTGGCCAGCTCCAGCAGCTCCTTGTAGCGGTGGTCGATGCTCGCCAGGCGCTCCACGACCTCGGGCGCAGTGCGGTCCTGCTCGCCCAGCTGGCCCGCCTGCAAACAACGTTACAGGGTTATAACGATTCACTCCAAACTGTTTATTGACACAAAATGTAAAATTAATACTACCGATGACAACTGTACTTAGCGATGTAAATTTAAGAAAAAATAAAATTAGGAAAATTTCCGGAAATTTGTAGGCACTATGTCCATTGAATTACATATCTGACAGTTTGTGTACCTTATGCATGAAGTAGTGTAAAAACTAAAAAGTGTAAAAACATAAAGAAAAAATGTATACAATTCAGCAGTATAACATTATTTCAGAGCGAGAAACCCTTTGAAAAAGCCATGTATAAACCTCACACACGTAGGTAGAAAATGTTTGAAAACATTGATCCCAAGTTTGTCAACTCGAAACAAATAACATTTCTAAGTAGGAATTTTTTATTCGGAAAAAAAGGTAAAAATAAAGTTTGGAAAATTTCCGGAAATACTTCCCTTTTCAGCTCACATTCCTAACTGCACTCTGTGTGTACGAACCTGTTGATGCAGAGCGTCGATGCATCCGGTGTAGCTCTTGAGCTCGTCGGTGACGTCCTTGTGCTTCTTGAGCAGCGACTGCACGTTGGCCTCGTCGCGTCCGACGTCCTCGCTCGAGACCAGCCGCAGCGTGTCGAGCATCCAGATGTCCACGTCGTCGGCGTCGGCGAAGAACTGGTGGAAGTCCACCGCCTCCTCCAGGCGCTTGCGGCGCTGCGCCGACGCGTCCTGCAGGTTGCGCCACATGGACAGGTTCTGGTCCAGGCGCTCCTGGATGCGGTCGGCGCCGAAGTGGTTCTGCGCGACGAGGTCGTCGCCGACCTCGACGACGGACATGAGCTGCGGCTCGTGCGCGGCGATCTCGTTTTCAAGCGCCTGGCGAGCAGAGAAATACATAAGCCATTTCCCATTTTCATGTCCCATTAGCACGGGACATCCGTACATCAACGGTCTGTTTTTGCACATTAGTACTGCTTATAAATTTTGGAAAGGACACGTAAAGTAAATATTTTTTAAATTTAGAAGCAATGATTATTTAAAAGTTATTAAAGCCATTATAAAATCAGGGATGTCAATGAACTTTTTTATTTTGTAAACAACGTAGGTACATGATAAATATCTACTCTAGTCAAACGAGCAGTTTTACATTGAAAAGGAAAACCGCTCGGGTAGTTTTGCAAAGTTTTGAACATACACAAGGATAGTACATCAAGGACTGAAGTGAGGACCAAAGATTGAAGGTGGAATTTCACCCACCGACCCAACATTGTGTTTGAATCAAGTGACATGTATATTACTTCTTACCTTTTGATTTGTTCACTCTCATTATGAGTGAATAAGAAAATATTAAATCTGAAAGTTTTTTACGCCCTCCCTGAGAAGAAGTATAGAGTACCGGTCTACACAAGATAAAGGGAGCGTCATTTTATATTTCTAAGTCTGTTCAATTCTAAAATGCTACAAAGTCAAGCTAAAAAAATAAAATAACTAATGGACACTTAACTTGTTCTTATAAGAGAAGAGAAGTGGTTGTTGTTTTGACCCACCTTGTGCTTGGAGAGCAAGAGATTGATGGTTGTGAGGTCGTGTCCGATGTCGCCGGTGGAGACAATCTGCTCCTTCTCCTTGATCCAGTTCTCCTCGTCGGCCATGTCCCAGTAGAACTGCCAGAGCTTGCGCGACTCCTCGAGACGCGCGCGCCGCTCCACCGCCAGCTTCACCAGCTCGGCGTAGGCGTCCTCCAGCTGCTGCACGCGCTCCACGATGATGCTCGGGTCGCACGGCCGGTAGCCTGCGCGACACAAGACATGCTTGACATTCTCTACATCGATCCATCTCCAGTTTATTACCATACTTACATTTGATAATGATGGAAAATTTATCACTTAGGGATGGTGTTTCAGAGGTAACCTGCGAAATAAAAACGCGCACCCCGACTGGGAATCGAACCCAGATCCTTCGGGTTTCCGGCCCTATGCTTTAACCATTAAGCTATCGGGACGCATTCTTAATCAGCAGGTTGGGTTGCCATACAACTCTTGCGAGTCCGAGTATCTGACCTATACACGAAGACTGAAGCACTTCGACTTCCTTTGACAACGTGAATACATCTCTCTCGAATGGCTATGCTCAAACTTCTGAGCTAGGAGTGGGAGAGTCCTAGCTAGGAGTCCTAGCTCAGAAGTTTAAGCATAGCCATTCGAGCATATTTCACAGGTTACCTCTCATATTAACTGTCTACAACCTCTATTACAGTACATAAACAGAAACTACGTGACAATGCAGGCAATTGTTTAATACATCATAGTCATACTTGATTGAGTCATCATAATCTGTATAAAAGGTCTAGAAACCGACTCATTTTAAAATGATACACAAATCTTAGACATGTTACAATGGTAACCCTGGTCTAACAACTTGTGCTTTCCAAGGAGAGAATAAATACAATCCCAGTTAAAAAGAATAAATCATTTGCAAAACTGATGTCGATTTCTGTGAAATGTAGAAAAAAAATGTGAAAAAAGCTAACAAAAAGCAGAAATTATTAAAAATTAGGATCCACAATGAATGATTGATGTTTTTAAATGGATTTCTAATGTGTGATGTATCTTCGCCTCCATCACGACACTCACCTTCTGTGGTCTCCTGGTCGAGGTACCGCTGGCTCTGGTTGACGACGGACTTGACTCTCTCGCCGAGCACGTTGATGTCGGCCTCCACCAGAGAGTGCTTCTGCAGCAGGTCCTCGACGCCCATCAGGTGCTTGCCGTAGTCGTCGGAGAGCAGACGCAGCTTAAGCTCCTCCATCGAGTCCAGGATGTAGAGCATTTCCTGCGAGAGGAAATGAAATGTCTTTCAGCAGTGTTCACTTTCACGTAGTTAACAATGATGAAACTATCAACTAACTGAACAGATACTAGGTCCGAAGAGAACCCAAGGGAAGTATAAAAACGAAGATTTTAATTAAATATCTCCTGAAATCTAGCCCTATTTCTGAGGTCTCCTTAGCAGTAAGTAGGTTTTCTTCTGAAAAAGGTCATGAAATGTGTGAAAATAAGCAAGAAGTGCTTACCCCACTGTCCCCACTTATGATAGTATTCTAATTTTACAAAAAAAAATCGCATTATTTCTCATCCCGAGGACATTATTGCAGAATACTTTCTAATTTGAATCTTGAAACGCGTCAATATTTAAAGTTTCAACGAGTCATGCAAGGGAAAAATATGACATATTCATCCTTAAAACCCACGTTTTATTTTTTTGTTGGTTGTGAAAAAAGCACACCTCTAGTGATTGGTGTACAGTTTATCATTCAGGGTCATTCAGATATGTACAATTTAAAGTTATTTAGGTGTTAACTATTCAAAAAGGATGAGGGGGTATTCTAGTGAGCTGCATCCAAGCGCTCGTCCTACCTGGAAGTTCTGTTGCAGCTGCAGCGACAGCTCGAGCCTGAGCCTCCTCGCCCTGAGCAGCTCGAGAAGGTAGTTCCAGAGCCGCAGGACATTGTCCTTGCGCGCGTTGATGCGGTCGATGTCATGGTAGTTCTCCGCCTCGAGCTCCTGGCTGACGGCGACGACGGCCTGGACACGCTCCTCGTAGGCCAGGATGTCCGTCTCGATCGCCTCGTGCTTCTTGGCGGCGGCCTCCACGGCGGCCAGGTCGAAGCCGAAGTTGTCCTGAGAGACCAGGCGCTGGTTCTCGCTCAGCCACGTCTCGCGCATCGACGCCTGCCGGAGGGGAGATTCACTTTAGTGAGAGTTTCAATGCCATTTTCCATTATTATTTGCGTTATGGAAAGTGTCATTAGAAAAAAACGAGCTACATATTGAACTGCTTACCAATATTACACATATCTAAATTTGTACTTTAATACTCAATAAAAATCTTCAAAATAATTTCTTAGAGGAATGTTCTTTGTAGAACTAAACAAATAGCAAGTATTATAGATTAAACAAAAATGTAATGTCTAGGTTATACGTAAACGTAACTACGAAAAGATTTCCATCAGATAATAACATTAATAAATTAAAGACATTGCTGTTGGCATTGATTGATCATCAATCATCAATGGATAAGTCACAAATATGAAGCGACCATTAAAGGTGAACTCTTGAAGAATAGGAAACAAAGAGCTGACCTTGCGGTTGAATCGAGCGGCCAACTGTTCGAGCTTCTCCTGTCGGATCAGCTCCTCGCGCAGCGCGAGTTCGCGCTCGTGCTCGGACTTCTCGAGGCGCTCCCACGCCTTGTTGATGTCCGAGATCATCTTGCCCTCCTTGGGCGTGTACGGCTTCTGGTTGTTGGCACGCATGCGAGACTGTAGCGTGAAGAGGAGAACCTCCAAGTTGCCCTTCTCGACGAACCTGACAAAAACCAACGCTCGTTAGTCATTAGGTTATGTTAGACTAATTAGCAGCGCTTGCATTCCACTGATAACGAGGTGGCAGTAGCAGATAGGACTGGTCGAGTTCAAGAGCCGAGAAGGCTTTATAATTATTCCTGTACATTCACCCTGTAGTAACTCTACTAAATATAGACAAACAATCATTCTTCTTGTGAATGACTGGCAGTCAGTACTATTACGTACAGAGTTGTCATAGGTAAGTGAACAATGTAGAATATGCAATACAAAGGCTCATGAACTTCTTAAACAGCTTTTGGAATTGCGAGAAAATTTTGTGAAGACGCAAGATAATATGTCACTCAAATTATAAGATGCAATACACATTTCTGAGAACAGAAGCAAAAATATGAACTCATGGTACTTGTCCTATATTTGATGTGTTTATACATTCTGATTTTGCCAAACAAGCATAAATCAATGTTTTGGGTCCTCCAATTCCAAATATCGTACAGTTTGGACGAAATTTATCATGAATGAAACTAGACAAAAAATAAAATTATTTTGTGTTACGGAATGACTGTGCACAACTAATGGTTAAAAACCTAAGTTCACAATATCGCAAGCTACAAAAAATCAAGATAACTCCAGTTTTGCGTTTCTTAGCCGCTTAGTTCGACTCACTTGGGTGGTTTCTCGACTGTGCGGTATGTGTTGAACTGCGTCAGCTGCTGCTGCACACCGACCAGACTGTTAGCGAACTCGCGCTCCCCGAGCGAAGAGATGGTCTGTTCGATCCAGCGCAGCAGGTCGCTTGTGAGGCCCTCGTATTCGTTAACCATGCGGTCGTTCTCCATCGCGATGCCGACCACCTTGCCGATGCGCTTGCCCTGCACAGTCTCCTGCTTCATCTTGCTGAAGTAGTGGTAGTATGTGACGACGTACGTGATGATGGACTTCTCGTCCGGGTGCTCGACGAAGATGTCTGCGCGAGAAACACAGTGTCAAATAACCAACATCGTTTCTTCGTTAAGAGGCCTGGGTAAGCGAACGGGAATCGCAAGGTTCGTCAGAGCTTTTTTTTTAAATTTTGTCTTTCCATTAAATAATTTTAAAAAATCAGACAGAATAACCCATACCTACATAGAGCCAGTTTTAAATGGTGATTTTATTTCTTAAAATTCGTTTTTAAAATCATCAATTTCGTTTTTTGTGTTTTTTCTGGAAGAGTGATTTTGCGATTTTGTGGTGATATTAAATTGGTTATAAAACACATTGTAATAGCCCCCAGAAACCATAATTTGATGAAAAACATGTATGCCACTTTGGAGGAGGGATTGGAATGGATTGGTCATGCACTATTATTAGCACTGAAATAGGCTTGTCTAGAATGGCATCTTTAATGCTCTGTACTGTCTTTTCCCCAACCCACATTTTCTCTGTATAGATGATACATAATATTTAAAATTTCATGACGCAAAATGTATAGTTTGACAAGATATTTTCTTTCTCAATCAAACAATTTTCAGTACAGTAATTGTTCCAAAATATCCTTCTGTGTAAGTAGACTATTGATGAATAGTTGCGACTGGTTGAGGGTGGAAGGGGGGGTTGGGAAAACCGGTCGACCTTGAACAGATGGGGGCGCAAAACAAAGCAGCCTGGAGGCATCATCAACTGGTTAGACTGGTCTGGTTCACTTTGAGGGTGGGTAGCAAAGTGTCTAACGAGGGGGAGGGGGTTGAGTGACTAGCACATGGAAAGAAACTGTTTCGTTTGTTGTTGTGTGACCTGTTAGGGGGATAAAAGCAGTAATTTTAATAGAAAACCTTTATTTCGTGGTCATTTCGCGGAAAATGTTGAATATCGCGATCAGGGTTGGATTTCGTTTTTTTTCGCGATGTAAAAATGGTAGATTTGGGATCTATACACAATGAAATGGATTTTAGTAGAAGAAAATAGTGCAATCAGAACTATTCGCGAATTCGCGCATCACCATTTAAAACTGGCTCTACCCATACAGCCTAATAGACTAAATAATGCCACATACTGGAGTACTTTATGACCTCTGGTGCGACCTCAAAGTGTTCAATACGATTATTTAGGCTGTTATGGGTAGTAACTATCTGATTTTTTTAAATTATTTAGTGGGAAGACAAAATTTAAGTAAATCACTTAGAAGAACAGTGCGTTTTCCGTTCACTTCCCCAGACCTCTAAGAAATTTGGTAAAAAGATTTTGTGAAAATAATTGAAGCGTTGTCCCTACCTTCAGCGTCTAACAACTTGGCCAGCCCCAGCTTCTCCTCGGCGACATTGAACGAGTTGTTCAAGTTGTACATCGCGTTCGACTTTGAGAGCTTCTCGAACTGTATCAGGTCGGGTCTGTGTTTGTGTATGATGGCGTTGAACGCGAGGCCGTCTCGCCACGACGTCGTGAAGTTGCGCACGTTGACGTTGTGGTAGCCGGCGGTCTTCATTTGACACCAGAGCAGGAGCGCGTCCTTCGCCGACTTCGTCTCCTGGTTGTCTGTCTCCTCGATTGTGATGTCTTGGATCTGAGAAACATTCATTTACATTAGTCGCTAATTACTTGACAAGGCCTGTAATATCCTTAGATAGGGAGTAGATTGTCATTTGTCGGAAATGCGGCAAAACCATGGAAAAGCCATTTTGATTTTAAAAAAATATCCGGCTGATTACTTTCCTTAGTTCAATAGTACTTCAATTATTTGACCATTGACAATTATTTCCTTGTTATTGAATTAGGAAGTTACTTTTTCCTATTCTGGACAAGTCGTAAAATGGCACTTACGTGGTTACACATAATTGGCGAGGATATAAAAGTTTGATTAATTAAATTTGGAAAATTAAATCTTGAGATCAAAAGTACTCTGCTGCATTGAAATAATATAATTTAAGAACAGTCATGTTATCAGACTTTGGAGTCCAATAACCCTACAAATATGTAAATATTGACCTGAAATGTGCTGCCAAAACTTTGCAAAACATCTCAAATGTAATAAATTGTTGATTTATGGATTTTATGTCCAAATTATGCATTTTTCAATTCGTTTGGTGACACAGGCAGCTTGGAATAGTGCTTCAAGAAACATAGTTAAGTATGCAACTGTTCTTGTGAAAAATGTATCGTCTGCTATGCGAAGCAAAATACACAGAAGAATATGTGAGCCAGAAACTCGATCCGTCAATTGTTGTTGTAGGGACGTCAGTGAAGCATTCTCACCTGGAACCTGAGGATGATGGTCCAGATTAACCCGAGGCTGAGTCTCGGGTTGCCGTCGACGATGTCGTGTGATCCCATGTTCTCCAGATGCACGCGCTGCTCCCGTAGAAACTGGAGTGCCTTGTCCACGTTCTCAAGGCAGTGGATTCGCATCTTGCCCTTCGTGGGTCGGGGCTGCGGAGGACGCAAACAGAATCCTCATTTCGTGACTCAAGCAGGGGTTAACTATCAAGGGACCTTAATTAAATGGTTCAACTACCGATAACTAATATATAGTGAATGTAAGATAATCCTCAACTGTAATTATAAATATGTACTAAGACAAGCGAGCTTCTGAAATTCATGGAAGACAGATACCATAAGTTAAGCAGATAGATACATAAATATTTTGGTGAAAAAGAGACCTGTTTTGTTAGAAATCAAAATATAAATGAACAGTACAGTAATGAATCTTTTGTGAAAAAATTGGAATAAACTGTTACATCGATCGCGAAAACTACAAAAAAAAAGTTTCAATCCATAAGTTTTGAATGGAACGCTTGCTCCACTTGCCTATGTAATAAAGATGATCGATGAGACGATGACTGATGACAATGAAAGATATATGTTTTGGGCAATGACAATGGAAGGAGACTTCATATGAGTTGTATTAGTCTGAGCTATTCTACCTAATGTAACTGAAACCTTTGAAAAGCTACGAATTCAGTCACAATGAACTGTTAGCTTTTGGAATTGCCTCTAAGTCAATGAAAGGGATTCACTGTATTATCTTTTAATCCAGGTATTAGCTTTTCATTTAACACAAAGCCTCTGGAAATAAGCCAGAAGATAACGAATGCTCTTTGTGCATCAGATTTGGCACTCGCTCGGTCTTGCTCGAAACAGAGACTGAATACGCACCAGTCGTTCTCCGGAGAGCACCTCCAGGAGTTTGATGAGCATCTTGCCGTCGCGGAGGTCCACGTAGAGGTCCCCGATGCGATGCGACACGCGCACCAAGTGTGAGTTCACCCATTTCTGGAAAGTCTTCTTCTGCACGCTCTCGCGTTCGTCTGCAAAGAAACAGCAAGCATTATAAACTAGCCACGCTCAGCAGAGAGCTTGACAGATTACATCACAAATACAAATTGGAGTTATTATGTGGTTATATCATGTAACGGAAGCTTTCAGAACCCATTGATTATAAATTATGATATAATGTGGTAATGTTCTGTTTAAAGTGTAATCAGCCTCTAGGTAGGTAGTTTAGTTTTGTTTATTTATAACTGCAGTTTGTGCAAATTGTTGCCTTGTTTTTGAAATAGCCTGATGAAGGCCGATAGAAGCCGGCTGAAACGTTGCAATATTGAACTTAATACAGAACATTACCGTATTATTTCATCATTTGTAGATATTCATGTTATGCAGATAAACTCGATTTCCTGCTAAACTTGAAGAGGATTGTTTATTTGCATATGTTATGGAAAATATTGCATTTGTTTCATTGTGGAATCTATATGAAAATATCAGTATCACAATTCAAAATATCTTGAATGTTCTTCTTTAAAGATATGAACGTTCTAATAACATATATGGCTTCAAGAATTTTGAAATTATTAACTACCTAAAGAAAATTCTACTTAGCGAGTAATGGTAGAAGGACAATAGCAATCGTACTGTGCTCTAATTAAAGTTTTAAGAAGAAATTAGTGGGAATTACGATCTTTAAGTCACCTAGCGAGAGTGAGAAGAGCATCAAGTGACGAGTAAAGTACGCCTCATTAAATGATGAAAAGCGCTGCACATACATTTCTTATCAGTTCATTCATAAAACAGCGGGGAGTGCCGCACATAAAAACCATCCAATCTAAGAAATGCACGAGCTCATGAATAATGCAGCCCGTGTTGACTTGGAAGCGTAGAGAAATGTGTGCCAAGAGATTTGCACTCTTGGCAAAAGATGCAACCTCCCCAGTGACTTCCTTTACAGGCAATTTATGTAATAGCAAACGCCTCTCTCGTTCTCTCTCATCGTTAAATCTCTTTGACCTAGCCACCGAGATGGCAGAAAAATGAACCATCAGACTCTAGGTAAATATTTGTACACTTCGCACAAGTGCCTGAGCAAACAGTGAAACTTTGCCATGTATTTCCGATTAGCAGATTAATTAACTGGAGTTAACATGCGGTTACATAATGATGAAAACTAACATCATTCTATAGCGAAGCAAACAGAAACAGCTATTTCCAACGAACACTAATTATTATTTTATTTTTATCTATGACACTTTAACAGCGTGTTATGTCAAGAATTGCCAAGTTTTCATGATTAAAGAATATACGACTGATAATAATAATTACCTATTACACACCTATTGTACTACAAGTAAACCTTTTACTTGCTATCCAACAAATTCATATAATGTGAATGCGTTATATATCTGAAAATATCCGGTGCTACTCTAATCTATTTAAATTTCTCCTTTCCACCACAGTGTGAACATCCTAATAACAACTTCATTGTCACATGAAATCGTTGAGGCGTACGCGAAGATAACAAATTTCAACACGACGCAAGTTTCCAAACCTCTGAGTTCGATGAACACTTTGTCGTAGTACAGCTCGATCGAATCCATATTTCTCGAGAACTACATCACGCACGGATTGTCTGTAGAACCTTTTAGCAGGCAGCCAAGGCCCCTACTAGCTGGCCACACAATTGACACAGTTAGAGCGCGCAGAGTGTGATAAGGATAACACTAGCCTTAGGGGCAGGAAGCTTTGTGGCTATGTTCAACCCACAATGTCTAGATGACAAGGAAAGGAAATGCTAAACATGGGTCTAGTTTTATGGTAGCAATTAACATGGCGGGCATAATGTGTTTATCAGTGGCTCTAAATATACGGTAGGAGCTAATGCTTGATTGGTCTATTTGCACACCACTTCGTTTCTCCATACCTTGAGGAGCAATGAAAAGGGAAATAAAATACTTAAAGAAGACAATGTAGATTGTGACTTGACATCAAAAGATTTGTAGTAGGAATATTGTGCAAAGCAGATCAAATCTGTAATCTTTATGTTTAAATCAAATGATGATTTTCACTTTCTCTGCTAGCATGACTTTATTTCATATCTGTCAACTTCATCTGTGTTCATTGAATCACGAATCACAATAGAATAGAATATTCTCTGCATGAACTGTTTGGCTGACATTTTAAATGCAAAAAACTTTTCTCTCTTTACAAAGTGGTCCATAGAAGAAAGGATATAAAAAATTCTGAACATCTGTAAGTCGATTACTTACTATACTTATTTACTCTACTCTTAAAAACCAACTAAGAGGTAAGTATACTGCATCTACACATCCCTCATGGCTGTGAGGAGAGCGTACTCACCGGCTAGTGCCTTGATGCGCGACCGCTCGAACAGTCTCGAGGACGAGTTGCCCCCGTCGTACTCGTAGTCGTCGACGATCTCCTGCTGCAGCGTCGGGTCCCAGCGCACGATAGAGATGTCGGTCGTCATGGCGACGCCGCTGGGTCAAGCCCTGCAACAACACAAACACCGTTCCGTTAGTCACGTAATACAAACACCGTTCCGTCAGTCAGTCACGTGCGTCACATAATGCAAACACCATACCGACAGGCATGTGCATCACATAATAGGAACACCATAGTCAAGTGCATCGGTATTACATCATCTTGTAGCCCATGGACATTTAGGTCTAGGTAACTACATTTGTATGTTTAATGTTGATATTAAATTATGTGGAATATTGCATGACCAAAATGACGTAATTGTTTTGTCGGTTACAGAAGTTGATGATTAAAAATTAAAATGATGCATTTATTCAACATTATTCTCGTAACTAGCATTCGAGAGTAGCAATTTTAGGGATTGTAGGAGACTCTTCAAATTCTGAAAACCACTCATAACAAATGATAAAAGTTCAAAAAACATTATTCACTATAACTTTGTTGCTTTTACTGGCTTTAACAGCCTATCCTCAATAAGATGGTCATACTCTTAAAAAATGGCAGCTTCAGGCTTGTCCTTCTTTTAATCTCGAATTTAAAACTAATCATGTTTTCTTTGACAGGAAATGGCTGCATTTCCTACATTTACTATCCACTACACATATTTTTTTACAACATTTTAAGAGAAAACGGAAATGAATCTTGACACCATATCTTTCCTCTATTAATTCCACACATTCCAAACACACACTTCATTACTCCAGCCACTAGAAGAACTCAGTTG
The DNA here is from genome assembly GCA_934045905.1 of Leuctra nigra. NCBI lineage: Eukaryota > Metazoa > Arthropoda > Insecta > Plecoptera > Leuctridae > Leuctra > Leuctra nigra. The sequence goes on along the minus strand of OW203767.1, from coordinate 18,209,831 downwards.
CCAAGAGCAGACTATTTTAGTACCAGCTTTACAAAAAAACAAAAACATGCACATTAATCCCGAAAAAACTCAAACAGAACCACATAGGCTGTCCCAGCACTTCCTTAGACAGTGCATGGTATTTGACTTGACTGATCAGCCCTATTATTTCAAGGCAAGATAATAACAAGTCTAGACATAGGGCGAGGGTGGAAAGAGCTTACGCAGAGAAATCGAAAGGGAAAACGAGGAAAATATCAATAAATAATATAGGGTTGTGTTAGCTGTCACAGATATCGTGCTAACAGTAAAATACAATAAACACACATGGAATGAAATGAAATGAGATAGAAGGTTCTTACCCTCGACAATCGAAACGCAGATAAAATACTAAGTAATACTTGTAAGAATAAAACTTAATTGCAGTATACAAGTACCGACTAGTTATGGTATAGTTGAGTTTTTCTCTCTATACCTATTTGAAAGTTTCCATTGATTTCCACTCAGAATTTGCACAATGGAGCTTGACTAGGAACAAGTGTTTGTTTTGGCAGGTTGTAAATTTATAGAGATGAGCCAGGTATCAAGTCAGGCGCAGGGAGGGCGATTTTTACAACTGTGCATTGATGCCAAATACCACACATTTGAGAGGTTTAGAAAGATGTCCTTCCCCTTTCCATATTTTAAGAAACATTTGACCATATTTGACAACAGGGGAAAGTTGGGATTTGGAGATCATAAAACAAGGCCTGTAGCCGAGCCTGTAGCTTGTTAGAAAATGTCATGTTTTTGAGCCATTGACAATGGATGAATGGCCTTTGACTGGATACCGCGTTTGCCGACTTAGGTATAGAGAGAAAAACTCCACTATATTTACAATCAGTCATGATAAAATGTACAGTTGACTGTCGTGAAACAATTTTCCACACATCTCCAACTAGTTTCGTTTAGAATTCCAATCACAATATGTCGGTCCCGCTTCCCCTCTGGTTCGTGACTCATCCCCCCCCCCCCCCCCCCCCCCCCCAGGACCCTGATCAATGTTGGAGCAGCAATGAGAAAGAACACATCTTCGTGCCTAACCTTGCGCAGTTTATCTTGCCCTCGTCAATTGGCAATTACAAGTAATAGGTGCAGACAGGACTTTGGGGCGAAGAAGACTTTCAATTGCTTCAAGAATGGGGGGACAAATTCGATTATAGAGATTTTCTGTTGGAGGAAATTGCGAAATTACCGTCTTTCGAGTGGCTTTTTGGAAGAAAATGTTGTCTAAAGGGGTAGTTGAGTGGAGTGGGAGGGGTCATTTGTGACATCAACTGTGACAGCTTCAGATAAGTGGGGATGAAGATAGAAATGTGAAATGTCACGTTTTCTAACCAGATGGAAATATGTTTTTATTTCTTACGTTATTAATATGGTCCAGCAAAAGATTTAAAAAACTACCATAATGTAATTTCTCGAAGGGAATTTGATTAGTTTGTTGTGTAGTTCCCTTTTGGGAGTAATGACACAAAAGGACGGCAAAGAAAAGTATTTAAAATACCCCTAATCCTGAAATGCTGTTCCTACACCTAAATACGTCCCATGCCCACACTGGTACATATAATTAACAAACCCCTATTTTAAAGTTTCCTGCAGGATTTGAAGTTGAGTGAATGGATTAGGGATCAAGTGGAGTGAATCCGACACCAAATGAATGAGGTCAAAGGAATTGCGTTGCAACACGCAATCTCTACCCTCTAGGCTCTCTGTAGTTGACGGCGTGGTGGAAAACCCCCCGAAACTCGGGGCGATCAATAGGGGCCCACCGACTCGCATATTTCTCCGCACTGCGATACCTCGACTGCCCACCCAGCTGATGTTGCTCCAGCTCCTTACAATGGATTATCAAATCAACTTGTAATCATTTGAAGTGCCCATCATAGGCAACTTGTAGGAAACATTAAATAATTCGTCCAAAGGTGTGTATCACAGCAAAATTGAGAATTTCAACGATTTTTCGGAAACTACTGGACAAAATTTAACTTGTAGTTAGATGCAGTTATTGTTTAAATTCATTTTAACTTTACCAGACACTGCAAAAATTGCAAAAATATATGTAAATATTACTAAATATTTTTTGACATGACGAAGTTTGGTATGGTTCCAATGAATTTTAATGGTTTAAACTGCCCAATTAATGTAATTTTCACAACCTGTCTTAAGTTTAACAGGTTGAATAGGCAGATTAGGTGTAGGCTAATCATAACATAAAATGCAAGTGCACAATAGCAGTACAGATATTTATGTCTAAATATAACTGCACTCGATCGCCCAGCTGAGCTGCACATTCCGCTGCATCGCTCCAGGGGATCAGGTGAGGTGCGCTCTCCAGCATCCCCCACCCCCCCCGGACCCAAGGTCATCCGCGGGACGAGATCGATGCGGTCCCCGGCGAACTCCCGACTCCGTGACCTTGACACCGGTGTCCCTTGACCTGGCCGGGCGTCGAACTGTCACCTCCACGCTATGGGCGAGAGACAGACGACGGAGGCGTCGACGCACCTCATATCTGTCGGCTTGACAGTTAGTGTAACGAGTCTAACGATACTAGATCATGACGGCGGTTGGTGTTTTGGAGGCGACATATGGCGATGACGGCCAGCAGTTGTCCACCATTAGTTTTGAAACTGTCGAGACCAACAGTAACCCTTGAGGCGCGCATTCCGAAGGTTCTTACTCCATTCCCGTGCCTTCTTTTCTTAGTTTCCGATAGTCTAGACTATGGTCTAGAGACAAATGCCGGGAACGTCCCTTGCTCGACCACCTACTTCCCACCTCCATGTTCTCAATCATTCATGAACGTCACAAGTGCCCTATCAATTAGTATATGCGGGGATAGTTATAATAGGCACCCACCCAGTCATCGCGACGTTCTAAGGTCTCCCGAATGACCCACCACGAGGCACACTCATAACTCCATCACCCGAGCTATTTCATACATCCTGAACGTCGACGGCGTCCTACCGCACTATATTTAGACCCCCCCCCCCCCCCCTCAACCACTTCCTGCTTGGCTAATCAATGACCCCCTCACTAGCCCGCCTGATATCCTCACCCTCTGCCGCGTAATGTTGATTAGATTCGCACGGCAGTTCGTCGTCGTCGACGTTGTGGGGTCCGCGATGTCCTGGGACGAACAGAAGAACAAGATTCACTGCTGTGTAGGGAACACGGTCGAGATTGCGTCCAAACCACGACATTGGCACGGAGCCAGTGTGGCCAGATATTACACGTGCAAGAAAATATTCAATCGCACGCGACTAAATTCGCGAATTGGCTAGACTTTGTCGGACATATCCTACGAAAAAAACAATCTCGTGGCGTATCTTATACATTTTTACAGGAGAAAGTTGTCCAAAATCAACTTATTATTCAAGCAATAAAGCTCTACAATTCTGGTTTACCGAACTTTAAAGTGGACATAGACGCTATTGATTGTAAAATATTGGCCAAGTTTCTACGACTGGCGCCGCTTTCAGAATCCCAACCACCACTGGAGGCCTATTCTAGAACGTTTTCCCAATTCCATTCTGATGGAATCCGGTCACGGCCATAAGGATTAACATTGCAAGAAATCGAATTCCATCAGAATTGGGAATTTAAAAGTTCTAGAATCTCCCTCTCTGTTCCCCCAGTCCTCTTGCTAGCATCGACATCTTTATTCCGTCTTGCCGAGTCTTCCTCAAGAGTTACCTCAAGAAATGTAGACTCCACTCTCGTGTTACAGCCGGCATCGACTGTTTAAAAGTACTAAAACACTGATGTTTATCTTGAAGATCTTGAAGATATATCTTGAAGGCTCGTTACATCATCGCCGGTCATAACTATAGTGGGATGAATATAGTGATAGTATATAGTGAATCACCGCGCGAGCGATCGGGTGTCCCGCGCGGCCGATGCTTTGTTTCCATGAGGTGAGGAGTCATCGACCCACGCAGGCCGACAGACAGGCCGGCTTGCAGTGGACACTGGCTTCACTCATGCCGTCCACAACCAAGCAATCCCTTCCACGCGCAGGCCGACAGACAAGCCGGCTTGCAGTGGACACGGGCTTCACTCTTGCCGTCCACAACAAAGCAATCCCTTCCACGCGCAGGCCGACAGACAAGCCGGCTTGCAGTGGACACGGGCTTCACTCATGCCGTCCACAACAAAGCAATCCCTTCCACGCGCAGGCCGACAGACAGGCCGGCTTGCAGTGGACACGGGCTTCACTCTTGCCGTCCACAACAAAGCAATCCCTTCCACGCGCAGGCCGACAGACAAGCCGGCTTGCAGTGGACACGGGCTTCACTCTTGCCGTCCACAACAAAGCAATCCCTTCCACGCGCAGGCCGACAGACAGGCCGGCTTGCAGTGGACACTGGCTTCACTCATGCCGTCCACAACAAAGCAATCCCTTCCACGCGCAGGCCGACAGACAGGCCGGCTTGCAGTGGACACGGGCTTCACTCATGCCGTCCACAACAAAGCAATCCCTTCCACGCGCAGGCCGACAGACAGGCCGGCTTGCAGTGGACACTGGCTTCACTCATGCCGTCCACAACAAAGCAATCCCTTCCACGCGCAGGCCGACAGACAAGCCGGCTTGCAGTGGACACGGGCTTCACTCTTGCCGTCCACAACAAAGCAATCCCTTCCACGCGCAGGCCGACAGACAGGCCGGCTTGCAGTGGACACGGGCTTCACTCATGCCGTCCACAACAAAGCAATCCCTTCCACGCGCAGGCCGACAGACAAGCCGGCTTGCAGTGGACACGGGCTTCACTCTTGCCGTCCACAACAAAGCAATCCCTTCCACGCGCAGGCCGACAGACAGGCCGGCTTGCAGTGGACACGGGCTTCACTCATGCCGTCCACAACAAAGCAATCCCTTCCACGCGCAGGCCGACAGACAAGCCGGCTTGCAGTGGACACGGGCTTCACTCATGCCGTCCACAACAAAGCAATCCCTTCCACGCGCAGGCCGACAGACAGGCCGGCTTGCAGTGGACACTGGCTTCACTCATGCCTTCCACAACAAAGCAATCCATTCCAAACACTGCGGACCTTGAGTATAGAACCCCTACTCAAGGCTGCGTAGCTCTTAGCTCGCTTAGGGGGTGGAATATTATTCCACAATGGTATGTATATATTTATGAGGTATGTTTTGACACTTTTAGGTTTTTACGATAGGGTCAGGTCCATTGTAAGTTTCCCTAATACATCATAAAACGAGAACAATGAGTGTGTCTGCCTTAGGAACAGAGTATAGACTGCGGCTTCTGGGACGTCGAGGACCACTGTCAGGGGCGTCGTGGAGGTCTCACAAAGATTTCACGTCCTAATTTGAATTATTATAAAATATTCTAGTCATTTTCCAGCACCCCTTGTCGACTAATTAAATGAAATTACCAAAAAGGCAATCATTCATGCGAGTGTGAAAACAAAACATAAGTAATTTGTGAAATTAATGTAAAATACAGTCAGGAAGTCGCTCGAAGGGTAGGTGAAAACCACTGGCTGATGGCAGTTACATTGTTTCTGGTCGTCAATACTCAATATTCGTAGTTCGGTGATTATAAAATGTCAAAGAATTGATTCTTTGGGGTAACTGAAGGAATGCGTTGATTGACCATTCACAAAGATGACATGAAACGCCGATTAGATGGCATATTGTCATTCCGGTGTTAGGCTGCGCGTATGTCAGTAGCCCGGAGTCGCCGGCGGTTCCGCGAGGGTGCGCGCACATAATAGCCGGCAGCAAGCCGCGCTGGCCGGCCGGATGCGGTGCCGTGACCCTTGACCCGTGCCGTGCGTGGTCACTGCTGGACGCCTCGCACGCATGGCGGGGGCGGCGCACGCTCGTGCCGACACTTCCTTCATTCACGGCGAGACAGCTATACGTCAGCTGCAAGGGAGGCGAGGGAGGACCTTCCGAAAGAGGTTGTAGTTCATAGAACTTCTAATTTTTAATATGAATTTGCTGCAATAAATTAACAATGAATGTGAAACATTTGGGATCGATATTATAAAATATACATTTGGTAAATTTAAGCGACCACCCGGTCAACTATGTTTCTTTGAGTGGTCTGAGAGATAAGGATGGACATGTGTCAGTAATTAAACCGGACCTGACTGGACTAGTCAGTTCGGCAATTCCTAAAACCCGTTCCATTCCGTTCCACGTATCTTTGTCCGAGTCCATCCCAAGACCCTGTGACCAGTCGTCCCCGACTCTGTCGCCGCCTGCGTGGGGGTCCCGGGGTCGATACCGCCGGGCAGCACACGCACGCACTGCGGGCTGCCTACACGGCAATCACAGCACGCGAGGCGAATACCTCCCCGCCCGACAGCAGGTGGTTTCGCGCCAGGGTCACGTGGTGTTGTGACAACCGAGTCTATTGACATCGAGGTGCCGTTCGTCCTGACAATCTAGATACAAACAGGGAAGTAGGGGAGATAATTCCATGCATGCACGGTACGGAGAGTTTGATAACCCTGAACTGAACATTACGTGACATTTTTTAAAAAATTCCAATGTTTCTTTGTCTCGCACTTGCGTACAAATGTAATGGGTAGGAAGCGGTCGACCTTCCCATCATTTCGCTTATCGAGGGAATACCCCGAAAAGAAGCCAGTTGACGGCCACGGGAACAGAACCCCGCTCCGGAATACAAGTAATTCGAACTACTGCTGTAATAAATGTGTAAGGACTGTTTGTTATTTTATACTTTTCAACCCTTCACTCACAGCCCATTAAACTTCGCTTTGCACTCTTAGCGAACGCATTCGGACATAGAACAAACGCTTTGACCAATCAGGCGTGTTCGATGTCAGTTCTCTCTCGGGGCCGAGTGAGCGCAGGCTCGTGATTGGTTAATGAAGCGTCTATACGTGCGCCATGTTCATGTTTCATTTCTTCACTAGGGAGTTGGGTTAACGATCTATTGTTCTCCGGAAGAGGCTGCTGTAACTTCTCTGTGAGAAGATCTGAATTATCTCATAGAACAAGGTTAGATCTTCCTACAACGATATAAAATTGAATACGGGACAAGTCCAATTTACACAAAAAATAACTACTTATCTTGGAAAGAGACGTTGGGTTTACTTTACATGAGTAGTTACATTCACGTTTTGTCAGCTTGACGGGATAAAAATACCGTTACATCGACACAACATCAATCAATGGCCTATATTGGGCTGCCCCAGATTCACTCGACACTTTTTACACACGGAATCCGTGCTGCATCCAATATCGAGTGACTGCGCCACAAAACATCGAAAACTTCATTTCACAGTTGATTCTGAATTAGGAGTCAACCCATGAGCAAGATGGTCGATGGAGTAACGGCGAAGGCGAGGAACTCTGGTTCAGTTGTGTTGGGACGCGTGAAATTAACAGCTTCTATAGGCTAATGTAGAGATTACCCGTCCCTATTCTCTTTTCAGTTTTGAAACTAAGGAAAATGAAATATGAAAATATAAAAACGCACAATTGTTATTTACAGACAAACAGTACGCAACTTTGAATGATTTCAGAACTGAGGAGTTTAAAATAAACGCAATATCTGTCTTATTTGCCGGTACGGTAAACTACATGAGCTATAGTTGTAGAATTACTCTCCTAGGGACGGAAATACATTTTATTTACAACAATATTTCACGTCGCAGCAAAACTAGGAAGTTTTCGAGACACCCTAGAGTGTTAGAACTTTTCAGAGACTTAAAAAGCCCAATCTTTGGATGTGGGCGTAATCCTAAGGGGCGTAATGAACCCTTCCCCAACTGAAACCGTCTTTCGTCACCCCATCAATCAAACCATCCCCGATGTCGACAGAGCCGCGCGCAACAAGTGATGAAAACTTCGTTACAACTTCACTGCCAGCGTGGTTGCAGGAAGACGCGTGCAGACAGAATAACAAACAAACTAGATCCAGACAGCACTGCCTCGGGTCTCCCAAACTAACTTCCGCACAAAATATGGAGGAAAGCAATAATAGTGCATGCCAAATGCTCATCTCTCACCAGTATGCGCCTAAATGTGTGGCCCAAAACAAATTACGAATTTCAGAATCCGATTCCTTTCAATCAGAAATTACTTACAGAATTGCCCCCCCCCCCCCCTCCCCCCCTCCCCCGGAAATAAATTGCATAGCAACAACCTGGGTTTTGACCCTTTATTGAGTTACTGGTTAGTTTACTATTTTTGATATCACTTCTTTTCGGTGTTGAATTGTTTTAAAGAAAAGAGACTTGGCTGCCTTTTTTACACGGAGTGGTTTTTTCTAGGCTAGTTTACTATGTCTATAAATAAAATCTGTGCCAATATAAGCAAGGATCTATTGGCACAAGATTTAATTCTTTGAAGTGGTCAACTATTTTATAACGTGCGTAAAGGGTTAAATATCTTTTCACACACATATGATTCATTAAAATATGACAGGCATTACAAAGAAGCATGATTTTGGAATGTTTTGATATTTGTGAAATCGTTTACGCCGGTATGAACGCGTTTGACATAATGATCATCAGCAATCTCGGCAGCGTCCCATCTGGCCGGCCGTGGAGCCGTCGTCGCCCAATTGGCGGGTCACAATCGGGTCAACTGGCGTGGCGGACAGGGCCGCGAGAACCGAGGGGGGGGGGGGGTTGATTGCCGCTAATTGCCGGCCGGGAGGGGAGGCGATGAGAGACAATGTAGGCAGTGTGACGTCGTCATATGATCGAGCCCAGAGAGACACAAGGAGGGCGCTTGTGGAGATATAGGGCGCATTCGATGCAAGAAATTACGATGGTACATTAACAGAGTGCATAGAATTACACCCACGATATGTAGTAAACGCTGAAGTGTTAAAATTACTGGTAATTGTATTAAGAGGGCTGAGTGCGTGGCTTTGAAGAGTTTTTTTTCATCGATTTTTATCAATATCTTTTACCAATGTAATTGTTAACAAAATAGGGTTTTGTACGAGTATTCAGAACAGTTCAATGAAAATAATTTCATAGTATGGAATAAGTTATTAGTTTTATTTTGTCCAACAGATGTTTAGTGCCATAATTTTACTAATTTTCGGGCACTAAACGTCTGTAGGACAAAGTAAATCTAATAAACCATTACAAGCTATGGAATTATTTTCATTGAACTGTTCTGAATACCCGTACAAAGCCATTGATAAAAATCAATTAAAAAACTCTTCAAGGTCAAACTCACTACCCAGCCGTCTTAACTCTTAACGTGGTGATAAAATCATGTTCATTTCTTATTCCTGTCCTATGTTCAATGACCTGTATAATACGACATAGGGTCGAAATTACATTGAGGTAAGAGGAAATCGCCCTTAGATCAATGGCTGTAAGGGTCATTGACTCATTCTCTAAAATAACATGGAGGATAATGTACATGAATGATGGAAAAAAGCAATTGTAGACAGAAGGGGGCGTGAAAAAAAATGTCGAAAGAAACGCTCGATTCTATGTAACTTGAAAATTCCGGCAGAATCGCGACTGTTAAATTTGGCGAAGTATGGAATAGGGCCCTCGTACCTACACTTAATTTTTTAATTTATATCGAGATCGAGACATAACAATTTAATTCTTATCGGAACAATTGACGCTGGATGACAGACAAAGGTGATGAAGTGCCGTGGGGTCAACGGAGCGTGCAGAACGCAGCCAAGCCCCTGTGTTGTACCCGGCGTCTCAACACAGTTTGTGACGGCGATGAAGAAGTGTCGATAGTCGGCTATTACCACGAGCAACCAGCGGAACACGACGCGACACAACTGTCTATGTGTCTGTCTGGCTCATCACAGACATCTCAACGCTTGCACGCCACTGTCTGTCTGTCTGTCTGTCTGGCTGGCTGGCTCATCACAGACATCTCAACGCTTGCACGCCACTGTCTGTCTGTCTGGCTGGCTGGCTCATCACAGACAACTCAACGCTTGCACGCCACTGTCTGTCTGTCTGTCTGTCTGGCTGGCTGGCTCATCACAGACATCTCAACGCTTGCACGCCACTGTCTGGCTGTCTGTCTGTCTGGCTGGCTGGCTCATCACAGACATCTCAACGCTTGCACGCCACTGTCTGTCTGTCTGTCTGTCTGTCTGTCTGGCTCATCACAGACATCTCAACGCTTGCACGCCACTGTCTGTCTGTCTGTCTGTCTGTCTGTCTGTCTGTCTGTCTGGCTGGCTCATCACAGACATCTCAACGCTTGCACGCCACTGTCTGTCTGTCTGGATCATCAGACATTTCAACGCGCTTGCATGTCAATCACCAAGCATTTGGCCAAGGGATGATTCGTATATCTGTCCCCCCTTTTTAGCAGTATACAAGTGTTACTTGGTCATTGGTGCTATTATCGATTACATTAATAACGTATCTCTTGTGAATGCACCAAAAGAATATAAACTGGACGGGTTGAGATTGTGTTTTCAAGCCAACTCCACCATTACTAACTACTGTGTAGATGCCAAGAGTAGTTCAAATTATCCTTACTAGTGGCGTTTTGAGTGCCCAATTTAATTTCAAGGTAAGAATGGACGGCCCATTCTGATCTATATTTCAAATATGTACAGCTTGAATAACAGCGGAGATATACTGCATCCTTGTTTGACGCCTTATAGATAGCCCTTTTTGAGCCCTTTTCAACAGCAAGGCACCTTCCCATCATTTGCCTCTAGACTGAGTGAGGAAAACCACGGAAAATCTCAGTTGTATAACGACCGCCTGCGGGAATCGAACCAGGGGGGACCTGGGGGTCAATTCTTGAGATTCACGTTTTGAAACCGTTTTACGTGTACACATTGTATAAAACTGGAAACAGTTGACAACTACTGCTTAGTGCGTAGCCTTCAACTTTTTTACGTTCAAAACAATGAAACCGTGACACGGTTTCAAAACGTTAATCTCAAGAATTGGCCCCCTGAGGGAATGCAAATCCAGAGCGCTTCTGCCTCCTTGAGTGCCCGATAAACTGGCCACACTTCAAATAACACTAATCTGGGGGGATCGTTGGCAGATCGGCGGCGTCTGGAGAGGCGGGAAGACAATCTGGCCTTGTTCCCCGCAGCATCTGGCACAGTTCCTGATGCACGCGGCGATGTGACGTCACACTTGGAAATACACATGGAACAAGTCGAGTAAACATCCTCTTGATTCATTCAATTCACACTTCGCGTACACGCAAGAGCATGGCCTTAATTTACATCGAGCTAATAGATGCGGGGGAATTAATGCAAAACACCTCAGTTAAAAATACAAAAACAAGTTACCAAACATAATTTAACATTCAAGAGACAAGAAGGTAGGACCAGTTGATAAAAAATACAAGTTAGAAAACAAAATTTACGAAATGTTTCTAAGCTTGAAGCAAATTTGGATAGAATGATTCCTCCAGCTCAATAATTTGAAGTAGGTACACTCGGCCAAACATAAATTGAACGTTGACCAAATTTGAATGACTGCTGGTCATGTCTCATAACCAATCAAAGCTTGTTATTGTCATTGAAATGTGAGGTCACCTACTAGAGTGAGACAATGAGATCGCTTAGATAGACTTCTGACGGTGCGATCTTACATGTATCAGCAGATTTATTGAACGTTCAATTTTTGTTTGGCCAAGGGTACCTACATACATTTTTAAAATTTCGCAAAACTTGTATAGATCAGTAAAATTTACAGTTTTGAGACACATCAGTAATGTAATTTCAATAATTAATTATATCTACAGGTTTTTAGTATAAAACGTGTTTTGATTATCACAATGGACATAGCTGCGTGATAAGCCGATATAAAATTGAAGTCATTTATGTTTTAGGAGTCATCAGGATCAAGAGAAGTCATGGCGGAACAAAGCAGTCATGACATAAAATTCATCGTATAAGCGTGAATCTAGGTTTACAACAGGTCGTAAATCAAAATCACCTATTGTCGCTCGCTGCCGGAATGATGCCCATAAAATAAATGCAATTGCAGCTCAGGGATGCCCTCAATGCGCTTTAGAGAATAGTGTATAGTTAACTACAAACAACCAATACGGACGATCACTCTATTTAATGAGATGCCTACAAATAAAATGCACAATCTTTTGTGCAATGTCAGCACGATATCATGAAAATAGAATCAATTTCTTCAGATATTTATATATATTTATATATTTACCTTTATATTTATATTTAGATATTTATACATATTTATACATCTACATTTAAAACAAAATAACGCCTAACTTGAATTACAAAACGTCTTGTCAACTGAAAAAGTTGTAAAACCTCAAAGTTACTTTACCAAGGAAATTTTGATAAAATGCCAAATAATAATTTGGTGAGCCAGTCGAACTTGTTCGCACTGTACTTAATCAAGTCAATTAGCAAGTACGCAAGATCACTCTGCTAATGGCATGCTTGGCGTCTGTCGCGTCAGCACAAGCGTTGTCATTATGTAACGAGTTACGCGTGTCCTGATGATTATTCGGCATACATTAGCAACTCAGGTTGACGTATCAAGCCAGCGAGTTGTCACTCATGGAATCAAGTCGTAGACTAATTCCATATTCGGACGGATCATTTCCAATCAGGTCAAACCACATTTTAGAAATATTAGACTTTATGCAGTTTTCCATCGCGAAATCGAGATGATTCTATTTTCGACAAGAAAACAAACGTAATGGTGCAATTTACAAGCATTTTTTTATCGATGAAAGTGTTCGATTTCTCTCTAAAACGAGCTTACTGTAAAACGAAGACGTGACCTAACCGGGATTCAAACCGCATACTCTTGAGCAGGTGCTACGTTTCAATACATGGTATCATCGTCGAGCCTATCAGACAAACAGTCGAGAAAATAAGACCCAGTGGTTAATTTGTAAAATAAAAAGTCGGGAGACGATCAATGATCTTTAGTGTTATGCTGAAGAAAACAATGGGCATGGGCGTCCGCAGGATTTTTAATGGGGACGTGGGGGGCCCGCAGGGCATTTTTTTATTTTTGTACACTTTGAAATCAATTTTAAGACGTTATGAGGTGTATTTTGTTGAAATATTGAATATTTTTGTTAATTTGGCACTTTGGGGTGGTGGGACACATGTGCAATCCTGCCCCGCAAGGCATTTTTTGTTTTTTTGCCACTTTGAAATCAATTTTCTGGCACTTTCGTAGGCCCCAAAAGCTTCGTAGGCCCTCGGCAGACTGCCTTTGCTGCCTTATGGACAATACGGCCCTGGCCCCTGCCTCTATGAAATCACAGACACGAAGCGTACAATATCCGCGTGTGCATGCCAAATATTTACCTCCGCTATCAAACGTCTTATCTACACAGGCATTTTCTCCGACATAAAAACACTCGACCCGGCGAATGCATCAACTGCACATAATATAATATACCAAGTGGGACACACTTTGATGAGGTCATCAATAAAGCATGATGTCATCGGAAACATTACGTCATGAATGTAGTGGGCAGCCGCCGGTTTCGTATTGTTATTCATGGAATGAGCCGTGCTGCATAAATAGAAGGTTTCGAGTACATTACAACGAAACCTGATGTGTAGTTAAAATACAGAACAGTCAGGTGCATGCAAATAGAAGAAACAATGCACCGAGAATGCACAACTGGAAAGTTGGTGAAGTTCGTTCACTGTTAGAATATTTCTGTCGTTTTCGTCGTTCATTGGTCGTTCACGATAACACTGCCCTTTCAATGGCAATACTGTATTCTTTGTATTATTTAAATTGTATGAATTATGTCAAATACACAATTTTTAAAAGAAGAAAATATTAGAAAAATTCAATAAAATTGATTTATTTTTATTTTCAGTTGTATTAATTATACATATTTTGTTGATTATTATATTGAATTTACATGTGCAGGTACACGTTCGCTAGACTTCAGTACACGGTAGTACAAATGGGGATTAGTACAAAATGCAGAATAAATGTATCTGCATTTCGTTTGATGTTTGACAGTTTTACGTGCAATAAAGTGTACTTCGTAAATGCAAAATGTTCTGGAGTCCCACTTTCTGCTACTACTCGCATGAAGAGTGGATACGGAAATACGGTGTTTTTCAAAGTGAAAATCCAATGATGACGGTCTAAATTTAGCCCAGCCGTGCGAGCTACAAGGCATGTTTCCGTATTGCGCCTCCGAATTCCTATTTCAAATCTCCACCGAACTTCAGGAAACACACAAATTGAATCCATCTTTCGCCGGTCGAAATTGACAAATCAAGTTAGACCAAAATAACAAGTGTATCAAACACCATGACTGAAATCGATAAGGTTGAAAATGGTAGATTTTAACACACAACTTTCGCCTCTATTAGCTTCACTTCTGGACTAATGATGCAGTGCCCCAGCATCTTTCGACAGTTAACCTCTTCGGTTCTACCACGAAGCAGATTTAATAACCCACTACTTGACCCTTCACCTACAATGATAAATAAGTCAAGATGGAAGGCGGCTATAAAAGCGACGAGATTTCTCTAGAGCATTTTACAAGCTTGAAGCACGGGCACTCGAGCCGAAAGATTCGATCGAAAGCAATACTTACTGGGAGGGTGGTACTAACTTAAAACCATCATCGTGAACGAACTTTTAAACTTTTTAAACGCTGGAAAGGAAATAGCCTTTCTTATCATAGACAACCTGCGTACATCTCTTTTTAAGAGTTTAATTAAAACATTGCTAATTGGATTTTGTATGCGAATGTGTCTACTCTTGATAAAGATCAGATACCACTCGACCAAATATCCCCATGACCATTCCATCGATTCCCCATCTTCATTTCATTCGTACAGGACCATTACCACCCCCCCCCCCCCACCCCCCCCCCCCCCCCCCCCCCCCCACGCAAGTGAATCCACGGCCTTCTAGTGCTGCCATACAGCTGGTTTCTCCACGGCCCTCTGTACTCAGCTGGGGAGCCATATCGATCCAACGGTATGAGATACCGCAGCAGGCGAGGGATAAAACATTCCCAATTCTATACACCAAAACACTCGTCACATAATAAAACCAACAAGGGTGAAATTTGTATAACTCACACATTCCGCCCTTACGGATATCATCATTCATGGCTCTCACCCCTATTTCAAAAAACCTGAGTAAACGGACAACGTTTTGACGTTTCACAATTTAGAAAATTGTCCCCGTGGACACAAAAAATACGCGTTCACGTTTAATCTACGATTTCAAGGTCATCGCATTATAACTGTCAAATCAATACAACTGCAATGCATCTGTAAATAATTGCATAAATTAATTATGCATGTATATGAATATACTTTTTTATTATGCTTCCGTGACTCGATCAATAATAAATGTTTGAATGAAATAAGTTGACGATAAGTCAGTCAAGGACCACCACAATATTACGAATTTGTGGCTATACCATGAGATGTAGAAAATCCTATTTTTCTTGAAATATTTTATGCATGTCAATGGCTTTACGTTATCAAAAGTTCAACAATACAGGTATACCGAGGACGTTCGTTAAAATAAGCTGCAGTCATTATGTAAGCCTTGCATCAGCGTCTTCCTCGAGGTACAACTGTGTTTACGTCAGCTATATGAGCATGACATCAGCCGGCCCGCAGCTTTACCTGATCACGTCAATCCACGGCGAGGTGCATGCTAGTACATGGTAATCCGACACTAGGTGCTGGCGGCACGGCGGGCGAACACTGACTGAGGAGAGGCGTTCAGGTCGCCCGCCATGACACACCGCTCTCGACAAGAAGTACTTGCAAGATAAGTTGCGAGTCTACTTTGAACACGTAAATTATTCGTTTTCCGTTTCATTGCGCTTTCTGAGACATTAAAAACAACAACATTTAGATTCCAGTCCCCCTTCTCTCGTGCTGTCGAGATGCCAGTTTCCAAATATTAAATTTTACGATATGTGAAATTTCTTCCGATAAAAATTGACGTTTGGACACATCGTTTGGCTACAAAATAACTGAAATTCTGGATGCGTGGAGTTGAACTTTGGAACAACACATTACGCACATTACGCACTAAATAAACAAAAAATAAAGCAATTAAAATTGCCGCAAAGTATTGAATTTCGCCAACAAGGGTTGATCCGTACACAAAAACATTGAATACCCTTTACGTTTAGGCTTACTTCCTTAACCCCAAATAAGGTGGGGTCAAGGGGGTGGGTGGGGGTGGGTCTGAAATTCGTCAAAAACCACCCCCTTGGATCATTTATACGACTAAGAACACGAATCCAAGGTATATAACACTCTACACCACCCAGCTAGAAAAGTCCAACCTTGAGAAAGTATAGACAACCATCCACCAGCATTTCATTACAGGTTTATATGCCATCGATTAGTGAGACATAAACTGCCGTATTCATTACTATGAATATATCGTTCCCTAGGAGCGGGATTCTATTTCTGTTGTCACTGTCACAACGACACGCCAATGCATCATCCCTTCTAATCTCCAGTGCGTGCAGCACAGTTCAGATCCTTCCCACAACCAGGACGAAGCTCCTGAAAATCATTTCGTATCACCAAGTCGCATTCGACTGCTTATCAGTAGCGAGATAAGAGCAACATTAGGTAATATCCGACATCGAGCAGGTAATATGTTGATGAGTGATTACAGTTATGACTCAGGAAGAGAGTCGATAAAGTAAGATGGCTGTGGAGAGATAAGTGAAGATCAATACAGTCAGGTCAAAGAGGGCGGATCATAAAAGATCGTCGAGAGTGGAGCCAGAGGATGTTCAAATTTAGAGACTTCCTGATTCGAAAGCGTAAATCATCGCGAAGTGTCCTGATAGATACTCAACCGTACTGTCATTACGCGTAAGGGCGATTTTCCAGGATGTTTGTACTATGATTTCGACCTTAGCGTAATCGCAACAAGGGTCAAGTATGATCATTGATCAACAAGACATAATGCGGTGATTGTGCAAAGCATGGAAGGGGGGTTCCCTTCCCTGCTCATAGCGTCATTTCGTCCTGTAATTTGTTGTAAAATCAATGCAATTTAGCCAACTTTCCTACGTTCCAGTCTGCATTTAATCTGAACAGACTATTTTCTGATGGAATCAGAAAATAGTCTGCAGTGCAGTGCAGCCAACTCTACAGAGGTCAAAAAGCGACGCATAGCTTTCCAAGACACTTACATTTTACATCAAATAAGAAGGTATAGAGCGAGAGACAAAAGAGTGGGAAACTCTGCGCGAATCAGCTGATCGTCGAGGAGAGGGGGGGAGGCGTCACGACGCCGATGCGCCGAGTGCTGCGTCAAACGGCGCCGCCGCGACGTGATTAAAAACACTGACGATCGCGACGATAAAGAATCAAAAGCGCCATGAAAACAGCTGATTGCCAGGCGACGTCGGGTAGTAAACATCTTGTCGGATCGCTAGTTTGACATTTGACGTCGCGACGCCTGTGGATCTAGGACGCCAGGCTTGGAGGAATGGCGGGAGATAGCCGAGCCGTTGCTGATCAATAAAGCATACCGACGGGGGCTCCGGATTCACGAAATGCTTTTAAAAGAATTGCTGTATCTCCAAAAGGTTGTAGTCGCGATTTGAAATTAGAAGCTTCGAAAAGTCAAGGGCTTACGCAAGTAGTTGACGGCCGACACACACAACCATTCATAATAGTAAAAGATGGTAAAAGCTATAAATCACTACTGCCCAACGATAAGTATAGGCATCTAAATATCACAAAAATGATGTGAAAAATCACATGAAAATAAAAAAACCTGACGAAATCAGCAGGATACAACTTAATAAAATATTACAAAAAAGAACATTCTAGATAGTACTGTCCAAAAATCATAATAATCAAATCAAAATATAATTTGCATTAGGCATTCCTAGACCTACCTAAAGAAGAATGTCTGTCTGATGTTCTTCATATATTTCTTCACCCTTTGACCGATCAACCAAATTTGGTATGGAGATTCTAACTGACCCTGCGCACATCATACCCCCTCCCCCAAACCACCCCTAATTGAAAAAACCACCCCAATTGAAAAAATT
This sequence comes from Leuctra nigra, assembly GCA_934045905.1. Classification (NCBI taxonomy): domain Eukaryota; kingdom Metazoa; phylum Arthropoda; class Insecta; order Plecoptera; family Leuctridae; genus Leuctra; species Leuctra nigra. Next base: position 18,191,812 of record OW203767.1, on the reverse strand, counting down.
AAATTGACACTTTCGGCCATACACCATTGACCAACCTCAATAAAATGTTGCACACGTGTAGGTACTTCGTCAAACTGCCCACATATCAGGCTACTCACCCCCTGCACCAAACCACCCCTAATTGCAGCAGAATGTACGAGAGCTAATTTCACTTTTTGACATTAATGATTAATCAGGTGTAGGTAACAAAACTTACGAAACAATCTCCCGGATTTTCTACTCTCATTCCCCCCCCCCCCCCCCCCCTCCCTCACTCCGGCACGAGCAACGCCGGGCAGGTCAGCTAGTATGTACAATAAAATTAAAAATTGATTAAATTCTTGCGTTCTATCGTGAGCAATTCACAAAAGCCTATTTATACAGAGAAGCGTGATACTGAGCGAGCGAAACGAACTCACAGGTTTCAATTAATTAGTTCGTCAACAGAGGTGGGAATGAACAATTAACCAGACCTCTTTTTCCCAACGGACTCGATTCCTGTGTTGGCATAAAAAACAGGCGTCACGTAATTGCATGTTGTCACAATGCCAATGCCGCCACAACTCATAACATTATGTGAAAATACATCCTTGGTAGGTAGTACACAGAAAATAAACCTACGAACGGTTCTAGCAAAGATATCAATTATAGCCAGGGCAGGACTGGCCCCTGGCGGCTAGGCGGCGATCGCCGCCGAGGCCCCTGGCGGCTAGGCGGCGATCGCCGCCGAGGCCCCTGGCTATTGAGGCCCCTAGATTGTGTATAACATACATTTTTATAATCAAAAAATTCATTTTAAGATACCAGAAGTAAAAGAGCGCCCTGCGTGGCAGGTTGGGGGCCTCTTCTATGTAAGTAAACCCATCTTCCATTAACTTTATGGTGAACATTTTGCAGCAAAATTAACATACAATCCCAAAAACTATTTAAAAATTACAAAAGTTCAAAAAGTGCTCTTCTGGGCAGGCTGGGGGCCTTTTCTATTTAAATTATTCTTCCAATAACAGCATGTTGAGCATTTTGAAGCCATTTAGGTACACGATTTTGCAATCCCTAAATCAATTGAAAAATAACAAAAATCTAAAAAAACGCCCTGCTCGCCAGTCTGGGGGCCTCTTAGTATGAACTAAAAATTATAAAAGTTCAAAAGCGCCCTGCGGGGCTGGCGGGGGCCTATTTGGGCATTTTGAAGTCAAATACACGAATACAATCCCAAAATCGTTTGGAAATAAACAAATATCCAAAAAGCGCCCTGCGGGGCAGGTTTGTCGCATCTTCCGTTAACTAATTATGTTTGACATTTGGAGCCAAATACACATTTTTAGATCCCAAATCGCTTTAATAAATAAAAATTGTCATAAATCGCCCTGCGGGGCAGGCTGGGTCACTTCTTTAATTTCAATTCGTTGTTAGCTTCTTCGCTCAAATTTAATACACTTTTTTTATAATCGCAAAATTGTTTTAAAAGTGTCTGAAATTTAAAATAATCCCTGCGGGGCTGAATTTGGGTACATTCAACTTCACTTTCTGTTAGCCTCATTATGAAAAAATTCAAGTTTTCATATCCCAAAATCAATTTAAGAATAACAGAAAATCAAAAAGCGCCCTGCGGGGCTAAATTAGCAGGCCTTTCTGTAATGTTTTTCTTGTGAAATAATGAACTTTTAAAATCACCAAATTGTTTTTACATTCCATGTTAAAGTTATAATAATCCAAAAATCGCCCTGCGGGGCAGGCTGGTGGGCTGCTTTCTCCCAAAAACTTTTAAATAGTAACAATAGCCGCCGAGGCCCCTGACGAGCCAGTCCGGCACTGATTATAGCCTCTACATAGAGCGGCAATATAACGCGAGTAATGAGTAGCAGGCTCGAGTGTGTGTAGGTATGATGACACGTCAAGGAATTAGCATTTAACTAGGCAAAGGTCACCAGTGAATGAGGTTGCGAAAAGACTATTCCAGACACTCATCCGCAAGAGACAAGCTCGTCTGGTAATAAAAACCGCGCGACAGTGTGGTAAAGAAACCGCCGCCTTTCATACTCTCTTTATAACTTTTAATATTAATTAGAAGCTTTTTAACGAAGCGTTTTCAATGGTAAGCTTACGTTTTTTAATATTAATAAAACTGGAGTAGGTATCGTCTGCCAAGATTCAAGGAAAAGGGGCGTGGTCCGGTTTTAGTCAAAATCCATCAAAATGTTCCATATTTTAAATTTCGTTCCATTCTCCCAAAGATTCAAAGTCAAGGGGCGGGGCATTCGCGTCAGTCAAAGCCTCAAATGTCTGTCAAATCGTTTCATAATTTAATATATCGTTCGATATAAATTTGAAAACTTGTAGATGATGGATACTATTTGAACAGATGATTCGACGAAACAATTGAGCTTACCTTGTCAAAGGGTACCCACGCTGGTAGGCAATCTGTTGTAGCGAATCTGAAACATGGAAGAAGGAACACCGCTATAATACCACGTAATGACGAAGAGCTTTATTACATAATAGCCGCAATTACGTATTTAGTTAAATGCACCGACATATACGGCTATCTGATGTAATAAATGGCATGGAATTAGAATAATGTTTTGGCCGTGTGCGTAGCGGTGCTGTCAAATCGAGCTCCGAAAACATGCAGAGATAAAAAAACATGATTGGCAGACTGACAGTGACTAGACTTGTCCGTCAATAGGTATGATGTAAACAATGAATTTTGAGCTTGATGCACGCAAATAAAACGCAAGAAAGAAAGCAGACAAAGAAGTTTGTGCTGAGCTTGGATGCTTGGATCATACTGTTGGAGATACATCATGATTGCTAGGAAAACAATAACTAAACCCCCATTCAGAACCGAAAAGTAGTTCCATTTACTAAGGGTCAGTTTTTCAATACTTCGAAGGAATGGCATTGGAAGGCAATCTAGATCAACTGTTTAAATTTTAGCAGAGTATCGAAAACTACTTCAAAGGTACTTCAAAAGAAATTTAGTAAGCGAACTGCAGAGATATAGAGATTCAAAACCTCATCAGCTACTAATTAGAGTACTAATTATTTCATTATATTGCTATTTTCAATGTTACCTTGTATCCTAGTGCGAGGAAAGTAAGATAAAAGCAGACATGATAGGTAAGGGAGCAATAAAGTGCAAATGTACTGACATTTCCATCAAACAACACGGCTTCCCGAGTCAACTACAACAGCTAATTTCCTCTACAGCGTCGAAAACTAACAAGTCGAACGGCTCATATCCGCTCCGGCGACGATGAAAGGGGGATCACGTCGAACAGCGCGAGAGAGAGGATCGTGTTTATAGGTCAATCACCAACACATCGGAGATCTAGCCCGAAGCCGTGCCAGCCAAGAGGCCGAGCGACGCCGCCGCGTGCTAAGGCGCCGCGACGCTAGATCAATAATCCTGCGCGTCGTCCCCGCTCTCGGTAGGCAGCCCGCAGCACATGATGGGCAGTTGTCACGCTTGTCCGCAGTGGATGGATGTTTTGAGGGGTAGGTTTACACCGTACATCATTGCCAATACACATTGATAGCTAATCGAGTACGCACCTATTCAATTTAAATATTTAAACTTCACCATCCCCCCATGATCGATTTTAAAAGATATGCTTAAAGGCTTAAATATGTTGTAGAAATCGCGTAGAACGAACCAAATTCATTCTTGAAATAAACAAATTTCGGGCCCTCCCCATAGGCCCATTGACCTGATACAAATTCATTTGTTACAATGCACCACCCCCCATGGACCGACTTCCAATTCGACCACAAATAGGCCTGACTAGTGATGGCACCATTGAAAATTTTCATTTGATAATTTTCAGAAAATTTTCAATGACCATTGAAAAAATTGAAAATTTTTGATAAAGTTTAAATCAATTTTATTTGATTTAATAAATGTATAGGCATACTTGGAATGCATACTGAACTCTATTATGATGCGTGTTGTTGTCTGAGTGGTAAATGTGCATTAGATTATTGTGGTTTAACGGCGCGTCAACGACGAGGTTATATTGCGCACATTAATGTTTGCATTTTTGCATTTTACTTTGTTGATATAAGTGGTGGACATGGGGAGGGGTCGACCTAACGGGCCCGATCCGGGGGAGTCTAACACTGGTGGGGAGGCCAGGCCGGAATGGGGACGGACCGGGAGGTGTGAGGATTCGAGCCGGCGGAACCCGACTTCAGGGAGATCACCATCTCGAGGGGGAAGGCCGGCCCGAGGGGAGGGGAGGGGGCCGCAAATTCAAGGGAGGACATGGTTAGGCCGACCCTGGCTGCTCTTTGTCTGGACCTCACCACTGATCTGTCCGGCATGGGTAACCCTTACACATGAGAATATGCTCGCCGGCGTAGCTGCAATGGATCATTGGCCAACGCAAACCCCACCACCGCGCTAAGGTGGCAGCCATCGGTGGGGGGTAAATGTGCAAAATGATCATTAATACAGCATTCAAATTTCCCGCCTATGTAGAAATTACAGTCTGGCCTAAATTACAATGAAGAAAAACTGAGATTTGGGCTTATATTTGACTTTTATTTTGATTTTGATTTTACGCTTTTTTCAGATATATTATCAACAATTGTGTGCAATAAAGCAATAAAAATAGTAATTTAAAAAAATTTCAACGCATTGAAAATTTTCATGAAAATTTTCAAAAAAAAAATTTTCAGAAAATTGCCATCACTAGGCCAGACATTCTGTAAGAGCTGTCAATCAATTTGGAAGTCGATAGTAATAGTCACGAATCATCTTATAACTATACATAAAAAATATGTATAGGTATTTGCATTGTATCCTATTGTTTATAATAGAAGAGACTTGACCAGACGTGGCGTTACTACAATAGTTTGAGAACACTGTAGTGCAAATATGAAGAACAAACAATCGTGTCTAATTTTCCTCGCTAGTCGCTATAAGTGCATGGGATCCGAAGACAGTGACAACGAAGTACCGCTAGGAATTAATATTCACGCCGAGCAGGTAGCTCAGGAGGAAACAGAAGGGTTATTGTCACACATTGCAATGTTTGAACACCAACAATACGTACACAGCCAAGTGGACAACTCTTCCACCACATTCTGCTCGCCAGGAAGGCGGGGTAAAAAGGAGAGAATTGTGCGACAAAGGTGTCAAAACCAGCATCGTGTTGAATATAGACCGGATGCCAGCAGGTTTAGAATATCCCGTTCAACCATTGCAGTAAGATGCAATCAGGGGGATAGTAATATTTAATGAATGACGGAGTTCCACAAGGTCAAAGTGTGACCTTAGATAAATAGAAATTATATAATTATATCACTGCCGCTGACTATTAATTTATACTATTAATATCATCAGTTTGCAATTTATAAATAGAGCTGGCGATTTCGTGGGACTGATTTCGTTTGAAGTCTAACTATTCTGCAAAGCTAGTCAAATGGCGAAGAACGAATGATTGGCTGATGATGATGAAGTTCTGGGGAAGGATGAAACTTATGAAAAGTTACAAAAACAAAGTTGAAAATAGCAAGAAGCTACAGCAAAATATGATTTTTAATGTGTACTCCTAAAACAAATTTAGCAAAGATTCCAGAAAAAGATCGACTGTGAGGGTTTGGTTTTTACAGTTTACAGAAAATAACTGCATTTTTGACATGTTAAAAACTCGCCCTGTTTATCCTTCCGCGACCATCCTTCAAAGCAAACAAAACCCACGACTCCATTCGACTCTAATGGAACATCCGGGGTAATATTTGACATTAAACACCATCCCGTGCACTCAGCCCCGCGATGGCAGTGGGTGGGTGACAGTGGGGGGTGGCGGGGTCGACGCCCCCCAAAGAACAATGACCAAAAGTAAGACCCATCCCGTCGTCGCTCGTTGATCATCAGGTTAATTAGTAACAAGAGTTTAATTAATCTGTGGCTAGCCACGCCCGTCGGCTCTTCTTGCGGCCGCATGTGCAGAGAGTGCAGAGCTGGAATTAACTGACAGTAGTATTCCACTGGGGAATGAAGTGGGAAAAATCGTGTTTGTACATGCAGCGATAGAAAGTAAATGAAGTCATCATGTTAAATAGGAGTGGATGGAATCACCATAATTTATAGCTACAGGCGAATGGAATGCTTCTATTCAGTTATTCAGATACAACAAAATATGAGAAAGCATTAATTGAATAATATGAATTCATTTGAAAATGCTAGGCACTACCTGGTTAAAAATTATTGGGATAGGTAGAGGTACAAGAAATTCTCAGAACCCAAAAAGTAGCATTTAAAAAGTCACTTGCTAAGTTGAAAATTAAAAAAAAAAAAGGTTCTATGGGAAAAGGGGAATAAAATCTACATAAATGCCTCGGGCATAGAGGAATTAGTGTCTGATTCCTCTATTACCTAAGAGGTGTTGGAACGAACGACTTAGCAACTTTTTTGCTTCCGAGTGGATACCCGAAGAAAGAGTATTTTTCATGAACGTGTAGGTTACAGAGTAATTGACATCAGTTTAGTTCTGGTTGTCCGAGTCACGAAATCGCTGCCCAAAGGGCGGATCCTAGCGCAAATCACAGACACTGGTGTGAAAAACACCCGCGCCGATGACAGATTGACGCAGCGATCTGTCACGATCTCCTGACAGGCGATCGATAGATTCACTCCGTTGGGAGTTGAACCATTGAACTTTCAATTACACTCAACCGCGACGTCAATCTCAAGACTCTAGAGGTGTTTGTCAGTGAATAAAACCAAAGCAACATTGACAGATTTCAAAAAGAGAGAATACAACTCTCTGTTAAATTTTTCTACTACCAGAAAGTTAATGGAGTCGATTTTAATAGGTAATTAAATTTTTTCTAAATATTTCAATGAGTGTGTAACGATTATAATACTTTATTGCCTAAAGAAACATGCAAAAAGACGAGTTTACCTTAGGAATATGAATAAAATAAGTGATGCAAAACCCACGGGCAAAACCAATGATAGGTTATGGTTGAGATATTCGAAATTCTGGAATCAGAAGACATAACTTTCGGCCACTTCTCGAATCATCAACGGCGGAATCTTGGATTCTTCACAATCTCTATTTTATTTTACACCGACGAAGATCGTGTACAGCTGGAGAGTAGATTGATTTTTGTTTTTCTCTCTTTACACTTGATCCGCGCGTCTTTCTTTCTCGTTGTCCTTGCAGTGCAGTTGGTTCGAATCAAGAAAACGTTCCAAACTGACCACTGCCTGCATGAATCATGACTCACCGCCGCGCAAACACTATTTACAGCCGCCAATTCCCGCCATTTTACATGCATGCATCCTTTGTAGATACACTGAACATGTGAAAAGACCGGCAACGACCTACTTTCATTAATTGATGTTTACACTCACTAAAAGATTGAATCGATTACATGAATACGAATTCTAATGTGTAGATGTCCACTGACAGTGACAAAACCTTTTTCTGATTTGAATGATTCGCCCACACGTTTTGACGAGATATGTGGGACGTGGCCGGTAACCAGAATCTCTCTAACCAGAATCCATACAAGATGTGGCAGGCAGGTATGTAAATGTAAAGACGAAACTAATAAAGTACGGTCAAATTTTGTGTCGAATTGCACCTAAAGCAATCGGGTATAATTTTGTGTTTAGGGTGTTGGCACGACGTCTAGTTGAATAATTATGTGGAAAACTTCGTGTGGCCTGCAAGTTATGTAAAACATTCATGGTCAACCTTAGGGGCATTGTTAGGACCAGAGTAAATAGCATTTTTCTGCTAACAAGATGGGATCTATCAAAATATGCCCACTGTTCTTGACACTAGTTGCATTCCCTTGGGACTGATAAGTTACAAGGTAGAAAAGTTTGTTTCATGACACGATTCGGATTGTTTTCTGCCTCGTTACCTACCTAAAGCACGTCCCTGTAATAAAATAAATCAATATCTATCTTTAGTGTGACTGCAATCGCCGACCGCAAAGTGACCATGAACAATAAATACAAAACAGTGGTCGTTAACCCCAGCCTTGCAATCAGTGGGCAAATTTTCGGCCCAACCGCACAATTTTATCGATGGAGCTCACTATAAATTTAGTTTGTCGGTAGCAAACTTGTTTTATAGCTATACCAAATATGGCAATATTAAAATGCAACAAGTATTTTACCTGCAGGACAGTGCAAATGGGTTCAGTTCAGAGGTTCGGATGCATTTAATTCCGTTATAATAAGTTGAAGACATCCACTCATCACTGAGGCAAACATAACACGTTGATAAGATAAGGAGAGAGCTATGGACCGAGATTAAATATGAAGGAGTGACCTAATAATACCCAAACGCATGCACCACCGGCATTTGAAGAAAGGTTACAAAACAACTATTGAATAACCATAGCCCTAGGGCAATAATTACTGATTAAATAACCTGCCTTTATTGACAGAGACGTGTAAATGATGGCAAGTTTACTTATAAAGACACAGCACAAAGGTTGTGCATTTTAGACAACATTGACATTCCTTGACATCCACGCCCCCTTACTGTTTTCATTATGTCGTAAGTCAGTTACTTTACAAAATCACTAAAAAAACGTATCGAGGTTACATAATCCATGTGTGACAATGGATTAAGGGTGTTGGTTAGTGGGGATGAATGGAGTGTGGCATTTAAAGCCAAGTGAAAATGAAAACTGGGCGTACCTTCTGAGAGCCAGCAAAAAAAATACTGAAGAGTTGTGAGAAATGTACAGCGCTGCTATCATATACTAGGTCTAAAACGTAGCTTTTAATTTTATAAACAAATTCAGCGATGTAGAGCGGCGTGCAAACCCACACATCGTAAACTGATCAAATCCAACAGTACAATAAAACTATTTTGGTTGCCTGCCCTCGGTTGGCTGCTCACAGTCACCGGCCATAGGCCATGTTAGCTTCATCAACATTCAACACGAATTTAACAAATTATATAAGTTATGTTGATATTCAGAGTATAAATAAATTATCATTACCTTAACGAACTGTTGGTTTTCACTCTTCGATGACACTTTTATTGCACAAAACACTGTCAAAACTTCAATCTTTACCAAGTCGACCGGAAACCTTTCTCAACAAACCAACTCGACCGACGCGCATCGAAATCAGTCGGTCTGCGCACAGTGGATTGCCTCACCACTCACTCTAGGCGCGGTGTTTATCACTCCGCGACGAGAAATAGAATCCCACCGGTTTACAGAAATACATGATCTTTCAAAATATCCATCAATTTTATTCATATTTACATATAGTGTATGTCCTCCCCAAAGATTTTTATCTTTGCAATACACAAATTTTACATAAAAAGTACAAATTACGCGGAAGGATGTAATAAAAATCAATGATGTCATCTGCTACTTTCGCATGTGATGATTGTCGCCCCCAAAATAAGAAGGCGTGGTCGATGATTTATTACCTCTAAATCCACATACTTCAAAGAAAATTACCTCCATATCCGTATTTTCTTATTTAACCCAAATTCATAAACCTAAAAATAACACCATTTGAAATACAGACGCCAAATCAATGTATAAAATCACTTTCGCTTCCCGCCTATTCTATACTACAGTTCAAATGTGAATTTCTAAAAATCACCTTTTTCAAACTTTAACAAAATTATTTGCTATCTGGATTTTTAGGAATATGAAGGGTGTAAACTTAGTGTAAACATTCAATCATATTAATAACTCATTCTTATTAAAACAACTGTCATTGAATACAAAATAACATCGTATTATTTAACAAACGTAGTTTCATTTATAACTTCGAACAAATTTACAACTAAATTGGTCTTAATCTCCATAATACCTCCTCTAATCACAAGTAAAATACCAGATATGATTCTGCGGTCAAAATGAACAGTAACATTGTTTAATTTGAATAAAACTATGTATTTCTGACTCATTCCTTTATAATACGTGGCATATTTGGTGGGTCGTTGTGAATTTCGTTTTCCATTAATTCGAAGCTAGGAACGCTTGTCTTGACAAGAATAATGAACTATGTCACCATTTGGATATCGAGCGAAAGCACTGAAACAGAAAGATAACATACGGTTAACAGACAATAAAAAATATGCAATGGCTGTGAATCAAGGACGTCAATGCTAAAAATGGGTTAACTTGACCACCATCCCCCGTTACACGTTTCAAAACCCTCCCCCATATAAAGGATGTCCCAAAACTATATCTACCCATAATATAATTTGTCTGATTGCGAAATTTATCAGAATTTATTATTCTTAGTAATATTTCAGTCCCTCCTCTCACAAAGTGTCACATATTATTGGAACACCCTCACTCCCTGAAGTGTGACATCCTTTATGCAGAGAATACTCCTGAAATTTGCATGAGTCAAAAATAATAACAAAACCTTTAAATTACGTAACTCACAAAATCTATCAATTTCAATGGCATGTTTGTATATAATTCAGGCAGGAAAACAAGAATATGACGCCAATAAGATTTTGCCGTCCATTCGGCCGGATAGCTTAGTTGGTAGAGCTCTCGCCAGAGAAGTGAGAGGTCTGGGGTTCAAGCCCCAGCTCAGTCGGATAGCTTAGTTGGTAGAACTCTCTCCCGAGAAGTGATGATAAGTCTTGGGTTCAGGCCCAAGTTTGGCTGGATACTTTTAATCAGGATTTTTATTGTCAGCAAGATAATTCAATTTCTTATAATGATTACAACCGGTAGTGAAATCCTCAAGAAATATTTTGGTAATTATGCTAAAAAAATTACGGTGAAGGAAAATAAGGAAGTTTCGGGGCAAAGCCCCCAAGCAAATTACCTCCAGGTCACTTGTTTTGGTGCATTTTAATGATTACCAGATACACCTTTTATTCGAAAAAAATTTGAGAACTCTCTCCATTTCTATACTTTTCCAGGATTAGCTTGTGAATTTTGTCTGGTGAGCGACACCTTTTGACTCTTTTGACACGGATCTCCCTCAGTAGCGCAACTTCAGATTTCAGGCCCCCCCCCCCCACGCAACTGGGGGGATACAACATCGAAGTTATGCCATTGAGCTCGGTTTTGTTTTCTAGATTCATTTTATTTTTCCGCCCATCCCCAATAAAACATTTTGCGATTCACAAGATTCACTTCCGACCAGCTTCCGACGTCTCACCTCTGATTGCCGAAGCGCTTCTTGCAGACGGGACACACGTTGAGCTCCGTCATGACGATGCTCTGCGACTGGTACTTCATCCGCAGCTCCTGCACCTGGAGGTGCTCCGCGTAGAGGAGACCTTTGAGCACCTGCGTCTTCCGTCGCTCGTTCACCTTCTGCTGCAGGCTGCTCTCCAGGAACTCCTTGATCCGACCGAGAGGCACGCGGTCGGGAAGGACCATCAGAGCCTGGGGGTCGGAATGAGGAGTTATTCCAGGGGGAAGAACATGGAACGGCTCACATTATTATCAGTTATCACATAAGAGAAGGCACTATAAAAGAATGTGATCATGGTGAGACAGTTGCTGAAAATATTGATGTTCATGTGAATTTTTTTTTTTTGACTCTACATATTCTGTTTTCACGGATGAAAGATGGTCAACTTCAACGAAAGATTACCGGTATCGTTGAAAATTACTAGGAAACCGCTAAGTGTAACGCATAGATGAGCGAGCCTTCGTACTGCATCCGATTTGATATGCGTTTGCAAGTATCAGCTGAAATGTCGTTAAAATGACAATAACTTTTGAAAATAACGATGTTAAATTGGAAAAAATACCTAAAATGTAGGTTCCAATGACCATCTGAAGTTTAAAGTTGATCGGTTAAATGGTTTAACCAATCAAAGGATTTCCATGAAATTTATAATCCAAAAAGAAAAACTATAAGACGGCCTCAAAATCTGTGCAACATTTCGAATTGTTATGTCAAATGGTGTGAGCTACAAGCCATTTTCATTTATCAACCAATCACAAAATCCTGTTCAAAAACGACCCCAGAGACCTCATAGATTACATAAGTATGTGTCATCAAGCCACTGACATAAATTATGATTTATAGCGAAAAATTATCAACTTCAGTATTAGTGACACTTGCATAAAATAAAAATTTCAAATGAATAGACAACATCATAAATTATCTAGTTAGCTCTGCTTTTCAAAAAATTTCATATGCAGTACCGTGATCCAAGTATCTATTATGGTTTTTCAACAATGGATCGTAACCATAATAGATACTTGGATCACGGTACTGCATATGAAAATTTTTGAAAAGCAGAGCTAACTAGATAATTTATGATGTTGTCTATTGATCTAATCTTGAATACAACAATTACATAACATTATCCACACACCTTGACTGGGTGAATCTTGTTTGCATACTTGGCGAGGAGCACAAGCGCCTGCTCGAGGTCGGGTTGCGCGGTGACAGGAGACTGCATGCTGCCGACCACCCAGTTGTCTGGCGGACTGATCAGCATCTTCATCAGGACCACGTAGACTTCATCGGCGCCGACAGTGCCGTCACCACACATCTGCAATGCCACGAGATCATTGAAATTCACTCCACACATAGCACAGGGGTCGGCAACATTTTTTGGTCAAGGAGCCAATACCCAAAAAGAAATAAATTAGAGAACAATGGGAGCCACAGTTGAGGCAATCAATAACAAAACACTGAAAACAAGAAATTACCTGACTAGGTAGTTTATTTTGATTATAATCAGGTAGGTAACACATAATATTATCTGACCTTTATTAGATATTTTAGGCTTCAAAACATCTGATAATTTTATCAGATTATCAGATAATATCTGATAATTTACCTCTAGGGGTGAAGCCGGCCCAAGGAGATCGCAGGTTAAGTGGAGGGCATGGGACGGGGTTACTGGGGGGCCTCGCGACCCAAAAGATTGTCAACGCCTGTCTCCTTCAGACAATAGCGGACAACCCAGACTCCCAGTCCTGGATCCCGACGTCTTTGTATCTTTTAAGACATTATTCACTCTTTTAGTTTCAAAACCTACGAGCTATTATGATTTGGATTATAAACAAAAAATAGGAAGTATCAATAATGAAGAACAACTTAAAGTTGTATAATTCATGATAGAGTGATCAATGAATATTGAGTGACTTTTTATATTTTATTTTAATTTATCCTAAGTGACAAAGCAGAACACTTAATAAATACATGATTTTCTGCAAATATTTATTCAAAATACTAATTAATGCAAATATCAATATAAGAAAAACAGTAGCTGCGTGCAGACGGGAGTGGGAAAAACGGATTGGTTCGAAGTGAGGGAGGGACTGAAGCAAGGGAGTGTATTGTCACCAACATTATTTACAGTGGTAATGGATGAGATGCTGAGAGAGGTCGAGCCGGATTACCAAGAGGACACCCGCACACTCATATATGCAGACGACGTTCTTGTGTGGGCAGAGACCGAGGAAGAGTTGCAAGAGACACTCAACAGGTGGGAAGAAGTGACAGCAAAATATGGACTAGAAATCAGTAGAGAAAAAAGCGAAACCATGGTTATGGAAAGGCAACAGAAGACACGGTGCCGGATGCAGATGCGAGGAGAGGAACTGACAGAAAAAGACGAGTTTAAATATCTAGGCAGTGTATTGGCAAAGGATGGAAAGGTGGACAAGGAGATCGAGAGGAGGGTGAGAGCAGCAGAAGTGTTTTACCAGAGTGTAAGGAAGCTACTGTGGAATGAAGATGTGCCCCAGAGGTGTAAGATATTACTGTACAAAACCTACTATTACCAATCTTAACATATGCAGCAGTAACTTGGCCAATGGAAGGGAAGGAAGAAATGAAAATGCAGGCTGCGGAAATGAAGTTCCTGAGAAGTGTGGCAGGGGTGACGAAGATGGACAAGGAGAGGAGTGCAAAGATTAGAAAGGACCTAGAAGTAGGTCTCTTAGATTTAAACTTGGAAAAGAGAGGCTAAGATGGTACGGACATATGAAGAGGATGGGAGAAGAGAGGATACCATATAGAGAGGCAGAGCGTGCAGCCATGGGTGGCAGAAGAAAGGCAGGAAGACCTAGAACTAAATGGATCAACGGAATAGAGGCAGCTGCAGAAGAAAGAGGAGAGTGTTGGGGAGTAATTACAACAGAGAAGTGGTGGGAAGGCAGAGAGAGATGGAGGGAACTGGTGGAAAGAGAGGAGCCTGAAGAAGTGGAAGAAGAGATTGAAGAAGTGTGGAGTGTCGGACTTGGCAAGTCGGCTCTGAGAACACAAGTGCCCTAGAACATTGGTGGGATCATCCCACCCCCTGACCCGACAATAGTTAGAAGCAGGGTCGCGATATTTATTATTTATCAATTTCTCTGGTTGCAAGCCACGACTCAAGATGACAGACAAATCTCTATGGTTAGACCAAAACGGAAATGGAAATGCAGATGCCTGAATAGAAGTTCAGTAGAATTTTCAGTTTTATGTCACAGACATTATTTATGATTCTACAATACACAGAGGATCTCCTAAAATTACAAAGCTATGTGAGTAAATGATGAATGTCGTACCTTATCACAGTATTTAATAGCTCGTTCCACGTCTCCCAAGACAGACACGTAGATCGATAAGGCTTGCTCGTGTTTCCCGAGCTTTCCAAGGATTATCGCCCGCTCCTCGAATAAGCCTGAGAACAAAATCATCATACAGTCAGTTACAAACACATTGAGCAGGCTCAAGCTAAATGCTCTAGAAATACTAAACCAAACATTGAAGTGCATTTTACAAACGGAAATAATAGGTTACCGTTCTTTGATACATAAAATATTTTACGAGACAAATATTTCATTCATTATGTTTTACATTTTACATGAGAGCAAAATGTATGGTTCGTTGCATTCATTCAAACCATGTATTTAAAGGGAACTTTGAACAAAAGCAGATTTTAATTTTTGTCCTCACATCATTTTTTTTTTTTTAATAATCGAGAACTAAATAATGCACCAAACTAGAGAACTAGTTTGTTTACGAGGTCCGGTGTAACCTCAAAATGTTTATCTAAATGTTATTCTTTTGATTGAACTGTATTAAGGTAACTTCTTGAGAAAGTACTAGAGGTCTTAATGTCCTTCCTACTTTATTAAATGGGGTTGTTCACTGCCATTTGCTATCACTCGCAGCGCAGCGCTAGCGGCAATGGAGTAGTCTCTCTGATTGGTTGGTCTCTGAATCCAAGATCTCTGAATCAAACTCCCGCTAAGGTTTAAAAATCTTCCATTCCACTCTGCATTTTTATTGGCTCTCTCTCGGCATTTTGTTCGTTCTTATTACGTTTAGGACAGCAACAACGCCATCTACAATAGTTTTGCGTGAACAACCCCATTAGGTTAATTTCAATTAGTATGTGCAAGCAATCAATTTTTTAAAACTTTGTTAACTTATGGGATGACAAAACTCACAATAACCTACGCTTTTGAGAAAAACAAGAAATAAATATTAGTTTAAATTGCCTAAGCATGGATTGATAATAGTACTTAAATGGACAGAGCTGCTACTTTGCTGTCACAATAAGCATGGCTCACTGGCGGATAGGTACCGATCATGAACAAACCCCCGTTCTAACATGTAACACTCACTGTCATACGGGAAGTGAACGAGCACCGTCTCCGGCGTGTAATACTTTGACTTCTCGAGGAACGCCAGCAACTTGGCCCGCGTCTGTTCTCCGGCCGCCCTCTCCGTCTCCGTCGCCGAGGCAACCAACAGCTGCTGACATCTCTCCCGATACTGATGGACCAACGCGCTGTGAAAGATCTGATTCTTGTCCTCCCAGCAGTTAATCACGTGCTCGAGATACGGAATCACTTGGTCCTTGTGAGTTCGGAGTAAAAAGTCTAATACTTTCGGTCGGGGGAGTTGCTCGATCTCTTGGATGTCCTCAGTGAATATCTTCAAACCTTCTTCGGGGTTTTCTTCCAAAACCCAACTTGAGAATTGAAAGATCAGATCGATATGCTCTTTTCCGAGGTGTTGGAGGTATTGTAATGTTCGTTCGTAGCCACGAAGGCTGGATTCAGGTTGCTTCGATTGCTTTTGGAGAAGCTCTAAAGCTTTCTTGTGCTGACCTTTTGTCTGATATAGAATAATTAGCTCACTATATTTCTCGTGTTTTTTTAGTGTCTTTTCCGACTCGACTAAGTGGCAATGATTAAGACGTAACAATGGAGCGACAAGAGCGTCGTTGGTCTGGAAACAACAAAGAAGATCAATAAGTACAAGGTGTGTACGATCAATCTATAAAACATTTTCAAAGATGAACCGAAAATTATTGCATGTAAGATGCAGGCTTTTTCATATGGTACCTACCTAGGTAATTAAAAATGGGGGTGCAAATGTTCAAGATAAAAGTTCAAAAATCTACAAAATGCACACCATTTTTTCTGCACAAGTACTGAACTCCCTAAAGCTAGAGTTAGTACTACTATCAATTTCAATATCAATTCAGGGTGTGAATTGATGGGGGGGATGACTCCCCTCTGGTTTTCTCATCCCCGGCTCTGTTTCCTAAATCCCAATAAAGCATCCCAAGGGGGGATAGATCCCCCCCCCCCCCTCTGTAAAATGTTGACTTTTAATCTACGTAACAGCAATTACCTACTTTTTTCAGAAATAAATCTAAAATTATAAAAATAAATTGTCACACAAAACAACTGTCAAATTTCCTTTATTATTATTAGCAAATAAGCTGTATTTGATAAGATTGATGTATTCCAAGATTTATTTTACTTGCTTACCACTTTTGATTTCTCTATAAATTAAAAGCAATTCCTCTCTTGTAATGCCATTTGTCAAGATGAAAAAGGGCTACAAACAGTGTACAAATCGCTTAGAAATGCACCAAATCCAATCTTGAAATTCTAAATTTCCCGGGGCTCAAAAATGCGAATGCGGAGCGCATTCAAAAATGCGCCCCGGACCCGCATTGTGCTGGGGGCCCTCGCCCCAGACCCCCCCCCCCCCTTGTGTTTGTGGTCAATCGTATTTTTCGCCTTTGCTATATTTCCCCAACATTCTCGGAATTTATACTTTTCCTATCCCCCCCCCCCCCCACCCCCTCTGAAAATTTAACAATTCACACCCTGAATATCATGCTATTATGTAGGTATTATGTTGCCGTTTCCTCTTATCACACTACTTTGATTGATACCATCTTGCTACCTTCTCTCTCTTATTTTTTTATTTATGTACACTATTTGCAATTTGTAGAATTATTTTTTATGTTAATTATTTCTAAGCAATTATTGATTATTTATTTACCACACTCAAGTCCCAATGGGGCTTTGCGGTTGAGACTTCACTTTAGTTTGTAATTTTACATTTGTTTGTAGTAGGTACACTCCTGGACACTGAAATTGGCCTACGGTCAATGTTCAAGTGACACTACGGCTAGCAGTCTTGGGTAGTAACGTAACGAAAGTAACGCGTTACTGTAACGAAATTACTTTTTTGGGTAACGAGCCAGTAATTTCATTAATTTTTTTTCCAAGTAATAAGAAATATAATATCACTACTTTTTTCAGAGTAATTTGACGTTTGTAACGCGTTACCGTGAGCCTCGCCCACATTTTCCCACTTGTATGCAATTTTCAAAAATATGGACAGATGACAGCCCTCACCAGGCTTTTTTTGAATTTCCACTACGCAAATCACACAAAGTACACAATAATAGTAAAAAATTGTCAAACGGACTCTTATTGTGACTTCTTAAACATTCTTATTTGTATCCCCTTCCAATAATTTACCCTTTGGTTAAACATTTCTAGAAAAAGTAATTTTTGAGAGTAATTTCACTACTTTTTATCGTAAAAAGTAAAGTAATTTCATTACATTTCTGAAGTAGTAATTTACCAGTAATTTTATTACATTTTGGTCCAAGTAATAAGTAATATAATCTCACTACTTTTAAAAAGTAATTTACCCAAGTCTGACGGCTAGTATTTAACATTTATTTTAATGTAATTTTTTGGCACAAAGACCGGAGTTTAGGGTCGATAAATTACTTTAATAAATCAATAAATAAATACTAGCCGTAGCGCCACTTGAACATTGACCGCAGGCCAATTTCAGTGTCCAGGAGTGTACCTACTACCTACCTATGTATTTTTTTTTGCAATTCAAATAATATGAAGCAAAATAAAAAATTAATAAATTCCTACAATTAATGACACAAGTGTTTTCCTTGCAAAAGTACCTAGGTACTTAGGTACGTCCTATATAGGGCGTGCAAGACATTTTAAAATGAGAACACTCAAATAAGGGGTGAATTTGATAGTCGAGTAAATTCGGTGGGTACATTATTATATCAATCAATATCCACGTACCTGGAGATAACATTTTAAAAGAGTAGTATCTATTATTTGCAAAAGCTGTTGTGAAGACTTGTTATTCACATTGACTTGATTGGCATTTTTTGTGTCCATGGATTTGTGACGAACCTACAAAACAGATAAAACAGTAAATCTGACATACTACTTGTCATATGTAGTCACTTGACCTCCAAATCAAGAAATTCAAACTGTAGATATTATGGTTTATGGCACTCAACAGCGAGGTTATCAGCGCCAGTCAAGTCATACAACAAGAAGTTGTAATAAAATGTACAGTGTATCGCTAAGCGGAGTCATGGTGTACAAGAAAATTCAACTGTAATTGTATACATTTTTATTTTCACCATAAAGACTTCACTTGTAAAACATTTGCAAAAATTGGGACCAGAACCTATAAGTCAATCGGATGCACCCATCATGTGAGCGAGTAGGTACTGCATAATCTAAACCTATTAGGCGAGTACTGATTTCCTTTATTATATTCAGGATTGATTGTCAAGGAACCTGACCAGCAGCCAATCCATTTCGTTCAAATACAATTTTTACTTCTGGACCCCTATAGGCACCGAGAGTTCGCCACGAGTGAGAGAAATTAGCAACTTTTGTGGGAAGATCGTCAACTGTTTTATTTCTCATTGGCCGTGACCTAGCAACCGATCAGATGTCAACAAATGTACTCAAAATATTTCGGAATCAAACTAAGTCGCGCAAATTAATATTGTGATCAGATTCAGTGAAATTGTGAACACTTTATTATCAATATTTTGTAGGCGAATAAACATTAGATAAACATGTGTAAATTTTAAGAATTGATAATGCGTAATATGTGCAGCAACATAACATATAACTGCAGCGACTTGGACGCCTTGCCAAAAGGTAAGCTTCCTTCCCACAGATTAGGTGGCTCTGTCTGTACTTTTGCAGTGCCATCTGTTGTCTAAACACGCTGCCTATTTCGATATTCTACGAGTGCTCGTATAATCGAGCAGGTCGTCCAAGTGGCATCCTTCCGAAAGAAATAACTTATTCAATCTGCCACGTCAGTTCATTATTTTGTTTGGTTCGACGTCAGGCAGCCTTGAATCTGTATGAAATTTGTCTCGAACGATCTAGAAAATAGGTACCCTAGCCAAATGTACGTATGAGATTTTAGGACCAAATAACCTAGTAAGTGTCATATCTCAGCCTCAATTGAGGTTCAATGTTCAGATTCTAACTTAATTTTTGTACCTGTTAGAGGTAGTAAATTAAGCTAATTTACACTGTGTTCAATAAAATAACTAGGAAAACGCTCTGTGTAACGCGTTGATGAGCGAGCACGGATACGCGCAACACCTCGAACCGAAATTATGTCTATAGAAAATATCATTAAAAGCCAATAATTCTTGAATTTCGTCAGACTCAAGTATAACAATTTCAAAATATTCCTAAAACATTAGTCCCAATAACCATGCAAAGCTTGAACCTTATGAACCTTTCTGATTGAACTGTTCCTCGTTAACATTCAAAAATCACAGGATCTCTTTAAAAAAATAGACATGGGACCACTCATGATAATATAAGTGTGTGTTCTTACACAATATTAGACGATCTGTTGAATGGTCATATCAGTTTCATACGTTTGAAAGTTTCTACTCTAACTACCTTGGAACTATAAAGAGTCGAAGTAGCCGTGATCAACATTTTCGAGAAATTTGACAGCCAAAACGCAAAATGTCCGTAAAACGTCAATAACTTTAGGATTTAAACACAGATTAGTCTGAAAATTGTCAAAAATACAGATAATGTTGGTCCCAATGACCATGCTAAGTTTTAAGTTGATCGGTCATACGGTTCTAGTTTAAATTTCAAAAATCATATGAAAGATTTTTTTAAATTTTAACCAATGGGAGGATTTAGCTGAAACTTTGTATGATTGGGTAAAATGTTAGTGGTAATGACTTGTCAAAATTTCAAATTGATAAAACAAACCAATCGAAAGATAAATTTTTTAAAATTTGAACCAATCACGGGATCCCGTTCAAAAACGATCCCAGGGACCTCATAGATTACGTTAGTATGTGTACAAAATTTCAGATCGATTGCTTGAGCGGTTTGACCTGGGCTGTGACCACAAAAAAATAAACAAACAAAAAAAAAAAAACACACATAGAAAGTGCCATAAGAGTACCGTGGTGACGCTCGCTACGCTCGCTCAAATATTTGTTCTTGACTGAAGATGAGTCTCCATTCCTGCTCACCTCAGTAAGGAACTCAATAAGCGCCAACAACCCGCGCTCCAAGTCTCGATCCTTGAGCTTTGGCGACGTGGTGACGTCCACCTCCTGCCCCTTGCCCTGCTGCGGCAGAAGGTCGGGGAACAGATGGATCACCTCGTACACGTCCGTCCCGAGCTTCAGGAACTCCTTCATCGACTCGGCGAACTGCTTGTTGTTGAACAGGTCGTAGGCGTAGTGCGTCTGGATCTGCGCGATGTTCTTCGACTTCTCGTCGTCGGTCTCGTCGGAGATGTTCTGTCGGAGAAATTTCGAGAAGATTAGTTTAGAAAAACAAGATGAAATTCAGCATTTGAGTAGAAATTAAACTTATTACACTGAAGTGGCAAGTTCGGAAAATTTACTCAATTAATATTTTTGCATTTTATAATTTACATAGATCAGCTGGTCCTGGAAGTATACCTATCGAACTTATAAAAAATGCTCCGTTAGTAACTATTGAATCCCTGGCCGGTATATTCACTGAATGCTTGCGTGGAGGTGAAGTACCGGGAGAATGGAAATTGAGCTACATCAGCTCCATCTATAAAAAAGGAGACAGGAAGAACTGTGGAAACTACAGAGGGATCAGCGTTTTGTCGTCGATAGGTAGGCTGTATGGACGAATTCTGACTAAGCGGTTAGAACAGCAAGCTAGAGTCACAGAAGAACAAAGTGGTTTCAGGAGCGGGAGATCATGTGTAGACAACCTTTTCTGTATAAAACAACTTATGGACAAGAGTATTGCACATGGAAGTGAATTACACCTGATTTTCGTAGATCTTAAAAAGGCATTTGACAGCGTTCCTTTAAATAAATTATGGGAGGCTCTGGAAGATCAAGGGATCGAAACAGTTTATGTGAATGCTATTAAGGATGAACCATCACCAGGTCATCTACCAACAATTTTTTTCCAAACCATTTTATTTTGTTCCTTATAGTATTATCTACAATATAAGAACAAAAAATGTATACCTTACCGACCTAACTTTTGTGTAAAACGTTTTCAAAGTTCGAGATTTTTACATAGCTCTTATGGGGGAACGAATTAATTTCTTACACTATTCTAAATAATTTTTAATCCTCACCAACAATTTCAACAGAAAACTAAAGAAATATTCTTCGACTAATACTGAATGCATTGAAAACTTAAAATACTCTTGTCACCGACTTAATTTCTGAGATAATGGCATTTAAATGTTTGAAAATCTTGATATATGGCCATTTAACATGGGACAACTGAACTAGTCAAAACCACTGCTGTATTCTTAACAAAATTATTTTACGAATACTTTGTTAAAAAAATCCTCATCATCTCATATCGTATTATTCTCCACATATTACATTATAAAACTATGTTTTAAAGTTTAAACATGCGTTTTCTGAATTAATTTATCTCATGTTATGAATATAGTCAGCGGTCAAAGGGTGGAAAAGGGTCTCGGGGGTCGTCTAATCAGCCGAGGATTAGACGGTACCAAAACTCCGAGAAATGCCCGCGGGTTTTAACCTATACCATCAAATCCTACTCCCACGTCCACGAAGACATGAGTCGCGTGACCGCTGGGCAATGTATGGCATGCAATGGATGCATGTCATATAGCAGACGGGAGAGGGTGCATGCGAGTTCCCGGCGCATTCAAACTGGGGCCAATCGGCTAAGGGAACAAACCCCTACAGAAAATGCTGGTCCTCCAGGTTGGGGGTTTGGGCATAAGGCTAGCTCCCTTATCTCAGTAAAAAACGAACAATGCTAAGAAACCCAACGATAAGCCTCGGAAACCAACGGACGGAGAACCTTATAGACGAACAAAGCTAAGAAAACGGACCTTGAATTTTGGAACATGGAACATTCAGGGGATAAGTACCAAACAACATGAAGTCTTCCAGCAATTAGAGAAGTATAACATAGATATTGCCACTCTGACGGAGGTAAAGAAGAAAGGGAGAGGTAGTGAGGAGATTGGAGAGTATCTGTTTTTCTACAGTGGGGTCGCAAAAGAACGAAGGGCGAAGGCCGGTGTAGCAATTGTGGTAAACAAGAAATTTAGGAAGTTTATCAAGAATTGGGAGGAGACTTCTGAGCGGATAATGAAAGTGGAGATGGAGATATGGGGTCACTGTTTGGTTGTTGTTGCTGCTTATGCACCAACGGACGATTCTAACAAGGCAGTTAAGGATGCGTTTGAAAATGACCTCATCACCCTCTTGAGTCAAGTTAGTAGTAGAAAGGAAATACTGTTAATGGGGGACTTGAATGGAAGAACTGGAAGGAAGGAAGATGATCTGGTGGTTGGAAGATTTGGGGAGAATGTTGTGAATGATAACGGAGAGCGACTAATAGAACTGTGTGGTGCATTGGATTTGAAGATAATGAATGGATTCTATCAGCATAAGCAAATTCATCAGTACACTTGGATGCAACCGACGAGAAACTTGAGATCGATTATAGACTATGTGATAATGAGACAAAAATCAGAGCTCAAGACTATGGACGTAAAAGTAGTTAGAGGGGCTGAATGTGGCACGGACCACATGTTTGTAAAAGCCAGAGTTTGGATTAAATACAGACATCATGCTACAACGGGGATGCAACAACCAGACCAGGGAAGAGTCGAGGGAAAGAGGTATAAGTTACACCTGTTGCGAGACGACTCTATCAGATTTCTGTATAAGTTACGTCTAGCACAGAAATTAAGCCAAGCAGGGGAGAATGAGACAGTAGAGCAGAGTTATAGCAGAATGAAACAAGCGATTCATGAAGCGGCGAGTGAAGCACTCGGGGAAGAGGAGTCTAAGGAAAGGACGGTGTACTGGTGGAACACAGAAGTAGAAAACATCATAAAAGAGAAAAGGCAGCTATATCAGAAGTGGTTGGTGAGTCAGGATAGAGAGGATAGGAAGCAGTATGCAAGAGCGAGCAGAGAAGTAAAAAAAACAGTCGTTAGAGCAAGAAATGAAGCCTGGAATAAAAGGTGCGATGAAATTGATAGACATATAGGAGGTACTAGGGCTAGAGAAGCATGGAAGACTATTAAGGATTTGAGGCAGGATACGCAATATAAATCCAAGGTACAGATGATTGGGATAGAAGAGTGGAGGGGGTACTACGAGAAAATGTTAAACGAAGATCGGAATGAGTACATGCAAGGGTGGAATATCTTACCAAGGCAGAGGCAGAATGTAGCAATTGGTGTAATAACCAAGAGAGAAATTTACCAAGCCCTGAGACGCACAAAGAATGGGAGAGCACCAGGCCCTGGAAATGTTTCAATAGAATTGGTGAAGAATAGTCCAGAAGGAGTCATAGAAATCCTACAAGACATCTTTAATAGATGCTTGATTGACGCTGAGCATGTACCAGAAGAGTGGAAGGTTGGATACATGAGCTCTATCTACAAGAAAGGATCCCGAACGGACTGTCATAATTATAGAGGAATCAACGTAACTGCATCTATTGGAAGATTGTATGGGCGTATTATAAAGACTAGATTGGAGCAAGAAGTTACCATTGGAGAAGAACAGTGCGGTTTCACAGCGGGGCGCTCATGTGTGGATAATATTTTCACCTTGAGGCAGCTAGTGCAAAAAAGGGTAGCGAGAGGCAGGGAGACTCATTTGGTGTTTGTAGATCTAGAAAAAGCGTATGACACAGTGCCGTTAAAAAGGATGTTTGAGGTGTTATACGACAGCACTATTCCTCATGCATATGTGGACACCATAAGAGACCTGTATGAAGGACAGAGGAGTGTAGTGAAAGTAGGAAATCGCATGTCCAGTAGCTTCGAGATTACGAAGGGTTTGCGTCAAGGGTGCTGCCTCTCACCTTCTCTATTCAAAATCTATATAGATAAGGTTTTGCAAGAATGGCAAGCCAAGTGTAGATGGATGGGTGTGCCTGTGAATGGAGATTACCTGCATTCCCTTCTCTTTGCTGATGACCAAGTAGTGGTTGCATTGGACGAGGACGACTGCAATTATATGATGCGGAAATTATCAGAAACATACGAAAAATGGGGTTTAAAAATCAATTTTGACAAGACCAAATACTTGGTGGTAGGGGGAGAAGGTAATGACATGGACGTGGATGGGAAGGAAGTGAAAGAGTGCCGAGAGTATAAGTACTTAGGATCTATTTTTTCATCGGAGGGAAGTAGTCGGAGAGATATTAGCAGCCGGATAATCCAGGGAAGACAAGCGGTTCAGAAGCTGAACTCGATGTGGTGGTCTGAACAACTGCAGAAGCCTACAAAGAATAGAATTTATAGCAGCATTGTACAAAGTATTCTTACATACGGATCTGAGACCTGGGAAGTAACGAAGAGGGATAAAGAGAGGTTGATGGCGGTTGAAATGGATGCGCTCAGAAGAAGTTGTAGGGTGTCAAGAATTGAGCATATTAGGAATGAACAGATACGGAGATGGATGAAGAAGGAAGAAACAGTGGTAGAGGAGATAGAGCGAAGGAGATTGTGCTGGTATGGACACTTAAGAAGAATGGATCCCCATAGGTGGCCCCTGAAGATATGGCATTGGACCCCTCCAGAGAGGAGGAAAAGGGGCCGACCGCCGAGAGAATGGCAAGAAGATGTAAAGGAGGCAATGGGGAGAAGAAACTTGCTGGAAGATGGTTGGATGGACAAGGAGAGGTGGCGATTGGGGTGTGAGAAACGGCCTGTGCTGTAAAATACTCACAATATATATATATATGAATATAGTCATTCAAAGCGCTGGTTCATCCTTAAAAAGCTCTATGAAAATGCTGTAAGTTGCGTAAAAAGTGGACAATCATATTCAGAAGAATTTAAAATCAACAAAGGTGTAAGGCAGGGGTGTCCTTTGTCACCAACCCTGTTCAAAATATACGTGAACAGAGTTTTAGAGAATTGGTCTAGGAAATGTAGTTCGATGGGTGTTAAAATTGGGAAAGAATATATACACTCTTTACTATTCGCAGACGATCAGGTGGTTCTTGCTGAAGATGAACACGACGCAGAATACATGATGAGAAAGCTTATAGAAGAATACGATTCCTGGGGCTTAGAAGTGAATATGGATAAGACTCAATGTATGGTCATTGGAAGAGAGGGTCAAGACATGGTAACCGATAAAGGTATTATAAGATTAACAACAGAGTACAAATATCTAGGTGTGACATTGACGGCTGACGGAACGGATGAGAGGGATGTGCTGAACAAGCTGGGCAGAGGAAGAGCGATCACCAGACAATTACACCCAGTGCTTTGGAACGATGTCATCTCAACCAAGACAAAAACACGTATTTACAACTCATTCGTCGAAAGCTGCGCTTCCTATGGATCAGAAATCTGGACCTTATCTTCCCGAATGGCACAAAGAGTCCGAGCAATGGAGATGGGGTACTGGAGAAGATGCTGCAAGGTTACGATACTCGACCATGTGAGGAACGACCGTATACGGGAAATGATGGGAGTGGAGACATCACTGACGGATTACATAGAGATGAAGCAACTCTTATGGTATGGCCATCTGAGAAGGATGCCAGATGAAAGATTGCCTATGAGAGCCTGGTCATGGGTACCGTCAAGAAGAAGAAAGAGAGGAAGACCAAGGAGGAGGTGGGCAGAAGGTGACACTGCCATGAGAAGAAGAGGTCTTCGCGATGGAGACTTCTTAAATAAAGATAAATGGCATTTAGGATGCAGAATACGGCCTGAAGTGCTGTAAACAATCTGCTTTAATAATAATAATAATAATTTACATAACATATTAGGAAACATGGTTGAAATTGAGGAATACAGAATGACTTGAAACTATCACATCAAGATTTCCTTAAAATTTCCATGAGGCATAGAGAACACAAACATTTTAAATTTTTATTTCAATCTGCCATATGGCAGATTGGCAGATTAAATGCTATTTCTTTTGAAAAAAAAATTATTTAAAATTTTTGTTCGGTCTGACGTGTGGTGGCCGTGAATCTGTATGGCAAAACAAACGCACGATCTGGAAAATTGCATAGAGAACACAAACAATGTAAAACAAACAAATTTATTTTTTATAAAAAATAAATTTGTTTGTTTTACATTGTTTGTGTTCTCTATGCAATTTTCCAGATCGTGCGTTTGTTTTGCCATACAGATTCACGGCCACCACACGTCAGACCGAACAAAAATTTTAAATAATTTTTTTTTCAAAAGAAATAGCATTTAATCTGCCAATCTGCCATATGGCAGATTGAAATAAAAATTTAAAATGTTTGTGTTCTCTATGCCTCATGGAAATTTTAAGGAAATCTTGATGTGATAGTTTCAAGTCATTCTGTATTCCTCAATTTCAACCATGTTTCCTAATATGTTATGTAAATTATTATTATTATTATTAAAGCAGATTGTTTACAGCACTTCAGGCCGTAACACAAACATTTTAAATTTTTATTTCAATCTGCCATATGGCAGATTGGCAGATTAAATGCTATTTCGTTTGGAAAAAAAAAATATTTGAATAATTTTTGTTCGGTCTGACGTTTGGTGGCCGAGAATCTGTATGGCAAAACAAACGCACGATCTGGAAAATTGACCTCCTCTGGGTTTAGTTTACCATAATAAAATATACACAATAAGAAAATAAGAAACTTCATTGGTTGAAGATGGAAGCAAGAAGGAATCTTCACTTGAAATGCGCAACGCACAAGATACTGTTAACAGGAGAACCTAAATATTTGAATGATAAGTTAAGAAGCCGACAAGATATTCACGGAAGAGATACGCGGTCCAAAGAAATGCTAGACTTTGGCACTCATCGAGGTACAAAATTTAAGAATTGTTTTTCATATTCAGCCTCGGTAGTGTATAATGCAACAACTAGGGAAGAGCAGACATTAAGTTTAATACAAGAACAAACTCACGCTAATTCAAGAACAAGAATTCAAGAACAAGAAGTAATGTGCATTGGAAGATAACAATAAAGATCACACACATCCTGCTGGTGGTTTTTCAGTGGTTTTCCCATCAGAAGAAAAGCAAATGCTAGGATGTTCTTCCAATATTACCACTGATATTAAGAAGATAACTTAATTAGAAATAAATGATGATGAAGAGAAGGAGTGAAAAGACATGGATGTATGGAAGATCAACGATTCAATTGTTGAATACAGACCAATTGTATATCTATTTTGAAGTGCCAATAAATAACATTATTATTATTATTATTATTATTATTATTATTATTATTATTATACTATTTGGTCAATTGACCAAGAATATTTGACTAGGTACTCGATTGTCGAACATCCATATCAAAATGGAATGCAATGCAATGAAATAAAATTATAATTTTTTGGAGAAATAAAATCTATGTTTGTTTAGCTTCTACATAATATTCTTCATCTTAAAGTGTATCCGTGACATACCGTAAGCTTAAGAGCAAGTTGAAACTGCTTGTCGTTCAGGACGATGTGGATCTGCCGACTAAGCGGTACCGCTTGCAAACACCACACGTGACTGAGTGAAGCGGCGTAGAGCAGACCCTGACGGCAGCGGACGATTATCCGCACTCGAGACAGCGGCAGAGCCTGGATGAAGAGACTCGGCTCGGCGCAACGCACTTCGACGCTCTCTGTCAGAAGACCGATCAAGTACGGCTCATCCGATGCTAAAAGGAGCACACGATTAGACTTCAAATATAATAATATTGAATAGAACTTTCCAGTTCCTTTATCAATTCATCACTGAGAAATTTTGTTATTTATTAGAAGTAACAATACCTAATGTGCAACACTCTGGAACTTGAATTAAAATTTGCTAATTCATTAGGTAGGTACACTCGACAATTCATAAAACGGTATTTGAAAGAAATGGATTGTCTGTGAAAAAAATGTGATGGCATAATCTGATGAAGTCTATATTTACTCGTCATCTACCTCTAGTAGGTGCGCTCTGATTTCATTGATAATAACGAGGATTGATTGTTAATGAACCTGACCAGCAGCCAATCTGTTTCGTTCCAATACCGTTTTATGAATTGTCGAGTGTACTTAATGTAAATGTAGTTTCAATGATCCTAGTACAAATACGTACACTAAACCTACCGGACTAAAAAAGCTATAAATAAATGCTTAACATTATAAATGAACTGGAAAGTCAAAATTATCCTGTGTAGGCTATCTGTACCTAGATGTACTGTCTGTTCCTAGAGAACAATAGTTTACGTTAGTTTTTCTTACCTAGTGCAACAGGTATCTCTGACCAACTAACTCCATACTTATAAACGAGAACGCCGGATGTATCCATGAAAAATGATTTCGAGTCCTTCCCAAGAGCAAATGTATTCTCCGTAATCTTCGTAATAATCGGTTCCGGATGTTTGTCAGTGGGAAATAAGTCAGTTTTGTTACCCGACAGTCCTAACAAAATATAATCAGTCTTGAAGCCGACGACTAGAGTTTCTTGACACCAAGTCAAAGCTTTTGGCACATCCGTAACGGTCAAATCATCTCGAAGTTCAAGAAATCCTCCGTTCTTCCAATAGTACAGCTGTAGCTTACGTTTCACGGAGACACACATGCGAACGGTAACAGATATTTCTCCTGTTAGGGATGTCTGTTTCTTAACATGTAACGTGAACAATGTTGCACCTCGGGTTTTCTGAATCGTTGTGATCGGTGGAAAGTTTATCACCGACATGTCGTGTACAGTTATCACATTATCAGATAGGCTGACGAGGAGTTGGTAATCAGGTATAACCTCGAGTTGTTGAATAGGCTTTTTACTGAAGTTTTTGTTGTAACGTAAAAGTTGTACGTCGTGTTTCTGCTCCATGGAACGGGACCCGACGCTGTACATTAGCAAATGACCTTGTCGCGTTCCGACCAATAGATTGTCATCTGAAATATTTAAATTATTATAAACACAAAAATATAAAATTATGTGAATATGTAGTAAGTGGTCTATTAGATCATAGACAAAACAATCATAATAATTAGATGTTTACCATAAGCTGCTAGAGACTCAATTTGAACTGACAGTTTGAGCAACTGAGACGATTCATACGCAGTATGCATTTTAAAAACAAATGTTTATTCAATTCACATTTAATTTCTTAACAAAATACGAGAAAAGTGCAACCGAATATTATAAAATTACAAAATTAGAGTAGACGTCAAACTTCTGTTCAGTACAGCAGCCATGTTGAAATTTTTGACAAGTGTTGCAGTTTGACCACCGTTATAAAGAAAAATTTCACGATAAAGTCAGGGTTGCCAACTGCTGGCAATATATGAATATTCTGGCGCCAAATATTAAATCTTTTTTTTTACTGAAGTTAGCGGTAGGATTTTATACTCTCTACCTACACACCAATGTTCCAAAATTCAAAAGTAATAAATTGTATGTTTTGGAAAAATATATACAATGATTTCCCTCGTCAAGGAAACAATTTTCTGTAGGGGCATTAGCTAACTGCATTGTGAAAATCAACTACCTATCTCTACATGATACCTAGAGTTAAAAAAATAATAACTGAGTTAGTTGAGCTAGCGTCCTCATTTTTTTGGATGCCACAGGTCACATAGGTTTTCCGATCGAGCTAAAATTTTTCACACTAAAATCATTCTAAAATAATTGATGATTGTTTTTAAACGGGTACTATACAGCCCCTACCAATGAAAGGATTTGGTTTAAACCATGTAAAATTTGATAAAATGTTGGTCGTAATGATCTTTGTCTTTCAAAATATAAAATGGAACGGATTTACCAATCAGAACAATATTATTTTTTAACTTGAACCAATCAACGGATTTCAATACAGTTTCAGTCTGCAAGCCACTGAGTTTGTCCTAGTGTGCAAAATTTAAGCTCGATTGGGAAATCGGTGTGACGTGACTACCGGCATCAACGGGAAAACAAGCAAACAAACAAAAACAGAGGTCCGTGCCAAACTAAGAGCCCAAATGAGAGGTTGTTACTTTTCTTGTAATTCGGGTGATCGCGTTCACTCTGAGTTTTCGTATTTTAAATTTAAAGAGATTTATAATATTATTCGAAATTTCAAAATTGCCGCTCGAAGTCTGATGTTATCTGGAAGAGTAGTATTTCAGAAATCATATGTTTTCTGAAAGAGTAGTATCTATGTCCGATCGTCAATGCTAAATTCTCCATAAGACAACGTCGCGCGGGTGTCCGTGGGTATGACGACCGTCTCATCCACTCATTGTCGCGCGGCGTTCTGATTTCACTGCCTCCTACATGACGGTCGATTACTGAATGTTCAGCTAGTTGACATCCACTAGGCCGATGTTCAAGATGGCGCCGATGTAAACAAAAATAGACTGTCATTAGTGTTTTCAGTGACATTTCACGCGAATTTTCACTAAAAAAAAGTGTGTTTATGAACTGTGTATTGTGTTCTGTTTTTAATATACTAAGTGCAAATGTGACTGAATCATGAAAAATAATATGTGTTGTTCTTGTTATAATCAAAACAAGTGAAGTTGTGATTGCCAATGGATTTTACGAGACATACAGGTAACCTTGCGAAATACAGACCAATGGGGAGCAAGATTGAAGTAGGTAAGTTTCTAATTTTATTCACTTTCTATTTCCAATGCAGTACAGTAACTGATACTATAGGTAATTTTTGAGTGACATACACCACTGAACTTTTCTAAAAGCTCTCCTTGATGACTGAGGTTGTTTGTGGTTTTCCTCAGTCGCGAGGCAAATACTGGGAAGGTTCCCAACCAATTAGCCATGACTGCCTCCTTCCCACCGTCCATCCTTACCTATTCTTCATCATCATCATCATCATTATCTCTGAATCATTATCTCACAACCATACCACTAGGAAAACGCTCGGTGTAACCCGTTGATAAGCGAGCGAGCACTGGTATGACGTGCACCACATCATCACACGATAACATTATAACATGATCTATAACCGAAATTCCTAAATACCTACCTGAACTATCAATTTCAGGATCACTGAAGAGTTCTTAATTTTCTTCAGAAACTGGGGCCGTTCTAAGGGAAGCAAAGAATTTTGAAACTCTATTGAAAAATACCAAAATCGAACAATAATTCCATTTCACCCCCCTTAAAAGTGCAATGTGATCTGTAAGTTTGCGAGAAATCAACCCTGAAAAGGTGCGAAGAGGCGATGCCGATATTTGGGGAGGGGGGAGAGGGGAGGGGGGGGGGGGGTTTGAATTAATTTTTGCCAGGTACGCCTTTTAGTTTTTGTGCGGTCCGAAATTTCGGTTCGAGATGTTGCTCGTATCCAGTGGCGTGCTGACCTATGTAAATTTGGCGCAAATGCGCCAGAATTTTTGGGGGTGGGTGGTTGGGTACCTGACCTGGGTGGTGGTGCTGAAGGTGGATTGTAGGATCACAGTCAGACTGACATGAAATCGCTTGACAGGTTCAAGCCTAGTGCCTGGGAGGGGTGGGTGAGTCCATTTAGACCGAAATGCGCCGATTGTTTTGGACGTTCTGCACGCCACTGCTCGTATCGGTGCTCGCTCATTAACGCGTTACACCGAGCGTTTTCCTATAATAAATATATTAAAAGATTAGAATTTATCGTATTATGTACTTATAAACTAATTATTTCTCTGTCTGTATTGATACGGCCCAAAATAATTGAACAAGTGTCAATACTGAAAACAATAATTTTACCGATTTCTGTATGATGCCTCACAAAGAGTGAGGTGTCAATTCTTTTCTATTAGACTTTTTAAAATGTCACCAAGAAGTAGAAAATACGAGTCAATACGAATTAAAGTTGAGGTATACCTAATCAGGTGTTTGATTGTATACACTTACAACCATACCTACCTCACCACCATATAATTATACTGCTGTAAAAAAAGTTAAAATGTATTTCCATGAAGCACGCCAATGTCAAATAGTGATAAACACAAGTGTTGTAAAAGCATTCAATTATTCCTGACAAGTTGAGGCATTCTCGAGTGTATAGTTTGCAGTTGATCATTCATGGATGTATTTTGCGAAGCCCAAGGGTATGCATGGCAAGAGTGTGCGCCGTTAATTCACAATTAACACGATTGATGACCGGGATGCAATGGTTACAAGAAAGTAAGTGACATTTTTGTTTGGTTGATTTTTTGAAGGACATTTTTGTATTCATAGTAACAATATGTACATTTTCTGTGAACTTCAGTTACCACTTACCATACTGACTTAAATAAATTATATTATTTAGTAATTGGGCGTTTTCAGACAATATTAAGGTTTTAAATGCTATTAAAATAATAATTATTTAATTGGTAAAATAATTATAAAATGGCATTAAAATGTTTTTGTTTACTTTTGCGAACATTCATTAACCTCATCAGTGTGTGACCTGTTTTTAGTTTTGTATCAAAATCGTGTCATTGGTTAAAATTAAAATGAAACGACTGTTCGATCAAGTTGAAATTTTGTATGGTTATTTTGGAACAATTTCTATGATATTTTATACATTTTGGTTGAAATGAGTCAAGAATTGAAAAAGATATATTGATATTGATAGTTTAACTTGTTTTTATACCTACCTATAGTGTTCATGTCTATAAAGTACTATCCAACCTCGATCAAATTCAAAATATTTGCATCATATAAGCATAAAAAAAGCATTAGAAAGCATAAAACTTATTAGTGATAACAACTTAAAATTTATTATATTATTATATGTACCTATACATTTTTAAACATTAATTCTAATTAAAAATAAGCTTGTATATTTATTTTGTATTTATGATTAACAAAAAACAAATTCAATTTATTGCATACCATTTCGTATGAAATTAACTCCAATATAGTTATTCTATAATGTATATTTTCTCATTTATTGCTACCCTCCTTGAACAACAAATCTGTGCATTCGCCCTTCAAAGTTCAATCAAATCGACCGAATCCCTACTGACGTAACAAAAATGCACAATAAGGAATGAACACTCTATTAACAAAACATCTGGCCACTCTCATATTATTATATAGGTTGCACTCCAGATTATTTAATTAGCTTACTTTCAAGTACAAAGTTAGAGTGGATATCTTGATTTTGTTTACTATAAATCCAAATCTCCACAAGATTGTAAATTAGGTAGGTACTGAAGTTTAGTGCATTGATTGGTATATTTATAAATCTGACAACTTAACTAATTGTCTCTTTAACTAACTTGATCCAGTGAAAATCACGTTTTAAGATAATGATAAGTGATAGAATTCATAACTTTGATATTGTACTACATAAAAACTATCCTTATCACATCAATATATTCCTTGAAATGACGATTGCACAGTAACAATACTTTATCGATATTGTCACCAGATAAGATTCCTTGTATTTTATTATGGATTTTATTATAAAAATCAGTTGACATTTTTAATTGGGGCAGATAGTGGCTTCTGTGTTATGAAAATTAATGTGTGTAAAAAGCGAGTCAATAATATTGCGTAATGTGATACCTATGACCTGGATATAATGAGGACAGTCGACCAAATGCACTTAAAGTCATAGTATCCATAGTGATACTTGACAACATTGCTCATTATTTCGATCTTCACATCCAATTAATCAAAACAATTTAAATCAAAATCTGTGTTAAATTTTGATATCTGTGATGGTTTTTATAACAATTAAATGTGTCGTTATTATTTTCATACGGAACAGGTTGGGTGAGTGGTTAACGCTCAGAACTTGTATTCGATTCCCGCGGCCGTCCTTCCTGACTGGGTTTTTTTCGTGGTATTCCCTCAGTCGACAGGCAAATGCTGGGAAGGTACCCTACTAATAGGCCACGACCGCCTCCTTCCCACCTTCCATCCTTACCTACTCTTCACCATCATCTCCCAATCATCATCATAATCATTCATCCGTCGCCATTTGCCTAGCTGCAGAACAGTGCGACGTTAAGCCCCAGACAAAAAAATATTTTCATTTCTTCTTTTTAAGCCTGAATTAATACACGGTTCAAGTTTCTTTGAAGGGGTTGAATTCAACCCTTGATTTCAAGGAAACTTGAAAGAGAATTTAGACGATATAATGTTTATTGTTGATTGAAGTTGAGGTGAAATTTGGTTGAAGTATTTCAAGACTTGAAGGAAAATATGGCATGTTCTAATTGAAAAGGTTGAAGAGATGTCCTGAATTCAAGACTTGGACGCGTGTTAAATGCTTCAATGTTTTCATTTAGACGATCCAAGTCTTGAATTCAACCTCTTGAACATCGAATTGTAAAACGGTGCAAGTTGGCTTGTAACTCTTTGGACTTGCAGTATTGAGGTCTCGGGCTCGATTCCCGCAGCAGACAATCCTGACTGAGAATGTTTCGTGGTTTCAATTAGGACCTGTTTCAATCCTTCTTATGATGTCATATTATGATATTATGACTGACATTATGACGGCAGGCTGACGGGTCAGATTTTACTTATAAATGGAGGTAAATCGATGTATTTAGCATACAAATTGTCTAGGTAAAGCTATGAAATATCGTCAAAAAGTACAGAATTACAGCTAATCTGAACTGTGTCAAAGCATGTCAAACTAACTTTTGGATTAAATTCAACCGTTTCAATAATTTTCAAGTATCTGATTGGATCTGTATATTTTAGTCCGCCGGCCGTAAAATAAATCTGTGGCATTCTCAAATACTTGAAACATTGTGTGTCAAGACCAACAAACTCATAAATTACCACCGTTACCTTTTTGCAAATTTTGCAGAACTACGTGTCTGTTCCTATCTTGAAGGTAAAGGAATACGTCAACCGATAGATGGTACCTGCAATTTAGATAAGCAACTTTTCGGAAACATTGTAAATATATAATTAAGCACTACAAATTAATTATAAGTTACTTTAGAAAGATATCCTACATGCTCATTTCAACATACTGTTCGAAGGTAAAAATGTACGTCAGAAGATAAAATTGTATGTTTACAATTTAGATAAGCCTTTTTAAGGAAATTTTTCAAATTAAAAAAATAGAATAGTAAAATAACTCTGATTTCCAAAATTTCTTTGCTTTTCATTTTCCATGTTTGGATTTCTTTGATCCAACTTTATAGGTATAGGAAAAATAACTGTAAGTATTCTTTGGATGCCGGCAAAATGCACTCGACATACTTGACAAAAGAAAAAAAGGATCGTTGAACGAATTAGATCACCAATGTTTGTATCAATGAAATGAGAGATCACCTTCTAGAGTGAGACAAGGAGATCGTAAATAACTTCTGGTGAGATCTTCTAGCTTTTAGTCAATCAAATTATTTGAGGGATCATTTTCTGTTCTCTATCAAACAATTTAAATTTGTTTACTACTTCTAATCCTCCAAACAATTTTACACGATTTCAAATTCTGCAACAGTTCCAAGCAATCTTTCTATCTCACCAACACCCCCCCTGTAGCAATACCTTATTGATCCCATCTCCTAAATCCCCCTCCCCTCACCTGGCGCCTTATCAAAACCCCCCCACCCCCTCCTCGGCAATACAAACACTAGATAAGACAATCTCCTAGGTAACACCATATCGACCACTGATTATCGATACCACATAATATTATCACATTTACATTGCGAACACTCTGATTAGGTATATAAAATCAGTTTGAATCTTCACTACATCCAAATCACACCTCTAACCATCGATCAAATGAACTGAACTAAATCGTACCTACAATTTTGATGGAAAATAATCTAACGTTTTTAAGAAATATCTTAACCGAACTCTCGTCGCAGAATTATTCGAACGTGTTTTTGAGAGGAATTACAGCTTTGAGTTGAACGGTTTGTGTTTGGTTTGTTGGAAATAATGGCAGCTATGTGTAACGCGTATGATGATTGCTACGCGGACCAGCCGTGGCATTTGATACCCCCTGACTACATCAATACTGAAGAGGATTACAGGTAAGATCATTGAGGTGTTATTATGTTGGTATTGATGATGTTGGGAAACTGAAGTCAGCGAAAGAACCGGCTTGAAATTAGTTTATATAAAATTTGCGATTCAAATACTATTTCAGTGTAACAACTAAGGGTGATAGTTAGGGAAGAGGGGTGAGGAAGGGAAGGGGGATTTTCAAATCCATGATTTGAAAAATGAATTTCGAATTGTATATTTGTTTAAAAAAATACTCGAAAACTTTCAGCACATTTCAAGATAAGTTACACGAGATATAACATTTGTATCGTGTACTGTAGAAATGAAAAGTGGTCATTATATAAATTAAATGATACCTCCTACCTGGTAGTCATTTTATATGTTTTATGACCATATTATTTTTCTCTCTGGGGCATGCTTGGTGGACTTTTGCCCTCAACTACTTTACAGCCGAATTTACAGACAAAGTTTTCGAAACACCAACCCTTTTACAATTTTTGTTAGGTACAGTATTTGTGAGTATACAAAGATCCGGATCAACATTTTGTTGAGATTATTTTGGAATGAAGATGTTTTGGATCTCAAATCAGGGCTCGAACCAAGTACCTCTCTGCTACCGACAGGGAAACCTCTATCTGCACGGAAAGTGAGAGGTACCGAGTTCAAACCCGGGTCGGTATCTACTAGTATTAGCGATCACAAGTACTTTAACACGAAATAATAATACTTCCGCGTCATTTTAGCTCCCGACCAATTCGACAAACATAAGATAAAAATGGCAAAGTCAAATAAAACTTCGACTTGACATCAAGTTCTTTACTCTTTCGACACTGATTTATTTACTTTGTCTATCGTATTTATCAATTCAAAACTAAATTATCTACGCAAATCTCTCCAATATAACTTAGAAAGTTTAGGAAAAGGCATTAATACTAATATATGTTATTGAACAGGGTTTCATTATATCGATACTCCCCCCTCCCCCCCCCCCCCACTTTGTACCCCAGCTGCGTGAGCTAAAAGGGGTGTAAATACAACCGAAAGGGTGTGAAAAACTCCTCTAAGAGCATCCACACTGCAAACACAAAATCGAAATCCTATTGTGTTTTTGTGATTGTGTTGTGTTGATAAAAGGAAAGGATTGAGTTGTGGGTGGTTTGATGCTTGCTAATTCATCACTCTATTTAGTAAATATAAAGATACCTGAAAATATTATGAGGTTTTTGTAAACAGTTTTGTTGCTTTTAGCTGAGAGTAAAAGGTGGTCTCTTTTCATAAACGATGCGACAGAATTGTGAAATATGGGTTGACAGGTTTTATTAAAGGGTGAAAATTTAGCGAAAATTTTATGGCATATTAAATATAGTTGGCAAATGAAGTGGTAAACTGACAACTATTGTAGCATTTTCTATTAAATTTCCACGTACTACCAACTTTTAATGCTGCATTAAAATTCCATCACCCTTCAGCTTTGAAAATTAAATAAAAGCTGTAAGCTAATATTTTTCAATTTTCTGTAGTTCAATTTCTTAATTTTTTCTTAATTTTGATTTCTACTGTGCAGTCGAAATATATGTTATCTTCATAAAAAACAACATATTATTTATTTCTTCGGAATTTTAAAGAAAAAATACTCTCTTTAAAAATTGAATATTAATTTCTTATAACAAAAAGCTTAGAGCTAATATAAATTATGAATATTTAATAATTAATAATTAATATAGATTAAAAAGGAAATAAATTGTGATAGGGTGAGATTTAAACAAACTTAACCGCAAAGTGATTACTGAAAAAAAATTGTAGGACCCAAATCAAATCAATCGATCATGTATAATTATAAATTAACCCACCCTAAAAGAACTACAAAAAAAACGCAAGGGTGGTATTTACAGTACAATTAATTGACCCCTGATGAGCGTAGACAGATAGTGATGAGCCATTTAACTGCTAAATGAATGCATTGTTGTGAATTGTGATCCACCCTATCGGATTAA
This sequence comes from Leuctra nigra, assembly GCA_934045905.1. Taxonomy (NCBI): domain Eukaryota; kingdom Metazoa; phylum Arthropoda; class Insecta; order Plecoptera; family Leuctridae; genus Leuctra; species Leuctra nigra. The sequence goes on along the minus strand of OW203767.1, from coordinate 18,153,421 downwards.
TATTGCACAACACGCGAGTTTTTGTAGGGATTCATCTTCGTCATTTTCAGTATCACCTGGGTACCTGGTACAAAAAGCCTTATTAACTAGCATTATTAGAGAATATATTAACCATCAAGAGAGCAGATGTTTAAAAGGAATTGGATGTGGGACGTAATCACGACATTTGTAATTTTCAGAAATGAAGAAAATTAGTTTGAAAAGTTTTCATTTTGGAACGTTGTTGGACTGAAGTGACGTGACCCGAAGGAGTTATATTTTTCTCCGCTAATTTTCAACTTAATACTTGCGAAATTGTTTTAGTAGAATTGTTAAATGCAATGACGAGGTTCATAAAATCAGAAACACTGTTAGTAAATGAATGTAATTAAAAAAGAAACACGCACTTCTGTGTTTTTAATTAAAATTTAGGAGCTATAAAATTAAAAAGAAATCAAATGTGGTATCGTGAAAATTCTACTGTCATTCTAAAAGAAAATGAAAAGCGTTGGTACCATGCAAACCTGTCATGTTAAGTTTACGATAGGTACTTAAGCACATTACTGAGTAACAAAATTCACCTTTGACAATGATACTGAAAGTGAAAACCTACACAATAACTCAAATTGTATATTTTGTACTCAGTTTTAAATCACTTACTAGAACATTTCAGACAGATCTATAAAAAGGATATAAAAATATGAAAAAAGAAAGAATGACAAGGAATTTACAACAATTGAACAATTGAATAACATTCCTTTAAGTGGGTATTCCACTATACAATTCAAGTTGAGCAATTTAAATCTGCAGATTTGAATCCAATCTTTCTAGAGTGGTATTAGAAAAAATTCAAATCTTGGGAATTCTTGGATTGGAATCTGTTCTATTTTGTCAACCGATATTGGACAATTTGAGACTTGAATTGAAGCAAATATTCGATACAGGGATCACAACTTCGTTAATATTTAGTCACTTCTTGTATAAAGATCAAGTATCAACAGAAAAATTGAATGCTAATTGCTGTTTAGGACAATGGTTATGAAAACTTATAATTTCAAACCATGAAAGTGGTACATAAAAACAAGATTTGAATTTTATTTTTGACAATTTGAATATTGAAGATTTGAGTTGCCCAGAGTAATATGAACTTAAATTTACTCATAAGTTGTAAAATAGTTAAGTTTTACATAATCATGAAAATAAAAGAAATGCGTACTAAAACATAAACTATCTAATCAAGACATGATAAAAAAGTAAATCTAAAAAGTTTGGAGTTTTCTGTCTTGATCTCAGGATTCACGACTTGAGACGCCGCTTTTTCGTAGGACGCAGCGTTTTACGAACAATTCGCAAGTTTGTTTGTTGAATTTATCGTCTTTCCCGTCGTTATTTCATCCAATAAAGATGTTCTCCTCCGAGAAGCTGTAATAAGTCACTGAGCCATCGCATCCATCTCTATAAACTCTGACAATAAGTAAAGTGCGCCATCAATACTAAAGATAAACGTTTCAACTATAGTCTGACAGTAACTTCAAGATCCTTAGTGGCCATCAAACTTGAGAGTATTGCAAAATGAATAAAAAGCCAGCGTAATACGGATCAATTTTGTGAAAAGAATAAGCAAACATTTAACCCTAATCTCTAATCTTTGATTTATCTAATGTTTGTTTTCCGAAATACTTAATTTCCTCAATTTATGTGAGTCCTATAATCTACTGTTTAAATTTAACGGAGCATTGAAAAACCGGACCTAAATCTTTCAAATTTGTATCAACTTCCGTAATTCTATATAAAAAAATATTAGAAATTTAGAGATACATGTATCTTATTTTTTAATCAATTCAGATTTTAGCTCATGTGGTCAATTATGTATAAACTGGCACAAAATTTTAGGGGGAACTAGAGTAATTAGGAAAATAAGAGGGAAAGGTAGAGGGAAATAATGGAAATCATTATAATCCAACAGGGAAACCTCCTGCCCAAATACAACTAGTTTGTTACCATTTTTTAAACTAACATCTAGTGGAGCGGTCGCTCCACCCAGCCAAGTCGTACCGTACACTCACACTCACTCAACATACCGTAAATGACTAATAAACTGATAAGTTATAAATAACTTATTTATATACCAACCACTTTTACTGTAAGCAACAACATGGCATTTTCGGCCTACTGGATCTTAAAATTGGAAAATCTCACATTGTTGCGATATATCTTAATTTCGAGCTATGGCCCACCCCACTACATATACCAAATTAGGGAACAATATGTTATGCCGTTTGTGAGCTAGAGGGCCGAGAAAACAGTGAAATTACACCACTTTCTGATTCTGAAGATGATATCAGGAAACGTTGCTATCACCGCCACAGCCTAAACGGCTAAACCGATCGACCTGAAACTTTTACCACATATGCACTTTTGGCGTCTGATGATACCTTGCCTCTTGTGATTTTTTGTGCCGCCATTTTTAAACCGGAAGTGACGTCATAACTCAAAAACGTCTGGACCGATTAGAACGAAATTAGCGCCATTCGATTTAGATGGTCATCTATATGAAGTATCAATAAAAAAAATATTATTTTCTTATTTTCTAAACCGGAAGTGACGTCATAAATACGCAATATTTAACTTATTTCAACAAATTATACTTAAAATACGTACATAATTAACTTACATTGTAACATAGACAATACAATTTATATATTCAAGGTAGCAGTGTTCTCGGCCGCCATTCCTGAAACCGGAAGTGACGTCATATATCTAAAACGCCTGTACCGATTGCAACTGAACTAGCTCCTGCGTATTCATTCTGCTATTTATTTGAAAAATCAATTGTGAAAAATGAATAAATAAATTAATGGTACCGGAAATGGCGGCAGGAACCACTAAATGAAACCGGAAGTGACGTCATATATTACAAACGGCATGACCGATTTTACGGAAATATAGGGATTAGGAATTCAGATGGTCGTTCATGAAGGTATCAACTAGATAAAACTAGATTGTTTTCTTATTACCTATACCGGAATTCGGCCGCTATTTCAAAACCGGAAGTGACGTCATGTATCGAAAACGGCTGGATCGATTATAACGAAACTTAAGCTATTCTTCTTGGATAATCATTGTCATCTTATACCAAACGCAACTTTTCATAGTAACCAAATCGGTTGAGGCGTATTTTTTTAAAGAAATTAGTCCCTGCTCGGACATGTGCTACAAGCTGTATGTATAAACTAACAAAAGAAGTGATATCCCAGAAAAAACACTCCGTGTAAAAATACCAGCCAAGTCTCTTTAACTATAAAAAAAAATAGAAGAAATCTAAAAATTCAGCACTGAAAAGGAGTGATATCAAAAAAGGAGCCAAGTCAACGAATTTTCCAAATTTTAATCGTACCATTGAAATAAAAATATCAACCCCCGAGAAATACTTAAAAAAAGGACTTGGCGCATCGTTTTTTTAAAGACATTTTTCTATTCTTAAGCTTAAGCCACTCACATACTACGTAGTTCAGAAATGCCTAGAAAAATTGGGACAAAACTTTCAAATTAAATATTGAACATTCTGTAAAATATTTTAAATTTAAATATAAGTACGCAAAGAAACATAGCATTGTCTTACAAGCAATAAATACAGAACAGTTGTGTTTGTGATTGGTAGGTACCTATAGTTTTGTGGGTACATCAACATACCTACTACAGCATTATACTTGGAACCTTCTCGCCGTGTAATTAATTGCTATTAATTAACATTTTATACCAAAAAAATTCATAAATTACATAACGTATTACTTTAGATAAAAATCTAGTCAGTAATTATTTGAGCAGCATGGCTCAGTGCACTAGTCACTTATACAAATCTCATTGACGGCCTTCTTGTAATGAGCGCTTTCGCTATTTCCCTCAGTCACGATATTGAGAAGTATGATTGATTAATATGACCCTAGAAATAGTGGCAATAACGAATAGACTAGGCCGCTTCCGTTTATTCGTTATTCGTTTATCCGTTTATTTCCTCTGAATATTGACAAAATACCAAAACTGCCAGTAGGTAAGAGTACTAGTTATATTAAAACGTAGTATGATTCGTCGATAATGAATGTGATATACTCAGGAAAATATACTTGTAGAGTTCTTCCTATACTTTAAGGATAGAAAAGTGTCTTTAAAAAAACGATGCGCCAAGTCCTTTTTTTAAGTATTTCTCGGGGGTTGATATTTTTATTTCAATGGTACGATTAAAATTTGGAAAATTCGTTGACTTGGCTCCTTTTTTGATATCACTCCTTTTCAGTGCTGAATTTTTAGATTTCTTCTATTTTTTTTTATAGTTAAAGAGACTTGGCTGGTATTTTTACATGGAGTGTTTTTTCTGGGATACACTATACTCTATACCATTATTACCAGTAATTCAAAACATCTTGACTTCCATGTATTTATCTAAAAACTTCTGCTCAAAGAATTTTATATTCGCATGGCATAATGAAATAGCTGTATAAATTTTATCTCAACCCCTGAAGAAATTGGCTGTCGTAATTTCGGTCCAGCCATAGAGTTTAATATGAGCTCTAGATTTTAATGATCCTATAAGATTGGAATATAAAATGTGCTCATAATCTGAGGCGAAACGAGCACGCGCAGTTTATATAAGAAAACATCTCAGAAGACTTTAGTGGAAAAGTTGTTGTGTGAGGTTTAATACACCTACCCGAACTTTTCTTTAGAGGAAATTTATTGAAAAACATACACATAAGAGCAGCTTTTAGGATTTACTTTCATTTCCTGTTTTTTCGTCTTACTTCATGTTTGCATTTCTTGTTTCAAATTCTTTCGTTTTTTATGTCATCATATGTTCCTTTTTTGAAGAAAAATACTTATTAGTGTTACAAAAATTTAAATTGCAAATATAACTAATAAGGAAAGTTTTTTAGAGCTAGCTTCCAAACATGTTTTAACCGACATTTTCAAGTATCAAAACTCAAAAAGCTACTCTCAAAATATTTCAATCTATGTTATTCAATTATTGTTTTTTTAGTTATTTTTTACTCTTGATTAGTTTTAATTTGTAAAATTAATACCTAATCTCGAGTCTTTTCGAATCATTGATCTTCAGACTTCTGCACTTTCAACGCATCTAGTTTTAAGATGGTTTGAGGTGGTCACTTTTATTCATCCCACCTATTAGGGTTTTTACATCACCGAGAGTTTTTTCTACTTGTAACACTGGTGTGGTCACGACTAAACGATTTAATTCGAATTCAAGTGTTCATCTTTTGAAGCAGCATCCAAACTTCGTGGAATGGTTGATGAGTTCAGTTTAGTCGAGTGAAGACAAACTTTTGTCATTAGAAAAGTGAAATATATTTTCTAAAGCCAGTTGATAAATGATGTGTAGGTACAAACCATAGAGCAGTGGCCTTGAACAGTGGTGGGGCATTTTCTTCACTTTCAATTGTTGCTATATAGAAAATGAACAAAAATATAGAATATTAATGATAAAATCATTACTCTTTAATAAAAAGAGAAGTTGTTGGACGTTTGAAGTTGAGTTTCTCATAATGTTAAAGACCACCCATGTTATTTGAAAAGGTTTATTTTGTATGCAGCCGTGCGTAGATCAGTGGCTTTGGCTACCGTGTTACAGGTGCCTCTAGTACTTATTATACTCTTTAAAATCATTAATGATTCTAATATGGAAATTAGTGGGGGTTGTAGACATCATTGAACATCAAAGAAGATTACCGTGGACTGACTTGAGGTTAGATTTTGACTAATGAATGTAACACCAAAATCTTTTCCCATGAATTGAATTTTTAGAAGTTGATATGAAGGAACTGGTTTCTCATTCTAAGTTCTTAAAAACTGATCATATTTCATTAAAACATCTACGCGTTAACCCTACAAAACACTGTAAAATCGACACAATTGGATGTTGATCAATTTTGTAATTGATTCGATACTTTCATAAATGGAATAAATCCATTTAAGAAATAATTACATTATTTTCGTATGTATTTTAGTATTTTCGTTTTCGTATTTTCGTACTTAAATACTTCTCGATGTTCCCCCAATTTACTTATTATGGTATCAAAAATAGCATACCTACTAGAGCAAATTATATACTGCCCCCCCCCCCCCCCCCCCACACACACACAAAAAATTAAAAAAATACAAAATAAAACAATAACTTAATTTGTTGCTTTTTATTTGTATTTCTCAATTTCTCACGAGAGAAGTAGAGAATCTTCATAATAAGGCTCATTTTCTTGGATAAATTGTTAACTTAATGTATGGCTTTAAAATATATTAAAACAATTGTAAATACCTCCAAAAACGGAACCATTTTGTGTAGATTCCACTCCCCCTCTCTACATCTCGAGATAACACACTAATCATGTCAAAGTTATCCAAACTACTAATTGTCCACGTGCAGTCAATTAAACTGAAACAATTGAACACCCACTTAATACATTGACAGATCGTTCTGATGCGTGCGTGAGCGCGTGCGTCAGCGATGTAAAGTGCGTCAGGTGTAAAGTGCGTGTGTGTTAACAAGTACATGTGAGTGGGGGTGGATGGGGGGGGGGGGGGGGGATGAGCACCGGTTACATGCACCACTGAGCATTATATACGTCAGATGTGTGAGATGATATGTCAACAAGACCACCTTGCAGTGATCGTCATGATTATTGAGGTGATTGAGAGTGGTGAATGGTGAATGGAATTGATGGTGAAGAGAATCGAGTTCGATTTTTTTTTGTGACTAAACGAGAATACATTGGTATAATTCTGTACAGCCAACTCATTAAGTTGTAATAAAAGCCAATGGTAAAACCAGTCTTGCAAATCACCCCTCTGTATACAAATATCTGTATTTTAGGCAACTTATACTACTTCTGTGTACGACTGGTAGTCGCGAAAGGGGGTAAGATTTATCACAACTTAATGAGTTGCGTATACATACCTCATACAGAAGTATTGAAGGATCTATATTTTGTACTTTTTTTCGATTTTCTTTGTTTAGTATTTATGTAATCAAGCTCTATCAAAATGCCTAATTACTATAAATTTAATAATATTGGTAAGGTTTCTCACTCTTCAGGTATTATAACATCCCCATAAAAAACACTTCGTGTAAAAATACCAGCCAAGTCTCTTCAACAAAAAAAAAATATGAAATCTAAAAATTCTGCACTGAAAAGTAATGATATCAAAAAATTTGCCAAGTCAAAACTTTATTTGAAAATCAAAAAATACTTGGCGCATCGTGTACATAAATAGCTTGGAAGTATAAGCCAATTATAAATTATACATGAAATATACATACATAGTATACCTATAATGCCCTAAAAAAAACGATGCGCCAAGTATTTTTTGATTTTCAAATAAAGTTTTGACTTGGCAAATTTTTTGATATCATTACTTTTCAGTGCAGAATTTTTAGATTTCATTTTTTTTTTGTTGAAGAGACTTGGCTGGTATTTTTACACGAAGTGTTTTTTATGGGGATATCACTCCTTTTTTTAGTTTATTCTAACAACTTGTGACACATATGAAATGAACAATTACTAAATTCTTTTAAAAAATCATCACCCTTTACCATTTCGTTACCACTAATGAATAGCAGCGTATGGTCCTAAATAATTGCTTTAAATGATCTTTCACGAAGAATAGCAAAGGTTTCATTCCAATCAGTCAACCCAGTTCCGAGATATGGAAACACTTCGGTTTTCAAAATGGCTGCTGAACTTACTGCACTGCCACATGGAATGTATATCTATAAATGATGTGTATCATTTTAGGCTTTCTGAATACGTATTTATTATATAGGAGGGGATTATAATAATTTTTTAAATTTGAATGACGTCATTTCCGGTCTCATAAATAGGAAAATTCTATTTGTACTGTTCATATTCCATAGAGATGGCCATCCGAATCGTTTGGCGCTAGTTTCATACCGATTTGTCTACCAGTTTTTGAGATATGACGTTACTTCCGGTTTAAAAATGGCGGCTGAAATCTCTGACCCCTTGAAGAATATTTGAAACATGGTTACATTTTATTATAAGCTGTCTGAAATAGTATATTTATTGCATCAACATGTAAATTTGTGAGATTATTAAAATGTGTGACGTCATTTCCGGTTTAGGTATGGGAAACTGCAAATATTATTGATGATAATACATAAAGTTGACCGTCTAAATTGTTTTGCGCTGGTTTCGTTGAAATCTATTTAGCCGTTATTGAGATATGATGTCACTTCCGGTTTCAAAATGGCGGCTTCCGGTTGATTTATAACAAGTCACATGAGACGTCAAAAGTACATACGTTACATAAATATCAAAATAATCGGATCAACCTTTGTTGCCAAAAAGCCAATAAATGTATTTCAAATTTCATTACGTCATTTCCTGGAGTGAACTCTGGTGTACTCTGGTGGCAATAGAATTTGAACCCCTTGCGCAAACGGCTGCCGTGTTCCTATGAATTCCTATTCTATTTACACCAGAAGTAAAACCGTGCGCGTAAGTGAAGTCATTTAGCTGCACAGATGAGTTTAGATCGAAGTTTGAGGTCGTGACGTATGACCCTGACCTAATTGTAATTATTATTGATCAGTTCCAATACTTTTCAAAAGGTCACGATCCTTCTGCATTAGTATAAAAAGTCTAAATAGGCTCCGGAAAACAGCTGTTCAGAGGACGGCCATCTTGGAGTGAACTCTGGTGTACTCTGGTGGCAATAGAATTTGAACCCCTTGCGCAAACGGCTGCCGTGTTCCTATGAATTCCTATTCTATTTACACCAGAAGTAAAACCGTGCGCGTAAGTGAAGTCATTTAGCTGCACAGATGCGTTTAGATTGAAGTTTGAGGTCGTGACGTATGACCCTGGCCTAATTGTATTGATTATTGTTCAGTTCCTACACTTTTCAAAACGTCACGATCCTTCTGCATTAGTTAAAAAGTCTAAATAGGCTCCGGAAAACAGCTGTTCAGAGGACGGCCATCTTGGAGTGAACTCTGGTGGATTCTGGTGTCAATAGCATACGCCTTCTTGCGCACACGGCGACCGTGCTCAGGTCTACTCTGGTGCCAATAGAATACGCCTTCATGCGCACACGGCTACTCTGGTGTAAATAGAATATGAACCCCTTGCGGGCACGGCTGCCGTGCCAATAGAGCCAGCCCAAATAAAGTGCACACAATTTCAATCGAATCCGTTGAGTATTTCGAGAGATATTACAAGGAATGCACAATATCATGGAAAAACATACTTTTTTCGAAACTTTGAAACTTCAGGAAGCCGTGAATCCATTGGCAGTGAAGAAAATACAATTTAACTCTGTGGACCTTGACTCAATAGAACCACATGAGAAGCAACATTTAAATGTAATTAGATGTTATTTTGGGGGTTGAGAATGTTGTGTGGGTTGGGGGGAGGGGGGCGCAAGAGAATTTTCTGATATTGGAAATTTTTCTCGAGTGTACCTCCTTACGTCACTTCGCATTTTGAAAATGATTTGAGTATATTGAAAACTGAAAGTTCTATTTAGGAATCAAAATTGTATTGTTGTTAATTGTTGTGATTTCTGCAGAGATGCGTACGTTTATATAATCAGGTTGAATCTACTTATGTGGAGACCTGAATAAAATCGCATTAAATTCCACTACTCAGTCTTGACCATGGGCTTCAAGTATACTTTGATCTTTTTCGATCATGACCAAATAGCAGTGAGGAAAGTAAGGTCACGTGAGAGCAGTCAGCCAATGACAGAAATGCTCTTCTCTCTGCTTTAATCTGAACTTGATAGTGTGTCTCGTGTTTCTTAGCTCATATTTTTAAACGTTGGAAATCTTTGATTGTGCTGTAATTTTTTATGTTGTGTATTTGTTTCGTATAACTAACTCATTTAGGAATGCTTTCGGATTCAGAATTTGGATTCGTTTAGATTCGTTCATACCTTTTTCAGTTGTTATTTTCAATATTCTAAGTAGTTATATTAATTTGGAAACTGCCACTTTGGGTTAATTCTTCACTGAACAGATCCATTCATATTTAATTATTGTTTCGGTTTGTTTTGAAAAAATATCAAGATTTAGAATTGAGTTGCTATTGAGATCGGTAGTTCCGCGAGGGTCAAGTCAATTGTCACGATCAGTCAATTCATCAGCAAGAGTTGTTCATGGGTTGCGCCATCTATTATACCTTGATCAGAAAAGATTGTGATTAGGTCATGTGTTACATGGCGGGGCTCTCTAGTACTTATGAAATGTATAGTATAATAAATATAGTTTGCACAGATGTCAATAGAATTTTGCAAAATTACAAAATTGCTTTTTCCAGCCTTCCAAATTTAAAATAAATATTTCCAAAAGTTAGTTACAGGTAAATAATCTATAAAATGTAAAACAAAGTGGCGCTCATGAGAAAATTGTTGTTTTGGCTCATATTTTAGAGGCTGACTTTGTTCATTTGAGCTGATTTATGACGTTCAAGCTGTTTTGGCTACTGTTTTTACATAAAAACTCCGTGAATTTTCACCATCTTCTTCGATAAAAAATAAACTTAAATACACTTTTCTAGATAATCATCAACTATAAAACGTTCCACCAGCTAATATCACCTCCGTGTCTTTAAGTTCAGAAAGTTTTCATTTTAACTGTTCACGCCATAGAATTAAACCTCGACATTTGAGTTTGTTAATCCCAGTTAATAAACTTAGAACCTCGCCTTTTCTGCTACAAACTAAGAACTCCAAGCCATGAATTTTGCTAATCTCATGGTGTTCCCAGCATAGATTACTTTATCAAGTTTTTAATAAGTTTTCTTGAACGTCGTTATGTTTAAGGGGGATAAAAAGAGGGAGATGGCATGTTAGAAAGTCATCTCTCTCTAGCTCGGTCTTCTTGGCAATTGTTTACGAGCCCATGGGAACTGAAACATCGGGTTCTATCAAGAGATATACCTCGAGTGGTTTGACGACATGATATGAACGATTCAGTATATTCGTCTGTCGTGAAATGGATATATGTTTTTGTATATTTATATAAGTTATGGGAGAATATGTTTTTCAATGTTGAAATGTTATAATATTTTGTTTGAGGAAATTTAGATTGGTTTTCTTGGGGTAATCGATAATACGGGTGGGTACACTTGGATAAGTAAAAACGATATTTGAACAATACGGATTAGCTGCTGATCAGGTTATTTGATTGTTATTATCAATTAAATCTAAGCTCACCTATACTTGAGTTGACGCGTTAGCATAGCATAAAATCATAGCATAAATCATAAAATGCATAGCGTTAGCATAAAATCTCTATCAGCAAATACGTTTCTTTCGAATATCGTTTTTATTTTGGCCAAGTGACATTAAAGTGAGACATTCATAAATAAAATTGAGTGAAGCATTTAAAAAGATTATTGCATTTTATAATACAAAGAGTAAGGTGTTTATTACTAATTCTGAGCGATTTCGCACCCAAAATGAAGAATGAATCAAACTCTATTTATTTGAAAAACTGATGGAAAATTAGTGACACAAAGAGGCTAAAGAGATATATGAGTGCCACATATAGAATTCATAGAAGTAAATTAAACGCTATGAGTACTACCTCAATGTTATTATGAGATTCAAATTATGTAAAAAAAATACATTGGAACAGAATCGCTCATTCCGATTTTTTTTTAAAAATTAGGGGTAAAGATATTTACATCATATGTAGAGATAATACATAAATTTTTTGTTTTATTATTTTAAACTTAAATCAATATCATAGATATAGAAATTTCACGTTTGTCAGTTTTGAATAAAACTGAAATAATCTGCATTCACGGTGGAGGTGCCAGTTTTGAATAGAAAAGGAAAATGAGTATTTCATAATAAATGTTTGACCCATTGAGCCTGGATTTGGGTTGACCATATCAACCTACCACTTTATACTTTATGAATACTTACCCCTAACATTTTATTACATTTTCAAAGAAACCTCGAGTCTGAAAATATAACTTTATGAGTTTTTCCAACGTAAGAGATCTCCATGAAATAAAAAAAACTCGCGTGTGGAGCAAAGGTTCGTATTCCACGGAAATGTATATTTACTTCCCTCTTCTTCACTTCTCCCCCCACCCCTTCTCAATCTCCTTTATCACTGTCTTCTTTTCGTGGCCTAATTTACTTGCTGTCAACAAATAGGCACGACTTCTGTTTCGAGAAGACACGAGGGGGGGGGGGGGGGGGGAGCAGAGGAGATTACGAGAACTGAAGCAGGTTTCTAGGAGTCCTAATTCAGTGTATACTTATAGTACTTCCATTATAGCATGTCTTTGAGGGCAACATGCAAGCCCACTGACAACTCTTCATGGAAAAAGAAAAGTTGAAATTATGAAAACCAATTTGTAATCAAATTCAACATTTCCAAGATTTGTATTATTATATTTATTATATTTCCTTCTATACTCATATTGTGAGCTTTTTGTCAAAATGTAAGAAAATTCGGTATCGAAAGAGCATTTCTAATCATAAAAAATTATTATCGTATGAAATCAATCTGTCGTATAATAGAAATTCGTCCCACAAATGATGACAGTAAGATAGGAATTCTAGACATGTGTGTCCACATGATTTCTCACAGAGGGAGGGGGGGGGGGGGGCAAGTTGGCAAAGATCATTTGGAGGGGTCTGGGGTCTGGGGGAGGCCCCACCAGCACATGTGAGTTAGCTCATGTGCGTTGTAAATTGTGTGCGTTTTGGAATGGGAAAAATACTAAAAATTGAGTTTTCTTCAGATTTGAGCAATATTTATCAACTTTATTAGAATCATGCACGTACGATCATTCAGAAATCTATGAAAAGGGCGAACAAAACATAATATATGTATTTATTTATATAGTAGGTATATTTTCCTTAATTTTCGGTCTTTGGACACCAATAATAATTCTAGACAATGTACCTAAGGTCCTTTACCATGTCCTAAGGTCCTATAGATACATTTCATGACAGCTTATTTCCAAAAAAAATGCTTTTGTGCAACATTGCTCTACGGTGAATTCAGTGATGACCTTTTATTAAAATTTATGATTGAGTTTGAAATATTCAAAAATTAAATAATATTTCTAGCATCTTGATCCTCTTGAAAAAGAATGTGATTTTAATATGAAATTGGTACAAAAGTCTATAATCCTTCATGCATCCGAACAGAAAAGATCACACCAAACAGTCTGTATATAAAAACCTTCCGGTTTCTCAATGACTCTTCAAGATTCTTTGTTCATGTTTCCTGTGCAACTTTCAAAAGCAACATTCCAATCCACCTGAGGGATTCCATGTTGGTGGCAAAATCTGTGAAATAATAGAAAACCACTTGTCTCCAACAATAACCCACCCCATCTTCTTTAACACCTTAAGGGCGAGTCTTCTCAAGCAAACCATTCAACTGTGAACCTTATAGAAACTCTTACTATAGTCATAGTAAACTTCTAGTTTTACCTGGGCAGTTGTAAAATGTTCCAAGTTTCATTCATAAAAATCTTGCCGCTATGGGTTGTGTTCATTGATAAGTTTTATAGTCAAGAATGAAAATACTTGTGATCTTGGCGGGTCTTTTGTATATGAATGATACCTATACACAGGTGTTCAGAAAGATGCCTCAAAAATATTATAAAATTTTACAATCAAAACGGAATGTGATTTATAAGTATAAAGATATTTCGCGGTTGTTTTTGGAAGACAAATGCAAGAATGTGAAGAGTATTTGGCGGTGTTTTATAAAGAAGTTTGAAGGGGATGTTAGGCAGGTAAATATACGGCTCAGGTTTCTCACGCGGTTTAGGGGTTGACCACCTGGCCTCTTCAAACTTGACAAGTTTTTTTTAGCTCTACGGCCCGAGGAATTCTTGTTCTCACCTAATTATCCTAATTAAGATGTTTGGAAGCTGAAGTTCTAATTTGTAGCAACTTTAAAGTTTATACAGTACCTACCGTAATGGTCAATTTTTATTGTTACTCGACCTTACGAAAAATATGACGTGTTTAAGTTTAATTGAGAAATATGAAGGGTCGATGAACTTTATTTGAGAACACTGCAGTTGTAAGGTACACCCATGGTCAGAATAAATGGACGGTAAGCTGATAATTTGGAGCTGGAATTACCGTCAATATTTGTTATAGAGAAATAATTTTGATGTATTATGTGGTGTGTTGGTTCTTCTGCTTTTCTGCGTTGCCTCTGTGTTTTCGGCTGGATAATCAAGTTTTGAAAATGACTTTTTGCAAGTAATTTATGTGACCGCGGGTGTATGTCCTTACTAATTTGAATTTGGTTCAAATTCTATACTTTGACCATACTTATCTTCAGAAAGACACTTATAAATGATAACTGGAATTATTTGAATCAAGTTTTGCATCAAGAGTAAAGATCAATACATAATTCATAACAATTAAAACATATCAGGGCACGAAAATTGAGGAATATAATATGAAGACAACATTTGACTTGAGTTGGCAATAGCGCTAAGTTATAGATTAGCTATCAAATTGGCAATAATTTGTAATACAAATTTAGTTAATCTTGATCATACAAAATAATCTCAAAATGAGTTATCATTTTCTACCGTACACTTTTTTTTACGACCTTTGACTGTAATAACTTGTTTACAATTTTATAACACCTCTGATTTTCACTCCAATATAAAACGCTTCAAGATAAGGCATGACATACAGAAGTGCTTCCTATGTCGCAGCCATCACATAACCTATAATAATAGAATGAGCAATAAACAGCACTACTTGAAACACTAATCCATTCCTCTTGAATGTGGCAGTCGAAACTTGACTTGAGTGGTGTGTGGAATTAGCGTGGATCAGAAGTGTATTTGTACACTTGACTTTGACAGTGTATAGTCAAGCTCAATACTTCATTCATGAGTACAACATTATAGAGGATTAAAATAATGGGATTTTTACCTGTTGGTAGTGACGTAGGTAATTATGTGATCGTTTACTGATGACGCAAATAATTGATTGAACAATATTGAACGAATAAATAGGGTGTGGCTCTACTTTCTTACAGATTTTCGGATTTAAATACGTAGTAAACATTTAATACATTTTAAATAGATCATCACATTCTATACACAGGATTAAACTATTTCAAAAAAGAAAGGGTCAAGATTTAAACGGTTTATTACAATTCAAAAAGAAAATAAATCATTTCCCATCCCTTATGATAGGATATAAAATATATCTCAATCTTAATTCATATTTCACCAAATTCAGCAAATGTTGCAATCGTTTTATCTTTGGGAACAGATATAAAACTAGCCGTATAAATTTACGATTTAAGCATCTACTTTCAGGGCGAGTGAATTACACTCTTATATCCTTACACTAAAGTTTTCTTATACTGACCTATTTCACTGACAATGCTTCATAACCCTATTGTCCCCATATTTATGTGGTGATAAGAACTTCACATCCCTTCGCTTATTCAACTTGGGGGCCAAAAAAAATCCACAACATCATCTGCACGAACATAACTTATCATAAAACCACCCTTGGTTTCTATAATCCCGTTCAAAAGGTTTTCATTTAACAAGAGGGTAGCCATATTCAACTAACTTTGATCTCTTTGTATATCCAAAAGTAGTACAAGTAACATATTGACGTGTACAAAAAAAAGACTTACACTCATTCTAAGTACCTTTTTGAATCATAATAGCCGTTCAAACTAAAACCCCCCTCTCCCCTATTCTCAACAACACCTTTTTCACCCAACCAATCCCAAAGACTACCTCACTCCCTAATGTTACTTTATCGATTGTTGCCAAGTTACCACGGATTGGTAGACCCAAGTCCCGCCTTCTCTGGGGTAAGTTTGCTATTGGTTCTGGAGAAACGCTGGAGAGAAATCTGTCCAGGCTGGAGAGTGCTTGAAATTTGAGTGGGAGGAGAGTTAAGTGTCGCGTGCTGTACTGGAGTACGACTGGAGGGTCCGGCCACTAGGATTATTGCAACGGTTACCAGTGGAGAGAGTATGTACAAGTGGTACTCTGTTAGTCACTGGGGCACATCCGTAGATTCAAGTACTACTCGTCGGATTCAAGTATTATCATAAGTCAATACTTTAACGTTTATATCAGTGTGACATTTTTAAAAAAGTTTTACGAAAGGTGAAAGTGATTTGATTACGAAGTGTTTTAATGGATTTTAATCTTGGTTGTGAATTTAACTGAAGATGATATAGAGTGTGTTTGTTTAGTTTTGTGGTTTTTTTCAATACGTGTGGGGGTTTATCCCCCGTATTTGTGACTTGAGCTGGCGACTGAAAGTAAGCCCCGTGTCGGGGTGCGAACCCTAAACCCTCCGCCGTTGTTAGCGTGGTATCCGTGGTGTCCGGCGTTGCTTCCTGCAGCTTGGTGTAACCCTGCGGCCATAAGATCAGCTCTCCCGGGGTAAGAGATCGTAGGAGATGTTATGTGTCTTTCTTCATGTAATCAGTGTAGGAAATATCCCCAAAGTTTCAAGACTTAGTGATACCTATCTTGTAACAACGAATGAGAGATTCTCATTTCTCTGCCCACAACTCAATTTTATAATTTTACATTTTTAAATATTGAAATGGAATGATATTATAACATTGAGCTAGAACTAGCTGTAGCTTGCAGTTTTTATCGTAGAAGTTGATACCAAACAGTAGATATATTTTCAAAACAATTCAAAAATTGGACATAATATTTTGACGAAGCTTACACCTGATGATTAATTTTTCATCAACACAAAATTTGTCATGGAATAGAATAATTTTCAACGAACGTATTTATTGGATTGGATTTATTTATTGGAGATTCTAAGCGACGCATTCAGTCCAAACTTTTGCGGTGAGCAAGCCAAGATAATGCTTCAATTTAATTATTCTAGTTTCACATAAATATGGAATATAACTTCCGAGTCCTGACGTTTATTTTAGATGAATCATGCACTATTTTCTTTCTTCACATCTGTAAAATACTAAAAAAAGTAAATTGTGATTTTGCCCACTGTCATCGCTCGTTAGCGCATCAATCTCTCCAACTCATCCAAAATCACTGTTAAAATCTCGTTTTTAGCAAACTAAAATACTTCACTTCAGCAAAACTCTTTCTCGAACACGTGTTTCAGCCTCTAAATCAAGCATTCTTGTTCTTTGAGCCATGTGACATGACATCTATTGTAACCCACACCAGTCGTGTGAGAACAGTTAGTTTTTAAAACGTCAGGACGATTTCACAAGAAGCTGACAGCTCAGTGGAAACGATCCCCTAAACTGGTTCTTAAAAATACTATACGAATTATCACAGTTTGGCAGCTTGTAAATCGTAAAAATATTTCAAAGCAACCGTCCGTTTAAAATTCACAAGATTTTCAAAATCCCCCGTGATAAATTACAAAATCTTATTAAAACCGTCGGCTAAGTTCAAAGTTATTTGAAGAGTTCTTGAAAAGCCCTCGAAACTCACTAATCCCTCGAGTGCAGATTTCAAGACGACTCCAAAACTCTTCAAAAAAAATACCAATGCTTTCTGAACGCGCTACGAAAAGACGCGCTGCAATTTAAACACGCACGTTCGAATATTCTAAACCTCGTTAGATCTGGGTCCTGCATTGTTATGTCACGTAGCGTAGCTCTATGACAAAAATGTGAGTAAAGTGTTCGCTGACAATCAATCTACAGGTGTCTTTTGAAATGCCACACTCTTCAGTCAAGAGGTGCTACAAAGATATACAATGGGTAACTTGACTGGGTTGTTAAAGTGGATATTGCCCGACTTTTCATTGAAACTACACACCTTTGGATAGGTTTAGTTTCCTTTAGTTAGCGATAACACCTGAATGGCACTGATAGGTGATAGATTGCATTTCCGTTCGGTTCCAAAAACAACAAGAACGTTCTCAAATCGAGACACGAAAGAAATACATTTAATTTAAAATCTCATTTCCTGCAGAGATATTTTGTAGAATCTCAAACTTTCCACTTCTCCAAATCAAGCAAAATTAAAGGTATCATCAGAATACAAAAGTAAATTGTAAATGGTAAATTGTATGAGAATGAATAAGCAAAATACATTAACATGTCCGTTTTTAATCAAATTCAATTCAGATTTTGTTTCAAAGATAATTGAAATCAATGAATAAATGTGTCATTTTGGCCACTTGAAATAATTATGTACACTAAAACCAATAAAAATTGGTACTCGAAAAGAAAAGGATTGGCTGCTGTTAAGGTTCCTTGACAATCAATCCTTGTTATTATCAATGAAATAAGAGCTCACCTACTAGATGATGCGTTCACACAGCTTTCATGGAATGATGCCACAATCCATTTCTTTTCGAGTACCGATTTCTATTGGTTTGAATGTACCTATCTTGACCTGTAAATTTCTTGCAATTAGATAGTCCAAAACACTTTAAGAAGCACGTGCCATCTTGAATAATTAATCACACAAAATATTATTCCTAATGAAGTTGAAGATTGATTCACGTAATTAACAAAAAGAATCCAATTAGCTTCTCTCATTTAATCTTACATTAAATCAGTTTGCTTCTTTGACGCGTGCGGTGACATTGAGCCGATGGCTCAGCTAATTGTTTGATAAGATAAGTGTGATTGTGAGAGTTCTGTGACGCTCGTCACGCGGCGTGACATCACATTGTGACGCGACGTGTGGAATTACAAGCCGCGCCCAAAACAACGGGCCAAATGGAAAACGACGGAAATTAGAGTGGTGGGGAATTACGAGATAATCATGTGATGTATGAGTGTGGAGGAGAGAATTGTAATATGGGAATTAGCTTTTTGGATGCAGACAAATGAGACCAGAGTTCATTTTTAGAGTAACTTATTCTCATGCTCAGGCTTTTTTATGCTGTGTGAGAGTATTAGATCTGATCCTTCAAAAATAGCTATAGGAGGTATAAATAAAAATATGAATATTACATACTTTTCCTGTAAAACAATTCTTAACATATACCTAACAAAATTATTTCTGAAATTATGTTCTCTGTAGATTAAGTTTTCTAACGTCTTGACCGATTTAGAATAAAAACTTCAATCACTGTTATCTGTAAATCTTAAAACATTTAAAAGATAAGGAACAATTGTGTCATTAACAAATTATTACATTTTTCCTTTACTAACAAAATTGTATAAAATATTTAAATATTCAATGCAATTTGTTATGAAAAAAGGAAACTGATATAGGTAAGTAATTAGTATTGTGACTTTGTCAAGCAAGAAGAAGATAATGTACCAAATCTCGGCACTCGACGCTTTATAGATTTCGTATTTTATTTAGCGATGATCTCTTCACCCCTCTTCTCACCACATCTCTAACTTGTTCTGTTCTTCTCCAGATTGTTCGACAACATGAAGATGCCCACGAGGTCCTCCGGCTTCCACATCTGTGACATTCTGGACCTGAATGAGGCCAACAAACATCAACAAAGCGAGGCTTCTGAGCATGCGCACATGCACCAAGGTAATTGCAATAGTGCATTAAATGTCAGGCGAATTGAAAGTGCAAATATTTTACTGCATCTGCATATTGCTCTGCTGCCGATAGGGAGTTCCCTACAAGGATTTAATTGAACTAATAAACACTTAAAATTCTTATAACAATAAGGAGGTGATTTACAAAGTCAATTTAATTAGTGGGTAAAATAAGATGGATTATTGGTGAAATCGATATTTAAAAGTTGCTGATTGTCTGCACAAATATTTCAGTTCAAAATAAGGTGGATTGTAATTGTGATTGAAATTGAAATTGTATCTTTAGTCTACATAGGTTGAGACTAAAGAGAACAATCAAAAGAATTTACAATATTTTGGCCACTCGTATAGGTACTCTATCAATAAATATAATATAATAAATAAAATATAATATATAATAAAATATAATGTAACCCGACATTAGTTGGATGGGGAAAATTTATATAATAAAAAAATATATAGGTAGAAATAAAAATAAAATTAAATAAAAATAAATGAAATTAAAAAAAATCATCTCGATCACCCTATTGATAAAATTATGCTTAAAATTAGATTAAAAGTTCGATTTTTTTTAACAGCGTAAGCCACTGTTGAGCGTTTTCCACCAGCGTTGTTTGATGTAATTAATGTTCATTTCAGTCTGTAATTACCAAAATGTCCGGTTTCATTTCAAAGTGTTATCATAGACAGCGAAATAGAAGCTTTAATGAAAAACAAACAAAGTAAAACTTAATTCGTGACTTGAATTTGCTTGTATTCTGCGAGTTGTTATGTGGAATGACTTGATCTTTCATCAGTTAATTTCGACAAGTCAAACAACCTGGTTGCCCGCCCTGGTTGAAGTTTATTTGTGCTTTTTCTCATTCGGGAGGCAAATTATGGGAAGATTCATTATAGGGTCCATCCATCGCCCTATTCATCTTTTACCTCGCTTTTTAATAATCTTTCTGCTTTCCTCTTAATCATTCATCCGTCGCCATTACATATATGTAGTTACAGAAAATTTGAAATTTAAACCCAATTCTAAAAATAGTTCTCTATAAATCCTAACAATTTCAGAACTCTTTAGCAAGTCTGTTATCTCTACTGTATTTCACATTTATAAACACGGCACCTCCACCAAAGCTCGTGTCTTTAAAATTAGATGCACATTTGTATTTATTGAATCACAGGATTCTAAACACAAGATTCAGTTGTAAAGTCCTTACATTTTAATATTTAAACTTTTAGAAATTCCTTAAATGTGTGCTTTCAAAGCTCAAAGCTCGAAGTTTTGTGCGTATAAGCTCTTGATTTTCTAATCATTCGATATTCTGAAGGAAAATTAATATTGTACACGGAACGTCCTATTTTCTCTTACTTTAAAGAGTAATAATTATTATTGTAAATTGTTACAACTCAACTGTGAAGTGACACTCAACTTCGCACACTCACGCCATGATCGAGTTGAATCATTTCACAAGTTCCTCCACATTTCATCGCTAGAATCCTCATCACTTTGAGTGGTTGAGGTAATCGCTGAGGGCTGGGTTGAGACATCTCGTGGTATTAGCGGTGTGGGGGTTGTAATTATAGAATCAATGGAGTCTTATCATGCGATATTGGAAAGTGGGATGGAAATCAAATGGGAGTGCTTTATTGAGATGTTTAGAGGGAACTAAATCGTCTGAAATTCACGTGAAAACTTGAAAGCTTCAGAATATTTATATTAAAATCTCTACAAAATTACTATTTTGGTTCAATTCTCTTTTTCACCGTTCCCTGATCAAGAAGAAATTTTGCATTTTTTTGCATCAAAAAGATCAAAGTTTGTTTCTTATCTGCTCAACTCTCTGCACAAATTCCTGAAGTTAGGTCGGATTTACTTATTTTTTGAACAATATCTTGATTGTTGACATGACCGTGAATTACTTTGGCATAGATTTTGGCAACAATTTCAAAATAAGTATATAACTCTTTTCCACAACAGGAAAAAAAATGTCAATAAAATTTGCTCTTGTTACATCTTTCTAGGTACTCATTATTGAATGTACCTATAACTTTGTATCCATTGGAGAATCACTTTATGGCGTAATATTTATGAATATAAGAACTCAGCCGAATCGTTGTCAACAATCCATATTCACCCTCCGCTTATCTTTCCCACCTTAAAAAGGCCAAAGTAGTGTGACATTTCTAAAGTATAAAACCCCTATAACATGAACAAATGATTATAACTTTAATGCGTGCTTGTTTGCTATTGGCTTGTGGCATCGAGCACACTGATAGGTCGGTGAGATAGAGCTTTCGTTAAGTGCCGCACTTAGCGTCATAAGTGCTCGCAATACTCTCTCGAACAAGCACTTGTGAGCGTTACTCTCGACAAAATGGCGGCCAGTGGAAGATCAATCAAGGCTCGCGTGACTATTAGACTCAATCATCAATCAATGATTAGAGATAGGAGCGAGGCTTGAACATTATAGAAAGTTCATTAATGCATGTGAAAGTGTAATTCACAAATAATTAGGTCTAGAGTATAAATGGGATTTTGATGAATCGAATTGAGAAAGCAAACATCGTCTATTGGAGAGAAGGTATTAGTAAATTGACGTTTTTAATTCTTAGTTTGTAGGAAAAGTGTAATTTAGAACGTAATCGCTTAGAATGAAATTTGAGGGGCAATTATTTGTCCGTAGCGCTAAAAGAATTCTGAAAATTAATTTTTAATTCATATAAAAACGGAAAAATCATTTCTGAAGATTAGACCATATCATATACCTTTTGATGCTTCACCTACTAAAAAATATATCGTCCAAAGGTCACCTTTCGGCTTGTTTTACGTGAGCACATTGTTCCTGAGCACATTGCCGCCCCTCTAACTCAACTCTAACTTGCAGGCCCTCTGTCCTTGCTGCCTGGACATCCTAGACACCACCACCTCCTACATCGCCCTCCACACATTGTACTCGGGAGACCGGGTTCTGTTCCCGCGCACATTGCCGCCTCTCTAACTCATGTCATCTTGCAGACCCTCTGTCCTTGCTGCCTGGACATCCTAGTCACCACCACCTCCTTCATCGCCCTCCACACGGGAGGTCCCGGTTCTATTCCCGCGCACATTGCCGCCCCTCTCACTCAACTCTAACTTGCAGGCCCTCTGTCCCTGCTGCCTGGACAGCCTAGTCACCACTACCTCCTACATCGCCCTCCACACGGGAGGTCCCGGTTCTATTCCCGCGCACATTGCCGCCCCTCTCACTCAACTCTAACTTGCAGGCCCTCTGTCCCTGCTGCCTGGACAGCCTAGTCACCACCACCTCCTTCATCGCCCTCCACACGGGAGGTCCCGGCTCGATGTCGGAGCACATTGCCGCCCCTCTAACTCAACTCTAACTTGCAGGCCCTCTGTCCCTGCTGCCTGGACATCCTAGTCACCACGAGTTGACGAGTCTGGCCGCCTCCTACGCCGCCCATCACGCGCTGTACTCGGGAGGTCCCGGTTCGATGTCGGAGCACACACTCCTGCCGCCGCATCCTCGGCATGCGTGGACGACGCCGTCAGAACATCCGGACCAACATGGTAAGACTCTCCACTACACTCTCTTACACTCTCTTACACTCTCTTACACTCTCTTACACTCTCTTACACTCTCTTACACTCTCTTACATCTCTCCATTGAGAGACTTGGAGAGAAATAATTTGGACAATTGGTGTGGCCGCAACGCACAACACAGAAAAGTCGTTAGTTGAGCGAGCGAAGCGAGCGTCTCCTTTGGGCTCTTTTGGCACGGACCTCTGTTTTTTTTTCCTGCTATTAACCGATACACAGGTTGCACCGTTTCAGCGATCGATCTGAAATTTTGCACACATGTAAAACAACCTTCTCTGTTTGCAGACCCTATTTTTTTGAAATCCATTCATTGGTTAAAATTTAAATAAATATCTCCTGATAGGCTGAAAAAATGTTTTCTTTGCGTTGTGAATGCATTTCCGGTACGAGAATTTGCACGTACCCGTGCTCGCTCATCAACGCGTTACACTGAGCGTTTTCCTAGTTACACTACACACACTGTGCTGCTACAAACTATTTTTTTCAATTTTCGGTCTAAGTACTGCATCTCAAAGACAGAAAATGTCATATTTTTGTGAAATATCTCATTTGGAGCCATGTCCCATCTGACTAGCGTTTACTAAACTTGCCAACAATGAGATAGAGGGCCGTAAAAATCGTGAAATTGCAACTTTTTATATATCATTCTGATTATAATCATGCCGATTTTTTCTGGCGCGTTCACGGCTACACGGCTGAACAGATTTTGATAAAAATCTTCATCTGTCTAATAGTCTCTCTCTAGAAAGAAACCAGCAATGCGTTATGCTTTTGATAAATGTTATTAATTTTGTCCAAAGCTTCTTCTATAATAAAAATTTTCTACATTCATTAGAACTTTTATAATCATGCTCGAACATGATAATCTATATTTTACTACCTTGAATCAATGTTGATTAAAACGCTCCTATATTACATCTCTAGACAAAGGCAATTTTTTTTCATCAGTTCCTCATAAACTAATATTAAACGATTAAACGCTACTATAAAGTCAGCGATAAGCTTATCACAAAACCCAACAAGCTTTCTATTACAAAATCTAATAACATAGGATCAACACAATTTAATCTTCAAACTAATACCCGAAAGTTCTCGCTCGGCGTTTAACGACGAATTGCACGCGTCGTCAATTAAATACGCGTCAAATTAGAGGCGTCACACAGCGGGGCATTTGCGTCGACTGCTATAATGTCGCTTAGGGTTCACACCAGCGTAGATTGCAGATCACCCTATGCAGGGGTTGGGATTGATATGCATTGCACGCAACCCCCTAAGCCTGTGTATTACACAGGACAATGTGAGATTTCTGGTTAAATACAAGCTAATTGAATGATATTAGATGGTGGTTGATGATAGCAATGTTGTTTATTTTGATCGCTGTTGTATAGGGTAAGATGAAACTGATGAAGCTATGAAAGTTTAACTGGAAATCTACTTTTCTCTCAGAATAGGACATTTAAGAAAATAAAGAGCTTCTTTTGGTGATATCGGGGTACATTGCATTCTGGGTAAATTCTGGGTTCTTGGGTAACAGGTTCTTGGAAAAGGTATGGCTGAGTGGTAACGCTCTGAACTTGTATTCCGGAGGCCCGGGTTCGATTCACGCGGCCGTCCTTCCTGACTGGGTTTTTTTCGGGGTATTCCCTCAGTCGACAGGCAATTGCTGGGAAGGTACCATACTAATAGGCCACGACCGCCTTCCATCCTTTTACCTACTCTTCACCATAATCTCCCAATCATCATCACAATCATTCATCCGTCGCCATTAACCTCGCTGCAGAACAGTGCGACGTTAAGCCCCAGACAAAAAAAAACATCACACTTCTGGTACCAAACGTCAAAGAATAGGTTTGTTTATAATTTAATTGTAGAACTATCCTTGACCAAATGTTTAATAATCTTTATTTATTGTAGGTATTATCTTTATTTTTCAACTAGAGTACATGAAATCGGTTTTATTAGTAATTGTGAATGATGTTATTGTAGGACTGTCATATGTTTTAGGATTTTGACAGTGGCGTCGGAAGTCTATTTTCTCTGGGGGGGCACATTTTGCTTAGGATCTAGGTAGGGTAGGGACTAAATTTGTAAGGGAAAAAATAATACAGTAAATGACAATGTGTGGGAAACACGATTGCCAAGAGAAACAATGGGGGGCTGGGGGGAGGGCCCCCCAGCATCATGCGGGTCCGGGGCGCATAGCCCCGGGAAAATTTTGAATTTCAGGAATGAATTTGGTGCGTTTCTACGTGATTTCACATTTTTTTAACCTATACGAGTGCCTTAAAAATATATGTGGAAAAGTGTCATAAAATTATATTCAATTGAAAAGTGATTAGTTTTTGATGATATATCCGCATTTATTCACATTCACAATAGGTCCAAATTCAAATTCAAATGCAGATGAAATCAAATCTTAGACATTTCTCACATTAAAATGCCGCGCAGCGGATTTTTTTGATATTCTGCCCACAGGCAGGTTTCAAATGATTTTGGTGCATTTTTATTGTAAGAAAACAAAAGCTAATCTATCATTCATATCAGGAATGTTCATATAAATATGCCGCGCAGCGATTTATTCAAATTTTAATACTCTTAAAGGCTGGTTTAAAATAAAGATTTTGGTGTAAAATAACAAAATCAATTTAATTTCGTCAGAAGACACTCACATAACAATGCCGCGCAGCGAATTTTTTTGAAATTCAGCCCTTATCCAGTAATTTTTAAAGATATTGTGCGTTACCAGGGGGGGCAGATTGATACTCTTGCCCCCCCTTCAGACGTGTAGGGGGGCACGTGCTCCTGCTGCCCCCCCGGTTCCGACGCCACTGGATTTTGAGATAGTTTAAACCACAAACCCTAAAAACAGAAGAAACTATTGATAGAGTAAATGAAACCGAGAGCAAACTTAAAATAGAAACGCAATAAATTAGAATTCAGAAATAACTTTCACGAATCGAATATACAATTTGCATGGGTATATTTTAAATAGACGTTGCTATTTTCGTAACGAAGAGATTTTGTACATTAACCTACATTTTGGAAGCATTTATCAAAAAGCTTTTATGGAAAAGAAAACAACAAGTTCATTCACTTACTTTAGGTAGAAGTGCTGTGTTTTTCCCAATCTATGCGACCTAGGAATATGCGACCATAAGTACAGTTATATATCTCTATGATGCGACCTAGGAATATGCGACCTTATGAATGTGCGACCTAGGAATGTGCGACCTAGGAATATGCGATCTAGGAATATAAGACGCTCACAATAAGAAAATCCACTTAAGACATACATTTTATAACTTTCAACTTTCAAATGAGATGCTTTGAAATTAATACACAAGCGAAGATTTCATTAAAAATCTACAATAATTAAATTCAGTAAAAATTAACTAAAATACCTACTAATACTTATAAAAAAATCAAAATTCAAATATAAAATTAAATATTTAACAAAACTAAAAAAAAAGTTGAAATCAGATCGGAAGTAAAAATCCACACATCAAAAATCTATCCAAAAAATATTAAGCCAAATTTAAATAACAGTCCTTTGTTTTCAATTAATATACACTATTCTTTTGTGACCTCATTCTTTTATTAGGTTTTATTTCATACATTTGCGTGTTTTTAAACATAGTGCAGGTTCAAGTGTAGAAAAAATGCTTTCCGCTCGATTGGAGTGCCGAAATTGATTTTTTCATAATTATCGATTGTTTACATAATTCTTAATATAACCTGACGTGCCTTCAATTTTTTGGGTGGCCATCTTGGAAAATATGGCGGAAAACGTTCATTTTACAAATTATTTAATTGTTGGTAGAGTAAAGGTTGAAAAATTATGAAATAATTCACTAAAACTAACTCAAATATGGGGACTTGAAAAAAAATACGCCGTGAACGAATTTTATTTTTTCATTGTTGGAATTGACCAATCACGTTTCTGTGTTTTTTTGCTCTCAATTTATTATGAAACGCGTAGACTTAGACTAAAATATGTAGAATTAAAATTTGTAGACAATTTCATTTTGAACAATATGCGTTTTAAAAAAAATTATGTTTTTTTAGAAAAAAACTTAATTTTTTTTAAAAAAATTTTAAATTTTTTGTTTACGGCGTATTTTTTTTTTCAAGTCACTATATTTGAGTTAGTTTTAGTGAATTATTTCATAATTTTTCAATATTTCCTCTACCAACAATTAAATAATTTGTAAAATTTACGTTTTTCGTTCGTTTTCCGCCATATTTTCCAAGATGGCCACCAAAAAAATTGAAGGCACGTCAGGTAATATTAAGAATGATGTAAACAATCGATAATTATGAAAAAATCAATTTCGGCACTCCAATCGAGCGGAATTACATTTGCTCCCCTACTAACACTTAATTTCTCGATTATTTCTTATATTTCTAGATTTCTAGATTTTACTTCCACACTAATTTCTTCTGTGACCTAATTGCATAAGCTCTCAAACCTCCAAGCCCCGCCATTAATAAAACCCAGCACCTAAACTCTTGTATATTATTGTAATCAATATCAACATGTCCGCTCTAATCTAGCCGGTTAATCTGTATTCATACGTCGCCATGAGCTTTACATGCAACTTTGAGCTTTAGGCGCGATCAAAAGGCGACATCATTCAACGTATGTTGGAAGTGACGTGCTTTTAGGAGGGAGTCCACTGCATTGTGAATACACCACTGACATTAATAACTGTTCTTTGAGGGGGGGGGGGGGGGGGCTGATTTGGACGATGAATTGAGGGAAGGACGCACTTTGGTCTATGGGTAATTTCTATATTAACAGTTTATGTTGGCAATTTGTAGTATTCTCAATGTGTAAATTGCATTTAAATTCGGATTTATTTTTAAAATTGTATTGGTAAATATATACGAAATAGATAGCTGGATGAAAAATACGAGTTATTTTGGAAATATATTTTATGAATTGAGGGGCTTGTGGAATGATTTGGTCATATCAAAGAATTAATTCCGAGATAATATCTAAGACTCAAGTTGATTTTTCTTCTAAGTTCCTTGCAATATCTATTTTCCATAAGGACCATGACTTTGTTATCAAAATGAATCTACTTCGCCTTAACCTTGTAAACTCCTCGTATTCAAATCAAGTCACGTGACCCTCCCCCGCGTATAAAAACCTCCGGCGTCGATCAGATTGTTCACCGAGGAAGCGTCGCGGCGTCCTTCCCTCGAGCGTCGGGAGCAGACGGAAAAGACGTCAGGAAACGCATCCATTATTGCTTCACAAACAATCGACAATCCCCCCTCCACCACTCCCCCTACTACAAACTAACTCCATCACACAGTCGTTTAGGTCGCGTAGGGGTTGGTAAAGCGGGGTGAAAATTAGTACATGATATCAAACCTTAGATGTAAGCTTCAATAGGGCGTCACAAAAATACGACGCTATTTTCAAAACACTATAACTTTTTTACCAAGACACTCAAAGCTTCAAAACTTTCACAAAACATTTATTATACTTTTATAAATAATCTGTAAAATTTTCAACTTAATCAGATAAACCGTCTTGAAGTTATTGTCTCTGAAACATGACGCTATTTCATTTTGACGCTCTCATTCTGTGGACCGTAATGGTTATTGATGGTGCAGCAACAAAAGCTGAGTTTATACGGCCCTCTATATTTGAAACTCTCGATCTACATTATAGCCTCATGCACGAAGCGGTACACAATAACCAAATTGAAATAAATCGACATTGTGGTGTTGGTTTTGATATGCATAAAGTATGAGGCGGGTGCAAAGATCGCTGTTTATGAAGGGATGGGGTTTAGAGGCAAGCTGTTTTGAAAGAGGAAAGTTAAAACTATCGGCTATCAATCATAACCTGAGCCAAAAGTGTAATTTAGAAACGACGAAGGGTGAACCCAGATTGTTTTAATATTTCTATTATTTTTATTTGGAGTGATAAAAAAACATTTACCGAATAGTTTGGTTTGCTCTATCTAATTGAAATTTTGTACAAGAGCTTGCAAAGTTTTCTTGGTTCCTGCAAGCGTGCCTTTGAAAGAATTTTACTCGAATCCTCTACAATATTTTTATATCTTTACAAAACCATATACAACCACCATTTATTATTATTTCCCCAATTTTCATTGAAGTTACCGCAAAATGTGACACCCCGACACGAATCCCTCCTCCCAACCCCCCCAAAATCACGCCCGATCGAAACTCGAAGAAAACAAAATGCACCCATGGTCGGTTATCGGTATATTACGACTAATATCTTAACAATGGGCTTCTTTTAACCCCGCCCAGGGGGGCTACAATACGCTCACCCCATTGGACGATTCATGATTCTTTAGGGGTGCTAAACCGGTACATGCAGCTGTACCTTCGTCGTGCGTTAGGTAGATTTACCATAAGAATTGTCAGGATGGTATTAATGACAAATAGAGGGCAGATGTGTGAGTTGATGGAGTAGGTTTTTCGGTTCTATGGAAGGAAGAGTCATTGTATAGACCAATGACAGCGAGGTGTAATCTAGCCGTGTGATATGGGGACTATGGACCGAGATACGTTTGAAAATGGAAAATAAATAGACTTTGACATTTCGCTTGGCTACCGTTACGGATTTATAGATAGGATGAAAAGGGAATAGGATTTTTGACTGGATCTATAACACGGCAATAAAATTGTGTATTTTAAGATTGGAATAAGATTCAGTAGACGGCAGGTCAATAGAGAGCAATGTTTGGATTGTAACTGACAAGCAGAAGAAATGTTTTGGGAGTTCCACCTCTGTAACAAATCAACTATCATAATCCTTCACGTTAACGAAGATGCTAAAACATGTTGAGAAAATAATAAATGACGTTTACAAGAATATGAGATTAATTTTAGAAAAGAAGAAAGAACAATGGCCGCTTTGACATGTCTTATTTAGGAACGGGATGTCCTCGCATCTTTTTTAAATTCGATAGAATGTTAGAGATGTTACTGGAAGTTATGTATTTGTAGAACATGCTTCTCAGTCAGAAAGACGGCAGCGGGATTTGACCCCGGGCTTACAAGATGAAAACAGAGCGTAAGATGTAAGATTTTCTCTAACTTGTGCTGTTTCTCTCCTCCACAGGTCTGATGGTCCAGACACAGCAAGTCTCGCCGGACAGCACCTCGCCGAACTCCTCCCTCCCCGGCGCCCCTCGCGACGTCGACATGAGTTTATCGCCGACGTCGTATCACCCCCACGACGCCGACTCCACCCTCCAGAAGCACCCCGACGACGAGTCGATCAACGACGACCTCGACTCGGACCACGAGCCGGAGGAAAACGCGTCGCAGCCGGGACAGAAGAAGCGTAAACGACGCGTTCTCTTCAGCAAGGCGCAGACGTACGAGCTAGAACGACGCTTCCGACAACAACGCTATCTGTCGGCGCCGGAACGAGAGCATCTCGCCAGCATCATTCGACTTAGTCCAACTCAGGTTAAAATATGGTTCCAGAATCATAGATACAAAACGAAAAGAGCCCAACAGGAGAAGGGAATTCACGAAACGCATAGTTCGGTCAACACTCTACCAAGTCCACGACGAGTTGCTGTTCCCGTTCTGGTACGAGACGGGAAGAGTTGTATAGCGGGGAACGGGAAGGATGGGCAGAATCAGGGAATGGGCGGACATCATCTGGTGATGCCGTCGTACACTCATCCACTAATTCATCCGCAACCTCCGAGAGTGTGGTGGTAGGAATTTTGTTACGCCGAGTGGGAATCGACCCAGGACTTTGCTTAGTGGTGGGATATCTTTAGTGACCCCTTCCCATGACACGGAAGCGGGAATTTGGTTTAAATTTAAAGAGTATAATGTAAATTTAAATTATATTATAAGATGATCTCAAATTTAAGTCAATTGTGTTAATTTTCTAAATTGATTTTCTTATCGTGATTTCAAATTAACAAATTTTAACTTATTAGCCGTTATACAATTAAGCTCTTGAATATCTCTCAATTTTAGTAATATTTGAAATGGCGGTAAGAGAGTCAATTTTGAATTTGTTTTGACAAGACGTCATTGTGTGACATGACCATGATGTCATAGTGTATCTATATGGGTTCCTTGTGATAGATTGTTTTAGATGTGTAAATAGTTTCATTTCAACTTTCTTCAATACCTGTTCTTTATTAATTTATTTAGTTCAAAGGGATAATGATTATTTGTTGAAAAGTACATTTTATGAAAACTTCTATTACCAGAAGTGTTGGTTTAGAATGTATTATTTTCAAGATTTGAACCAAATCTATTCCATTTTGTAAATAGCAAACATTTCTTTTAGTCACAGAGTACAAACATAAAATAATCGTGTCTTTTTCATATAAAATAGCTATTAAAAGAGCATAGAATCCATTTCCACTACATAGGTACAGACAAATTCAACAAATTGTAAAGAAAGACAATTTACAATTACTTATTGATTTTATTTATTGTGTTGACGTGTGAATACTGGCTATACATATTATTATAAATAATATTACGCAATGAAAATTACAATTGACATTAAAACCATGAAAGAATGCAAATAAAAACTATAAACTTGATCTCATATATGGTTATCATTTCTATTCCTAATCCTCTTAAAAATAACTGTTTTAGAAACTTAGAAAACAAATAGTTTTTTATACTTACTAAAAACTGATTTCAAATAGAAATATCGACATTTAATCTTCTTAACGATCGAATGTAGATTTGAACAATCATCCTGCGAGATATCCAACAGATTCTCAATAACCTTGCACACTGGCGATAACTTAATCGATTAATTTCATAAAAGCATTATCAAATAGAGCAAAGCTATCATCGGCCGTCTGATAAGAAGACTAAAAAATTGTTTACCTTGGATTTGAAACTTGATAAAAAATTACTTGTGCCACAAACGTGGCTAGAATTCTTGTAATCTAGCCTCTTCAGGAGACTGTGATTTTTATGCCGATCAGATTTCAATGTTATAAAACAATTAAATGCCTATCAAGAAATAATTATCATGTGATAAGAGATAACGTCAAACTACATCGAAATGAAAGGAGTCCAGATTTAATGAGATTAAAGAAAGATAAAAGTTAGTTATGTTTAGAATGTGTAAGTAATTCAGATATTTGACTGAAGATTTGTTTTCTTTGATATTAATAAATATCCGACACACACCTTCATAGATTGAAATCAGTTTATTAGCAACCTACATGGATAAATTTGTTCAAGAAATGTGAAAATGATAATTCAATCATTACTCTCTTATCTTTTGATTGTATCTAGGAATGTAATTTAATAGCATTTTGTATTCAATATTTTAAATGCAAGTGACACTCCATATTCCTGTCAAGGTTTACGTATGACTTAGTTATAAGGAAATGAATGTATTACATAATATAATATGAGATAATGCCATGATTTTTTTATGGAGAAAATTATATCTGGAAATATACCCACAGGACAAAAGACAGAAATTTAGTATCTACAAATGAAATCACATTTACCTCATCCTAGTTCCTTTTAGGTATATACAAAATTTGTATTGCGATAGTTTTGGGATGATCCCTGAAAAAAAAATCATGACTTAGGCCCGGATTTAAAATGTCCCTGTAAACTTACCGATATGCTAAATAAGTGGTACCAAAGAGCACAGCCACCCACAGGGCTAAATTGTACTAATGTTACATCATTGTAAAAGTCGATTGTTCAACCGGGTCCTAGTTTAAGATAAACTAAAATGATAAAAAAAAAACGCTAGGGAGAAGTTAAAAATAAACTGATCAAAAATTAAACGAATGCAAAATAAATATTGACTACACATTTTATTTAATAAACATTTTATGAGTGACTTGGATGTTCTGATGATTCGATGTTCTTATCGTAAACAAAGCTGAATAAAATGTAATTGCAGGTCTCGCATGCAAGGGCCGAGTAAAGTGCATCCATGAAGGGCAGATGATGTCTAATAACTGACAAGTGAGGGTGAACACCCGGATGCGAACCCGGGCTCTGTGAGTGACGTGACTTCCGGTTACAACTTCCCATCGGAATAATCGATACGCGATGTATCGATTGTTGCATCGAGTTGTGACGTCATCATTAGACGTCGTCACGTGATCTGGTGGTGAGGCGTCGTGTCAACAGACGTCAGATGAAGATGTTAGACGTGAAGCTCGAACTGATAGGTGATTCCTGATGTTGAAGTCGAAACAGTGGAGAAATATTTTAGGATTAAATCGTTTTTTATTTCTATGATCAAGTACGGCCAGATACTAATATACACAAAATACTGACAAAATACTCAAATCCTTACAGGATATTTTATTGTGGATTCAGCAATAAAAGAAGGTATATTTGATTAATCGCATTAAAATACGAATTTAAAAATGGATGAATTTAAAAGTGTTATTTTATCTTAGCTATTAAAATGTATAAAAACCAAAATAATTAAATCTTATTAAAACCATTAAAATGTAATTCTGACAAAAAGTAACACATAAGATTAATTACAAAATATTATTTATTAAAATGTTATGGACTACGATGTACTTATACTAATTTTCATACGCTCAACACATCTTACTGCATCTTACACAACAAAATTCTAATGAACATCGAAAAAAAATTGTACCTACTTGAGAAGAATGGAATATATTTATGTCGTAATTCTATACATTTGAATCTTCTGGGAATCTTTCCATTTACATTATAAATAATCATCTCAGAAGTTTCCCCAACGAACCAAAAGAAGAGCTAAGTAAAATCCATATAAATCTTTATTTGTGTCTAAAAAATCTTTCGCGGGTTGGGAAAGAGCGTTGAAAAACGATTAATAAATTTTACGAAGTTCCAAAGTTGTCAGAATTACGCAAAAGTTCCTCCCTAGGGTAATTATCATAAATCATTGTTTAAAAAGTAACTACCATCATTATTACTTGTTAATTAAGTGTTATAGAATTATGAACATCAATTATTCCTTGGCTAGTTGCCACTTGGGTTTCAAGTTAAGTTTTTACGGAGTTTTTTTTTAAGAATTTTAATTGGTTTATGAGAAGTGTAAGAGTGAAACTAATTCATAAAAATACAAAAAAATTAATTGTTTGAGAAAAATTCAGTATTGTAACTTTCTTTTTGATCACTCTCTTGCAAGCGAATGTTAAAAAAATAATACATTTGTATTCACATAATTATCTCCAAATTATGTAATTAAAAATATATAAATACTGAAAATTTGCAGATTTTGTATTAACAGTCAACAAATCTTCACTCATATTTTGATAAATAAAATCTGGAATCTTTCAGTTTAATTACAGATCAAAGCGTTGAAACCTGCGGGATTTGGCTCAGAGGGTAGAACACAAAGAATCAGCAATATTATAATTTGTTTATTACAAAGAAAATAAATGTTCATTGATGTGAAAAGAGCAATCAAAATTATGAAAACAATATTACGTTCGATACGTCGGCAGTAGTGATGATGTCGTCTGGTTTGTTTACTTCCGCGTAAACAAATGGATGGCGTTGACTCTTGCGTAGTGTGTCCCGTGAACTCCAGTCCACCAGCAGCATGAAATGACTGGATATGTCACCTCCTTCAGCTGCGATGCGATGATGTTGTCTAATAACCCCTTGGTTATCAGGACGTCCAGCAGTCCGTGCACAAGGAGTGACCTCCTCGAGCAGTTGGATCAAGTTGGCTCAGGCTGATGACGTTCGTGGCTGCAGACTCGTCGGTTTCTCCCGGAGTTGCAATTCACTAACTTTTATACTTCGATCACATCGGCACTGTCTCGCTGAAATTATACTATGTTGTGTGCACAAGGCTTCACGGTTCGCGAGGCAGGTCTCACTGCTCTGAGAAAACTCCGACTGATGAAGTTTGGCTGGTAGCCTGACGTTTTATACCCTCTGACATCGTTTTCCCTCCAAAGAATCTGATTGGTTGGTTTCGTACACGTGATAGCTAATTTTAGACATTCTGTCATTTCTAAAGCCCGCGAAACGACTTTCTTTCTGCGCGTAGGCCCATGCTCTTCTTGGAATCACTGAAAACTAGTCTGGCTGACTGGTTTTGTAGCGTTATCACAATGACTGGTTCACTTGTTATTACGTGGTGACATCACAATTTAGGTAAGGTCACATACTTTTTATATGGATTCACTCACTTTCTTGATATAATTGCACATTGTTAAACTTGTTTGATTGCTCGTTATATTTTTGTCTATATTTTGATTGCTGTTGAATTTTTAAGATTGTAAGTTTACATAATGATTCTAATTAATTACTTTGTGTTCAGTTAACCTTGACTCTAAGAATGCCATGCTACAAGCTTGTTCATTCTTTAAACCTATTTCAAGCAAACATTATTATTTTTAAAGTTAATTTTCTAACCTAGATAGGCCAACTTGTTACAGAGCCCCCTGAATTCTTGTTGTTCACCTTTTGACTGAAGTAAATTTGAAACACATTGAAATTTTTAATGAGAAAATGGTGATAAAACAAGAATTCACATAGAGACTGGACTATCTAGCAGGAATAATTTCTTCCTTTTGACAAACAAAAAGTTTCCTTCAACAGATGCAAGTTTATTTCCCCTTACAGCTGTCTAATCTAAACCTGAATGAATGAACTCACCCCTCCATCTACCAAAACAAAAACAAACCTCATCCTACCTCCCGGAAACGATGCTCGACTCAACCCTCTCTCACGATCCCGTTATTGGCCTAGTGACCTACTTCTGCTGGGTCATCATACCAAACATCAACATTGGTGTTGTCATCAGTAAGTATCAGCTGATCGACGCTCTTTCTTCCGTCCACGATCATATGGAAATGAAATCGTACTGTCTTCTCCACCGTCTTGAGTTGTCACTCTTGAAATATCTTCAAGTAGCTGTTTCCAAGTAGAATCTTCCTTGTTATCTTGAGCAGTGGTCGATGTGTAGTTTTCATTTTCGTCAGCTTTCTTCTTCAGTTCTCGTACGTTCATTTGCAGTCCATCTTGCAAGCAAACATTTTCGTCTTCTTCTCTCAAATCATTATTCAACCCTTTCTTCAAAACATCATCGTTTTCATTCATAATCACCTTGTCATTTTTCTCGTCGTGAAACTTTTCACCATTACTTTTAAAGTCGCCTATAGACTTCAAAACATCGCCAATTTCTTCAACTGTTCGAACTCTGTCGAAATCATCTTGATTCGCAATCGGAATCTGTAATTCTTCCTTCTCGCTCACTTGTGGCAATACTACCTCGCAATTGTCTTCAAAATTCTTCCTTCGAAATACATTTTCATCTTTCTTCATCTTCGTATATTCACAACTACTTCCTTTAACTTCTTCTTTGTCTGGTCCATCCAAACTTTCAATTTTATTCTGGACAATTTCTTCTGGCACACAGCCCCCCTCTGTACTCTCTTGTGATTGCAACGTCTTGCAAGCAGCAGCGTCTTCAATCCCCTTCTTGAAAAGCATAAAATCAAGTTGAAGTTGTTTTTCTATTGCAGAAACCTCTGCTTCTCTGGCTGCTTCTCGTTCATCCATCTCTTTCTTCCACCGTCTTGAAGATCCGCGTATAAATTCTTTAAGATCCTCACGCTCTTTCTTCTGTATTCTTCTAATCTCTTCTTTTCTCTCTTTGAAACGTGTCTTTTCGGTCGACGCAAAATCGTGTCCCATCTCTACTTTCCATTCTGTGTCGACCCCTGTTCGTTTCCCGAATTCTCATTTTTCGTTTCCTTCGTACCGGACTCTGGTGGACGATTATTATTATTCCCGTTACCATTCCTATTTCTGTTATGACTGTTTCTCCCGTTGTTGTTGTTATTGTAATTTCTGTCATAACTATTCCTGTTATTATAGCCGTTCCTATTGTCATTGTAACCGTTCCCGTTACGAATTGGTTCATATTGCTTGGGATCTCTGATTAGTTTTTCAGTGAATTCATCATGCTCTAAGTCAGTCAGCTCTTTTATCAACTCATCTTTAGTTTTGACTTTGCCACGCACTATCACCCTGATGTTTGGTGGTAAGTGATTAATCAATATGCCAACCAAAACTTGTTCCGTCATATTGACCAATTCTGTCACATATTTTGCCTTGTTGATAATCCGATTGACATAGGTCACCATGTTTAGGTTCGAACTAATTTTGTATTCTCCAGCATAGATTGATCTGATTAGCTGATGCTGTACAGTTTGCGACCAATATTTATCTTTAAAAGCCTCTTCAAATTTGTCAATATTCTCAACGGGATTATTTACATACCAGTCTGCTGCTTTTCCATGTAAACACTTGACAATGATTCCCAGCTTCTGATTGTTATTCACATTGAATGTTGAAAAACGCTCTTTGATTAGCTTCAAAAATTGCATTGCGTTTATTGGGCAACTCTCTTCCCCATTAAATCTTATTGCCTCTTGTATCAGCGACTCAGTACAATGTTTTGCAAATTGCAACTCGTTATTTGCGTGACAGATGACATTTGATGTTGTTCCAGTCTTCTTTGCATTTTCATCTACTTTCTTACTTACGTCCTCTATTTTCTCCTTCATAGCTGAAATGCTTTCATTCTTCTCTTTATCCTTTCTTTCAAATCGCGAGCTTAATGAAAATATCTCCAGGCTGAGTTTCTTGTCACGCTCATCGATCTCAGTGTTTATCTTTACCAATCCGGTATTTACTTTTTCCTCAACACTGCTCGTCTGTGCTCCGATTGATTCTACGTAAGACTTAATGACCTCCAACTCTGTGTCGACTTTATCATTTACTTGTTGTACTCTTTCCTCTACATTTGTGACCCTAGTTTCAACCTTTTTCAATCCAGCTTCAAATTTACTCGCGATCTCCCTGAATTCATTTTTAGTTTCTAATAGCAACTCCCGTATTTCCTTTCCTCTCTCTTCGTCTTTCTTATCCCTTTCTTCTTTTTCCTTCTGTTTTTCTAGTTTCCTATTCATTTCCTTGATAGTTTCTTTCTCTTGTTGTTCTTGCTTTTCCTTTTCTCTTGCTTCCCTTTCCTTCATTAGGAATTCCATAATTGAACTATTGAATTCTTTCTCACCGAATTGTGAATATACACTGTCAGCTCTGGCTTCTTTTTGTCTCTCTTCAAAGATTGGCATTTCAACATGAGGTAGCGAGTCATCGTGTTCGTCCTCCCCTATCACCTGGCTCCTAGTTACCTCGAGTTCACTAACCACTGACTGGTCCCCCGCCCCCTCTACAGTCTCATCTAAATCTACAGTTGACGCTAAACTTGCATCTCGATCTGCCATCGTAACAGATGTAATGAACTAACATGCACAAATCTACAGTTGGCTTTATCTTTACGTTAACGGGTTGATTCTATGTAAAATTTCCAAATACATGAAAATTTTACGCAATGCCTGTGTCCACAAGTTTCAGAACAACTGAGTACTCTTTCACAATCAAGAAAACAATTATTTCTTTCAAAACAATTGCTCCCAGGAATGTTATTCGAGCCCCACACGTTGAGCGCCACTGAAACCTGCGGGATTTGGCTCAGAGGGTAGAACACAAAGAATCAGCAATATTATAATTTGTTTATTACAAAGAAAATAAATGTTCATTGATGTGAAAAGAGCAATCAAAATTATGAAAACAATATTACGTTCGATACGTCGGCAGTAGTGATGATGTCGTCTGGTTTGTTTACTTCCGCGTAAACAAATGGATGGCGTTGACTCTTGCGTAGTGTGTCCCGTGAACTCCAGTCCACCAGCAGCATGAAATGACTGGATATGTCACCTCCTTCAGCTGCGATGCGATGATGTTGTCTAATAACCCCTTGGTTATCAGGACGTCCAGCAGTCCGTGCACAAGGAGTGACCTCCTCGAGCAGTTGGATCAAGTTGGCTCAGGCTGATGACGTTCGTGGCTGCAGACTCGTCGGTTTCTCCCGGAGTTGCAATTCACTAACTTTTATACTTCGATCACATCGGCACTGTCTCGCTGAAATTATACTATGTTGTGTGCACAAGGCTTCACGGTTCGCGAGGCAGGTCTCACTGCTCTGAGAAAACTCCGACTGATGAAGTTTGGCTGGTAGCCTGACGTTTTATACCCTCTGACATCGTTTTCCCTCCAAAGAATCTGATTGGTTGGTTTCGTACACGTGATAGCTAATTTTAGACATTCTGTCATTTCTAAAGCCCGCGAAACGACTTTCTTTCTGCGCGTAGGCCCATGCTCTTCTTGGAATCACTGAAAACTAGTCTGGCTGACTGGTTTTGTAGCGTTATCACAATGACTGGTTCACTTGTTATTACGTGGTGACATCACAATTTAGGTAAGGTCACATACTTTTTATATGGATTCACTCACTTTCTTGATATAATTGCACATTGTTAAACTTGTTTGATTGCTCGTTATATTTTTGTCTATATTTTGATTGCTGTTGAATTTTTAAGATTGTAAGTTTACATAATGATTCTAATTAATTACTTTGTGTTCAGTTAACCTTGACTCTAAGAATGCCATGCTACAAGCTTGTTCATTCTTTAAACCTATTTCAAGCAAACATTATTATTTTTAAAGTTAATTTTCTAACCTAGATAGGCCAACTTGTTACAGCGTTTAAGTTAAACACCACCTTATGTTAACTATCCTTCGTTATAGAAACGACATTCCAATAATTAATATTTCCGAACATTTGGGAAAACATTCCAATGCAGAAATTGAAATTGTTTAGGAATACAATAACAGAATCTAAAAGCTTTTCAATCCTGAATCGAATCAGGATCACATGTATCCACTCTTTTATAAGGAAACAGGATTTTGTACATAAAAAAACACAGGAAATTGTAAAAATGCTCATTGTTCGTACAAATCACCCTATTATTCACGAGAGATTGATTCTTGACCAATCAGAACGAGAGCAAGGGAGGGCGCTTGTCATTGTACATATTGAGATGAACAAAAAATCAACAAAAAACTCTGAAAAGGGGAGAAAACTCGGATCCACGGACAATAATTATTATGATTGTGATGACAAAGAATATTCAATGTCCCAACTGACATAAATAACAGAATAGGGGTTGGGGGATAAACTTGGATCAGGGAATGTGATTCGAGCTATTTAGGCTCTAATTAATTGCATTTTTGTATAAGACATAGTATCTTAAATAAGATTTCATATCAGTATAATCAGTAGCAACTGATAAACAAATCCCTGCAAAGCAGCTGCACTTACTAATGAAGCACGCACTTATAAACAATATCAAAGAGTTTGATACTCTTCCACGTTGATTTCAGATGTTTAGGACTTGAGAAAATACTTGACTTCTCTTTCTTTCTCCCAAAGTCGCGCATGCTCTCTAAACACTATCGCAAAACACCGCGCTTGCTTTTCCAATTGGTCCTTCCTGTCCCACTCTGCGCCACCAATGTTGGTGAGCGCTGGCCAAATGCCCGATGTTCTCTAAAAGACAGCATTGATTTCTCGCGCGCGCTATGGGCTATATATTTCTATTGATAAAATTGATGTGTAAAAAACGTCCACCCATGCAATGGGATGTGTAGTAAAGGGTGAGATGACTCGGAAATGTTAGCCCGGGTCCAGAAGGGATGATCTCTCTCTTCTCTCCCCATCCTCCCCAATGCTATATTGAACGTTGGCATGAATCGCTACTTTTGCTTCATAACATTAGACTCAGTTATCTTTGCTCTTCCTCATCGGTGATTCTCTGGAAGTTGCCAAGAGACTGACCAAAAGAGATTGAAAATACACACGTAGCTTGTTCAAAGTGGACCGTTGGTGAGTTTTGGAAATGATTGAGGTTGCAAAATATTGATTATGATTCAGGATAAAATGGTTCAAAAAATGGTTTAATAAAATACGTTTTACTTCATGTCAGGTCTCCATTTTTATATTTTCTTACAGATTGCCATTATTGCTTAGTTTCAAACGAAAATGTACCTATCTGATTTGACATATTTTTAGACCGCAAAACCACATTAAGTCAAGTGATGTGATATAAATGTAAAGACAAATGAGATTGTACTTACTTTGTTACATAAAAAAAAACGATTCCCGGTCTTTCTGGAACTCCAAATTATTAGCAGTTTTTTTAAAATAAATAAACTGTAATTCAATAAAAATTACATAAATAACAGCATTTTCTTTTGAAGAAAATATAGTGCAAGATTTTTTTTTAAAGTGTAACAAGAAGTAAATATTTCATCCTTTCCCGCGATTTCTAAAATCTCATCATGATCACATAAAACCACCCCTGTCTGTACAACTCCTCTATCAGCAGTTATGAGGGGTTGTCCCTGTGTCCGATGGCATATTGTCAACTGGCAGGACCTCTAACGCTTCCAGAACTTATGATTTATCACCACTACACTCACCCCATCCCATCATCATGTCCATACACCAATGACGAGACATTTTATTCACTAAAGATCACAATCTTTATGTGTCAGGGTAACGTGGCGAAATTATTATAATGTTGGATATTAGTTTTATCAGTTTGTATCTATCTTTTTTCGGCCTGGAATGGATGAAAATGATATTGGTAATGTTTCTCGTAGACTGTTGATGATTTATATTGGGTCTATTGAAAGAGAGTGTTGTTGAATTGAAGGGTGCTTGCTTCGTGATTGATAAATGTGTTGTTATTCTTTGTTACAGAAAAACATGAGTGAATAATGTGGATAAACGTCACTTTTGTTCAAGATAAAAGGCTGGAGTATGTTGCATGGCTCACTGAAATTGTGTGATTTGTAAAGCTGATTTTATATTTTTAGATTTATTCGTGAATTTAGTAGTAAAATTGGAATAAAGTGCATTGAAAAATAAGTTTGTTATAACAATTATTTATACCCATGTACAAGAAGGTGAGGGAAATTGAATCTACATCAATGGGTTCCATTTGTTGAGACGCGTTTCAACAACAAAAGTCCATAATTGAATTTTACTAAACTGTGAATTACTGAGATTTTCTTCAATATCGCATTTGATAAAGTAAAAGCTGTACGCCCTAGAATAGGTGCCTTTTATGTATATTCTATTCCCCTTCTCTTTTGATCTAAGTTCCAAATTTTTCCCGACCTACTTATGCTTACGCTTGATTCTGCTATGTTCTATTTGAATTCTTAGTGTTCAAGACAATTTTCATCTTTTCGTCTCCTATTATTTCTTCACCCGTTTTAATTTCCCAAGTGTTTTCGTATTCCTCTCCACTGATTCTTCTAATTCGCTCCTCTTGCAACTATTCTCCACTCAGCTTCTCTTGTTTCCACATTTTAACCCTCATAATAAGAACTACACTCGTGATTGCAGAAGCAAGCGCGACCCCGGGGCTTCCACTAGCATTCTCGGCGGGAGATCGACGTCTATTTCCCGGCGAGAAAATCCGCTCGCCCCCGGCAAACTTCTCCCAACACGCAAATCTGTTTTCTTTAGTTTATTAAGGATAATGGACCCCATGCTTGGACAATATATATTTACGTCACTTTCCGAACAACGGTCGATTCAAAGAACCTTTAAGCAAGTTTATAAATTCGGTAAATAACCTATTTATTACGGGAATACGAACAAGTTTCAGAAAACCAATTCAGAGGTGTGAAAAAAGTTTAATACCTTATTTGTTGGGTTTAATCCTGGGCTTAGGGGGTGCTGAGTTGAATGCATGCTTATTGTTG
Source organism: Leuctra nigra (assembly GCA_934045905.1). Lineage (NCBI taxonomy): Eukaryota > Metazoa > Arthropoda > Insecta > Plecoptera > Leuctridae > Leuctra > Leuctra nigra. Next base: position 18,110,659 of record OW203767.1, on the reverse strand, counting down.
ACAGATTAAGGGTTGGTTTGAAAATGAAGGCTCGAATTGAGACGTCTTATTCTTATTCTGCAAAGTAGCAGGATTTATTACAGAAAGCCGGCAGAAGAATTGAATCGGTTGATCGAAATGTTTATGCGTATTGTTAATTTGCAGTTTCCGAGAAAATCTTTCGGCGTCGCATAAAAAAGTTGGCTGTTGCCGAAAATACAATGAATGTTTTTAAATTATTTGATTGAAAAACGGAACACGAAATAAGTATGTTTTTATTGAAAGAAAACACGAAAGCGTAGGAGAAGTTATTGACTATTTCTATTCAGTTTTCTGAACTTTTTTGTACCGAAACATTTTCCATACGATTGCTCTGTAGATTATTTCGTCTGCTCAATCCCAAAGTTCAGAAAAAAAATCTTGGCATTATTACCTTTAAAAGCGAGCAATCATGTTTTCAATTAAACCTTCCCAGAAACTTAATGCACAGAGCTAAAGCAATTCTCAGCTATGGTATACATAATAACAGATAGTATTTAAAAGCGTCCTGAAAATTTAGCGCTATGCCTTGTGAAATTAAATTCATACATTAAAATTGGAAATAAAGTATAACTAAGAAAAACACTGCAATATTAGAACACGCAAGCAAATAATCAAAACCGTCAACCCTTCACAAAAAAATAAGCTCACTAGAAGCACTCTATCTAAAAGAGGGTGGAATTTACCTGTTAATCATCGAATCAATGCACACACACGTGCCTCTACGGAACCATCACCTCTGCCCCCATTAGCGCCCCCCCCCCCCCCCCACACACACCCACACAAGTGAATCTTCCGAATCAGGAAACCCGAGTTTCACACTTTCTATCAACGCCACGTGACCGGAAGTTGATATTATTCCTCCCTGACAATTAGCGCACGTGACTTGGTCACGTGTCAAGATGGCGACGGTTGTAGTTATTACGTCATCAAGGACGTGAAATGAACGGTCGTGTTTGGGACCGCAAATTATCGGTGGGTTTTGATGAATTGATAGAGAGTTGTTTTGTGTTTGGGGATTGAGATCTGAGTTGAAAGGTGATGAACTAAAAGGTCGTGAGATTGGCTCGCTTCAATTCTATACACGTTTTTATTGAGGATTGTCTGAAATCGATAAAATAAGCATGTATTAAAACACGAAACAGGGGGTGATTCCTGTAAGCATTTTTTTCACTCTCTTATCTTAAATTTGAATAGAGTAGCAACCGTTGTTATGTTCGCTAACACTGGAGTAACGAGTAAACAAATGTTAAGATACGATAGTTAAAAACGTACAGGAATAACCATCCAGATATTTGTTATGATTGTGTTAGTTCACTAATGTTCCACTGGGAAATGGAATCTACGTACTTGGCTTCATTCCTTGGGTTTATGTTTCAACAACTGTTATGTGTCAAAAGCCAAATTTGAAGTCGGTGAACCTAAATGGTCGAGTGTTTTTTGATTCTAAGGGCTCTTTTTTTAATGTTCTGTTAAGTAAGTAGTTACCTAAGTTTAACTGTTACTTAGTGGTCGTTCTAAGGGCCGGTTTTTCAATGCCTTGCTAACTTTTATACAGTCAATTAGGACTAAAATGCCATGGCAACAACCAATGACATTCCTAGAATGACCACTAACTAACTGTTATGAGCTAATTGAAACTTTAGCAGAGTATTGAAAAACCGGGCATAAGAATGTAATTGTAATTAAGTGTTAGCATGGCAATCGATTCCTAATCAACTTTTTCAAACTGGCATTTAGTGGACTGTTGTATCTTTCAAAGTCTTTAAATACCTGACAAAATTGAGCAAATTTATTTGTATTCCATTCCTCGTTACAAATAGTACGTAGTTTATATAAACTATTGTCAATAACTTTGAACATTGTTCTGGTCACTCGACATTACTTCGATTACACTCGAAGAACTGGGAAGAGCTGTTGAAGTTTTTGACATTGTTCGAGTGACGGTACACCACGAGGGGGGTGGGGGGATGCGCCCCACTGGGTTGGAAATTAACAAAGAATCGACTGTGCAGGGGTGGAAGGGGGAGGGGGGGGGGGGGTATTGTAGTCGATGTACTTTCAGTATTTCCGGCAAACTACTGACTCGATTCTGTTTCCGTATTGGAGTGCATCTAGAGAACTCAGAGATGTGTTCTGAAACTTGACTCGGGATAATAAAATAGATCAGAGTGCTTTGAAGAGATCATTGATTGCAATTTAAAGAATGCTCCAATTATTCTCAATGTGTATAATTATAGATTGAATACTAAAATGAAATGGTAAATTTATATAAATTCAGTGTATTCCCTACAAACGCAAATTGATTGTTAGAATATATATTGCTAGAATATAAACTCACTTTATGTAAATGGGGATGTTGATTTTTAGATGCGATAATTTTTAACACAGTGGTTAATATGTCAAAATGTACGTAATTAAACCATGAATTCCCTTCTTATGACGTACCGTTTAATATCTAAAACACATAAATTTATTTTATTGTAAATATCCCACAAATGAGCTCTCTAAACTTTGTAGAATTACAGTCATAAAAAAGTAAAAACCGTTAGAGAAATACTATAATTTTCAAGAATTAACAATGAATCATTTTATTTTGAAAAAGAACATACATAATATGCAAAATAATATGTATACACAATTTTTATATTTACGACGTCGTAAATATTAAAATTGTGTGGAAATAGTGATTCCTTTTTTTTATTTTATTTTAAACAACTTGAATCCAAATAAAGAAAGAAATATCTCATTCTCATTGCTTCAACAACGCAAAAATCAATCCAATAGTATTTACTATACCTTCATATAAAAACGTACTTACAATAGGTTATTGTAATTATAATTAATTAATTCTCATTAAGATTCATGGAATATGAATAATTAAATCAGGTCCAACTCCATATATTTTACTTCTCCGATGTCAAGTTACAAATTCAGTTTTCCTATGCGACTTGAGAGAAATATAAATTTCATCGTACACTTTCCGCTGATATTCTGTGATGATGGATGATTGTTTTTCTCCTCTCATGGGAAAACGTTGGCGACGATGCCATTGTTTTCTAGCTGATATTTCATCTGCTTGGACTCGATGTGGAAACCATTGCTCTTCTTTCCGAGCTCGAAAATGTTCAACCCGAAGTTACATGCTAAACTTTGTCGTCATGGGGTGGTGTTTTATTATACGCTGATTTATTTATTAATTTATTGTTATATATTCAATTAATTGTAAATGAAAGGGTTACATAAATATAAATTAAATGTTAGCTTTTTCGTTTTGGAGATAAATTAATAAAGTGTGTAGAAAAGTTTCCTACTTATTTATTTTCCTTCTTTTGGCGTCAAGTCAAACTTTTTTTATGAATTATTAATATTTTGTGCTAACACTCAAAAACATTACCTGAAAATTGTATGAATTCTGGATTTCATAATATTCTAAAAAAAGATAGAAAGAAAAAAATAAAAAAAGATAGAAAAAAATAATTATAAAAAATTATGGTGATAGGCGCATTATAATAATCAATTTACAGAATGTTAAATTTCTCCCAAAGTTATGATAGATATATGCAGAATAAACTGTTGTTTAAATTTCAGTCAAACATTGTGCTCATTAATAAAATCTTCTCCTGTTTAGAAACAATTTTACTCGCTGCACTAAGAACGTAAATATATTAGATTTTTTGAGTCTCGCCACATCATATTTTGATTGTTAGCAAATGTGCTGTCAAGTTTGTTTGAGGTTTCTATTAATGAACAATCTGCAGGAGCTTTCACTGCGTCGTCTCCATCATCTCTGCTTCCAGCTGATAATCTAATAGCGCTCTCAATGAATGGAGCCAGCTTCTTGGTAAACCGAGCGGAACATGACTTCAGGAAACCATCAATATCTCCGGCCGAGCTGGGACCGGATCTGGACCATTTATTCATCTCTCGGTTACTCGGTATTATGAATCTCTCTGGTGGAGGCTGCGGTGGAGGTCCTGCAGGATCAGCAGCTGTGGGATCGATCAGGATCAGGATCATGAATCTCTCTTGTGGAGGCTGCGGTGGAGGCCCTGCAGGATCAGCAGCTGTGGGATCGATCAGGATCAGGATCATGAATCTCTCTTGTGGAGGCTGCGGTGGAGGTCCTGCAGGATCAGCAGCTGTGGGATCGATCGGGATCAGGATCATGAATCTCTCTTGTGGAGGCTGCGGTGGAGGTCCTGCAGGATCAGCAGCTGTGGGATCGATCAGGATCAGGATCATGAATCTCTCTTGTGGAGGCTGCGGTGGAGGTCCTGCAGGATCAGCAGCTGTGGGATCGATCAGGATCAGGATCATGAATCTCTCTTGTGGAGGCTGCGGTGGAGGTCCTGCAGGATCAGCAGCTGTGGGATCGATCAGGATCAGGATCATGAATCTCTCTTGTGGAGGCTGCGGTGGAGGTCCTGCAGGATCAGCAGCTGTGGGATCGATCAGGATCAGGATCATGAATCTCTCTTGTGGAGGTTGCGGTGGAGGTCCTGCAGGATCAGCAGCTGTGGGATCGATCAGGATCAGGATCATGAATCTCTCTTGTGGAGGCTGCGGTGGAGGTCCTGCAGGATCAGCAGCTGTGGGATCGATCAGGATCAGGATCATGAATCTCTCTTGTGGAGGCTGCGGTGGAGGTCCTGCAGGATCAGCAGCTGTGGGATCGATCGGGATCAGGATCATGAATCTCTCTTGTGGAGGCTGCGGTGGAGGTCCTGCAGGATCAGCAGCTGTGGGATCGATCGGGATCAGGATCATGAATCTCTCTTGTGGAGGCTGCGGTGGAGGTCCTGCAGGATCAGCAGCTGTGGGATCGATCAGGATCAGGATCATGAATCTCTCTTGTGGAGGTTGCGGTGGAGGTCCTGCAGGATCAGCAGCTGTGGGATCGATCAGGATCAGGATCATGAATCTCTCTTGTGGAGGCTGCGGTGGAGGTCCTGCAGGATCAGCAGCTGTGGGATCGATCAGGATCAGGATCATGAATCTCTCTTGTGGAGGCTGCGGTGGAGGTCCTGCAGGATCAGCAGCTGTGGGATCGATCAGGATCAGGATCATGAATCTCTCTTGTGGAGGCTGCGGTGGAGGTCCTGCAGGATCAGCAGCTGTGGGATCGATCAGGATCAGGATCATGAATCTCTCTTGTGGAGGCTGCGGTGGAGGTCCTGCAGGATCAGCAGCTGTGGGATCGATCAGGATCAGGATCATGAATCTCTCTTGTGGAGGCTGCGGTGGAGGTCCTGCAGGATCAGCAGCTGTGGGATCGATCAGGATCAGGATCATGAATCTCTCTTGTGGAGGTTGCGGTGGAGGTCCTGCAGGATCAGCAGCTGTGGGATCGATCAGGATCAGGATCATGAATCTCTCTTGTGGAGGCTGCGGTGGAGGTCCTGCAGGATCAGCAGCTGTGGGATCGATCAGGATCAGGATCATGAATCTCTCTTGTGGAGGCTGCGGTGGAGGTCCTGCAGGATCAGCAGCTGTGGGATCGATCAGGATCAGGATCATGAATCTCTCTTGTGGAGGCTGCGGTGGAGGTCCTGCAGGATCAGCAGCTGTGGGATCGATCGGGATCAGGATCATGAATCTCTCTTGTGGAGGCTGCGGTGGAGGTCCTGCAGGATCAGCAGCTGTGGGATCGATCAGGATCAGGATCATGAATCTCTCTTGTGGAGGTTGCGGTGGAGGTCCTGCAGGATCAGCAGCTGTGGGATCGATCAGGATCAGGATCATGAATCTCTCTTGTGGAGGCTGCGGTGGAGGTCCTGCAGGATCAGCAGCTGTGGGATCGATCAGGATCAGGATCATGAATCTCTCTTGTGGAGGCTGCGGTGGAGGTCCTGCAGGATCAGCAGCTGTGGGATCGATCAGGATCAGGATCATGAATCTCTCTTGTGGAGGCTGCGGTGGAGGTCCTGCAGGATCAGCAGCTGTGGGATCGATCAGGATCAGGATCATGAATCTCTCTTGTGGAGGCTGCGGTGGAGGTCCTGCAGGATCAGCAGCTGTGGGATCGATCAGGATCAGGATCATGAATCTCTCTTGTGGAGGCTGCGGTGGAGGTCCTGCAGGATCAGCAGCTGTGGGATCGATCAGGATCAGGATCATGAATCTCTCTTGTGGAGGCTGTGGTGGAGGTCCTGCAGGATCAGCAGCTGTGGGATCGATCAGGATCAGGATCATGAATCTCTCTTGTGGAGGCTGCGGTGGAGGTCCTGCAGGATCAGCAGCTGTGGGATCGATCAGGATCAGGATCATGAATCTCTCTTGTGGAGGTTGCGGTGGAGGTCCTGCAGGATCAGCAGCTGTGGGATCGATCAGGATCAGGATCATGAATCTCTCTTGTGGAGGCTGCGGTGGAGGTCCTGCAGGATCAGCAGCTGTGGGATCGATCAGGATCAGGATCATGAATCTCTCTTGTGGAGGCTGCGGTGGAGGTCCTGCAGGATCAGCAGCTGTGGGATCGATCAGGATCAGGATCATGAATCTCTCTTGTGGAGGCTGCGGTGGAGGTCCTGCAGGATCAGCAGCTGTGGGATCGATCGGGATCAGGATCATGAATCTCTCTTGTGGAGGCTGCGGTGGAGGTCCTGCAGGATCAGCAGCTGTGGGATCGATCGGGATCAGGATCATGAATCTCTCTTGTGGAGGTTGCGGTGGAGGTCCTGCAGGATCAGCAGCTGTGGGATCGATCAGGATCAGGATCATGAATCTCTCTTGTGGAGGCTGCGGTGGAGGTCCTGCAGGATCAGCAGCTGTGGGATCGATCGGGATCAGGATCATGAATCTCTCTTGTGGAGGCTGCGGTGGAGGTCCTGCAGGATCAGCAGCTGTGGGATCGATCGGGATCAGGATCATGAATCTCTCTTGTGGAGGCTGCGGTGGAGGTCCTGCAGGATCAGCAGCTGTGGGATCGATCAGGATCAGGATCATGAATCTCTCTTGTGGAGGTTGCGGTGGAGGTCCTGCAGGATCAGCAGCTGTGGGATCGATCAGGATCAGGATCATGAATCTCTCTTGTGGAGGCTGCGGTGGAGGTCCTGCAGGATCAGCAGCTGTGGGATCGATCAGGATCAGGATCATGAATCTCTCTTGTGGAGGCTGCGGTGGAGGTCCTGCAGGATCAGCAGCTGTGGGATCGATCAGGATCAGGATCATGAATCTCTCTTGTGGAGGCTGCGGTGGAGGTCCTGCAGGATCAGCAGCTGTGGGATCGATCAGGATCAGGATCATGAATCTCTCTTGTGGAGGCTGCGGTGGAGGTCCTGCAGGATCAGCAGCTGTGGGATCGATCAGGATCAGGATCATGAATCTCTCTTGTGGAGGCTGCGGTGGAGGTCCTGCAGGATCAGCAGCTGTGGGATCGATCAGGATCAGGATCATGAATCTCTCTTGTGGAGGTTGCGGTGGAGGTCCTGCAGGATCAGCAGCTGTGGGATCGATCAGGATCAGGATCATGAATCTCTCTTGTGGAGGCTGCGGTGGAGGTCCTGCAGGATCAGCAGCTGTGGGATCGATCAGGATCAGGATCATGAATCTCTCTTGTGGAGGCTGCGGTGGAGGTCCTGCAGGATCAGCAGCTGTGGGATCGATCAGGATCAGGATCATGAATCTCTCTTGTGGAGGCTGCGGTGGAGGTCCTGCAGGATCAGCAGCTGTGGGATCGATCAGGATCAGGATCATGAATCTCTCTTGTGGAGGCTGCGGTGGAGGTCCTGCAGGATCAGCAGCTGTGGGATCGATCAGGATCAGGATCATGAATCTCTCTTGTGGAGGCTGCGGTGGAGGTCCTGCAGGATCAGCAGCTGTGGGATCGATCAGGATCAGGATAAGGATCCGGCTGACTCCCAGGCAATCACGACAATGAATAATTAATCATTTTTAAATTAAGGATGAGGATTAGGGGCACGATATACATTCATTTTAGGTACAACTTTTTAGATGTTCAGAAAACTGATGAATACTGACAAAAAGTTCCACGGAATTTTGTTTATTTCGATCAAAGTTGTAGTATACAAATCCAATAATAAGGCATACCAAACTTATCTGTTACCAGAATAGCACATTGATTAGTTTCTATTATTAGAAGTGCTGACGATGTAGATTGTTGCATAGGTATGTAATAAATAATTTTTCCAAAGCTAGAACAGAACAAATAATATGAAAACAAATGTAGCCACTTTTGAATCCTCATGCAAATGGCAGAAGAATACCATACTTATGTATTTTTGTTAAAATGTCTGAATCTCAAATGTCTAAATAAGACATTTGAGAGCGAATGTATAGTTTAGTATAAGTTTCCCAATGAAATTTTAGGTACTAAAATGTGTGTATTGAAGACACTTTTAGCAGTTTATTTGCACTATTTCATTGCTTTCTTTACTTATAGTGATTTTTGACAACAATGGGCAATATTAGGATAAATATTAATTTTAAGAAAATAATTCCTGGAATATAGCAAGTACTTTTCCTTGAAAACTCTGAACTGTTTTGTTATGTTTTTTTTCTTCCACCAGCCACTATAAAAGTGCGAGCCCACTTCTGGCATTGACAATTATTTCGGATTAAATCTTCCGTGAAGTTACATTGAAGTGTTAATTTTTCTCTCGAGACAATTGCTCTGGAATTAGCTCTTGTTGTAACTGCGGCAATTGACACCCCCAACTCCCCTCACCACCCCTCCTCACCCCTCACAGTTCGCAACACCGCTTCCAAGTCACGGAGCGTGAAATTCAAATCGTTCCAAACAATTGAAACTCGTTTTAAAATAATACCACATCTTCATTTTTTTACATTCGAATATTTTTAAAAACACATTTTAAAATAATGGGTCGATGACGAAGAATTGTTTATGTATCTTATAGTTTAGAAATCTCACCAACTTACTTCACTATTTTCTTTCTGTTACAAAATACAAGCGGTTGTATTACACACATTAGATAACAGAAAAAAGCTCTCAGAACATTTTAAATGCTAGAAAAACGCTCAAATGATATTGTAATATATATCAATGATATTGATACAAAATGATACAATGATATTGTTAGGGCCGGTATTGTAAAACCAGTAGTTAAGTTTAAACGGGCATTCAGAGAAGGTAATTGGTTGTTGCTTTGGCAATATAGCCCTAATCAACTGTTTAAAATTTAACAGAATATTGAAAATCTGACCCTTAGAAAATGTATTATGCTGTGTGCTAATTTACAGACCTTGGAATTAGTGATATGTGTCCAAAATGTCAGATCTATAATTTGATCCGTACCTGAGCATACCTGGCAAAAACCTAATGGAACAAACAGAGAAGTGTCGAAGGAACCCAAGTATACTCTCACTATCTACGTACTGTTCACAAGACAAGAGAAATGACAAGTGTCGCCATCTATCAGGAACTATTCATATGCGTCTTTCAATGATGCGTAAGAAAATAAAGTTGTTTCCCTTTTACTTTGTTACCTGAAGGTGGCTACAATTTTCAAACATATTATGGTCAACTTCAAGTTACTTTTAATTTTATATACATGTTTTGATATTTGCCAAATGTATTCAGAGTAATTTCCAATTTAAAATAATGTTTACTTTTATTTTTTGTCTGGGGCTTAACGTCGCACTGTTCTGCAGCGAGGCAAATGGCGACGGATGAATGATTATGATGATGATTGGGAGATGATGGTGAAGAGTAGGTAAGGAATAAGGATGGAAGGTGGGAAGGAGGCGGTCGTGGCCTATTGGTAGGGTACCTTCCCAGCATTTGCCTGTCGACTGAAACCACGAAAAAAAAAAACAGTCAGGAAGGACGGCCGCGGGAATCGAACCCGGGTCTACGGAATACAAGTTCAGAGCGTTACCTACCACTCAGCCAACCTGTTCCGTACTTTCTATTGGTTACTTTTCTATTGACGCATTGCAATCCAGATTTGTCCAGGCTATGTAGAGCAACAAACTTACAAAAGAATATGAATTCGAAATCTAAGCCTTCATAGTGCGTCTTTAACTATAAACAACTTGTACAAACTTAAATCCCAAACATCATGATAGATCTAGTCGGGCGCTAGCTCGACGCTGCCAAGCACCGCTCTAATACAACGTGCGAGCTACTACCAGACTTATACTGCAAGCGCTTCGGGCCCGATTTCGGGGTGTCAGTACGCATGCAAGCATTTAGAAATGAAAGTTGAAAACCATGGTTATCGGGTATATTTAGCCACCTGACAACACCTAACCAAATATCAAAGTGCTGCGATCATCCCTTCGGGGTGAATTTTGGGCCTCAAACATGCAAGGATTGACTTTCATGTTAGTTAGTTAGTTAGTTAGTTAGTTAGGCACGGTCAATTTGTTTGCCCCTCTCCACAGGTTGAACGGTTTGTCCTAGAGAGTTGAAATTTGGCAGAGACATAGAGTCATATTTATAGCAGTGCCCTTTGAAAGAAAATCTGAAACATTTTGACCGGAAGTGAAGTTATTACAATTTTAAATTTTAAATATTTTAAAAGTCAAACGGGTCCATCGAGAGTTTTGAAATTTGGCAACAATAAAGACAATGTATTGCTAGACACTCCACTTCAAGAAAAATCAATAAATTTAAACCGGAAGTGGGAAAATTATCAATATTTACGTTCCGCCCTTCTTCTTTGATACACTAAACAGCGGCTCTAATTCCCATCGGACTGATAGCTCATGTTAGGAAGGCAGCTGGCTTCGACATCTGCATAACACGTTCGATTCCCGATCCCGGAAAACTTTTTTTTTCATATATTATTTTTTAATTTGTATAAGCGATGATACCTTCATGGATATATATTCAAATGAGAGGTCCAGGGATGCTGTGAAGATCATCAATAGACCGAAACATCGCAATCGCGACACGCCAGTTGCCATCGTGAACACTGAAGATATCAGGGAATCAGGAATTGCGCACGTAGTTTTACGCTCCACCTTTCTTCTTTGATATACTACACAGGTTTATATTTCAGTGTGGCGAATTGGCTCGGTCACATGAGGCAAGTGACTTCGATCACGGCGTTGCCGGGTTCGATCCCCGTAACAAACGTTTTATCTTTTATCTTTTTATTTACTTAAAAAATGTTTAACCTTCTTGTGTATATATTCAAAATGTTAATCCGAATACATTCAACGATTACATAGCTACTCTTTTTAATATTATACTCATTGGACTCTAGTAATGATTGTCAATGTACACGTTGTACGTAAAGTTGTGCAATAAAACAATTCGTGGTCATGCTAAACAACAGAATCTTGGTGGCTCAGTTACTAAACTAGAAACCACACAAAAAAGGTTCCATTACTGGGTGCATAAGGTTGTCACAGCTTTTAATTTATCCGAATTATTTAATTATGTAAAATTCAGTTAATTAAGTAAATAGTAAAATTCAGTGAAGGCTCCATAACTAATATTCAGAGTATTAGGTGTTTACAACTTTTCATTTGTCACACTTATTTAATTATTTAAAATAGAGTTAATTTGTCAATATTGGTGGCTCAACAAGAAACAAGAACAACACGAAACAAGAAACCACACAAAAAGGCTCCATTACGTGCATCCATTACGTGCATTAGGTTCTAAAATTAATTTAATTATTTTAATTATGCTTATTTGTCAATCTTGATGGCTCAGTTACGAAACAATAAACCACACAAAAAGGCTCCATTACTAGGTATATTAGGTGCTCTTTGCTCCTAATACTCTAAGAGACTAATGCTCTGGTGCTCTGGTACATTTTTAATAAATGAGACTACCAATGGATGCTGTGAAGATCATCAATAGACAGAAACATCGCCATCGCGGCACGCCGGTTGCCATCGTGAACAGTGAAGATATCAGGGAAACAGGAATTGCGCACGTCGTTTTACGCTCTACCTTTCTTCTTTGATATACTACACAGGTTTAATTTCAGTGTGGCGAATTGGCTCGGTCACATGAGGCAAGTGACTTCGATCACGGCGTTGCCGGGTTCGATCCCCGTAACAAATGTTTTATTTTTTTATCTTTTTCTTTACTTAAAAAATGTTTAACCTTCTTGTGTATATATTCAAAATGTTAATCCGAATACATTCAACGATTACATAGCAACTCTTTTTAATATTATACTCATTGGACTCTAATAATGATTGTCAATGTACACGTTGTACGTAAAGTTGTGCAATAAAACAATTCGTGGTCATGCTAATCAACAGAATCTTGGTGGCTCAGTTACTAAACTAGAAACCACACAAAAAAGGCTCCATTACTGGGTGCATAAGGTTGTCACAGCTTTTAATTTATCCGAATTATTTAATTATGTAAAATTCAGGTAATTTAGTAAATAGTAAAATTCAGTAAAGGCTCCATTACTAATATTCAGTGTATTACGTGTTTACAACTTTTCATTTGTCACACTTATATATTATTTAAAATAGAGTTAATTTGTCAATATTGGTGGCTCAACAAGAAACAAGAACAACACGAAACAAGAAACCACACAAAAAGGCTCCATTACGTGCATCCATTACGTGATCACAACTTTAAGTTTCTAAAATAAATTTAATTATTTTAATTATGCAAATTTGTCGATCTTGATGGTTCAGATACGAAACAAGAAACCACACAAAATGGCTCCATTACTAGGTTTATTAGGTGTTTACAACTTAGTAAAAATTATTTCATTATTTCAGATGTTGTAATCTGTCAATCTTAGAAGCTCGGTTACAATAAACAAGAAACTACACTAAATGGTCCATGATAATTAATGGAAATCTGTGGGTATGAGAGATTTAAATTTCATTTCATCATCCAACAATGCTTACGTTAAAAAGTTAGAATAATAAAACGCTTTTAAATTGTCATGATTTATTTCCAAACTGTGAGTCAAAGTCTCATCAAGTGACATTGTTTAATGGAAATAAATGAAACTGAAACTGATGTTCCTCCTAATCTGACACTAATAAAATAAACATTGGTTTTGATGCGAACTTTATATACGAAAGTGGTCTGGCTTGTTTACATCGGCAATACAATAATATTCTTCAAGTATCTAGGCAATAGCACGAAGTTGTTTCCTGGTTTGAAAATATAAAAATATTATCTTCCACAGCAACATCACAAAACAATATAATAATCACTAAATAAGATCAGTGGACTAATTAAAATGCAAGCTCGATAACTGTTTACAAGTACCTATAGAAGAAGACAACAATACTAAATGGACATCGATCGTATTTGCCATGAACAAACAAATGTAAACATTAAGTTGACCTGACAGGGAGAGGCAGAGAGGTGGAGATGCCAGGTATAGGCCGGCCCATGCTATCCGTGTACATAGGCGAGTAAGGCGGGTAGCGTAAATTTCATCACCCGTCATACTCCTTCCCACCAGCACTATAAACACCAGGTGGCTCAGCTAGTTAATCTTAACTAAGTTCCTTTTAAGTTACATTGCCTTCCAAAAACCATCCGGATTTTATTTAAAATGTGTTGTAAACATCTGTAAGGCCCCATTTACACGGTGCAATTTCTTGAACAACTTCTGTGCCACAGTGGTTCTGCTCGTGCGCAGTGTCACTTTTGAGATGAAAAAGTGACTCTGCACATGTGCAGAACTTTTGTAGCACAAAAGTTGTTCAAGAAATTGCACCGTGTAAATGGGGCTTAAGCCTGCACGCTTTACCAATTGAGTTTATACTTCGGAACTTTGACATAAAAGAGTGAACATGGGAGAATTTAAAAATGAGGAAACGCATTTGCAATCATCTTTCGTGTACCTTTCAGTTTTCCTAGTGGCGACAAATACGCGTTTTACGAGATGAACGCACAAATTCCGGCTTACACCGGAACAATAGACCTACAATTTACGTTATTCACATGACTCAAAGCTGTGAACTTTTAACAAATTATAATTTGATATAACTCAAATTCAACCAAAAGAAATGGACCCTTTCGTTATACTAACTTCGGAACTATTGAAATAAAAACAGAAAACTTTAGACAAGAAGTGACGTTGTTGGCGTTAACTGTAATGATAGGTAACACTTAATGATCAGTGAAAGCTGCTATAAACTTATACCCCATATGACATGTTGTACAAAAACAAAAACTTGTAAAAAAAACTGCCAAGCACCTTCCCACTTAAAACAATCGAGATCTAAAAGAAGGGTCAAGCAATAATATATTGTTTAAACATTTTCGCACTTAAAATTCGTGAAATCATTTCGCCCAGTTACTGCCGCCAAGCACAACACTAAAAACCTAATGTTGTGTCCAAATTTGAAGAATACAATCTAAGTGAACCATCATTGTAAATTTAACAAAATTATAAAAATTAAAAACGACTTAAAGTAAATTTAAAATCGAAATTAAAAAAATTAAAAATAAAGCTTGGCGCATTGAATTTGCACCGACCATATTGTAGACTTCCTCTATCTTCTTCCTACTTTCTGTCTTTCTTCGGCTCCTTTATCGTCATCTTCTTTCTTATGTTGCCTTCTTCTTGACACAATGCGCCTAGCTTTATTTTTAATTTTTTTAATTTCGATTTTAAATTTACTTTAAGTCGTTTTTAATTTTTATAATTTTGTTAAATTTACAATGATGGTTCACTTAGATTGTATTCTTCAAATTTGGACACAACATTAGGTTTTTAGTGTTGTGCTTGGCGGCAGTAACTGGGCGAAATGATTTCACGAATTTTAAGTGCGAAAATGTTTAAACAATATATTATTGCTTGACCCTTCTTTTAGATCTCAATTGTTTTAAGTGGGAAGGTGCTTGGCAGTTTTTTTTACAAGTTTTTGTTTTTGTACAACATATTCTGATTTAAGATAGGGCGGTAATGTTTACTAAATTGAAGCAGCTGAAAATGATCAATCAATATCTAGTCTAATCTGTGTCAGTCCCCTCCCCCTCCCCCTCCTCCTCATCCCCTCCCCCTTGCTAATCAACTGGGGATCCTGTGATTGTCTTCTGAAGACCACATTAAACTAGTCGAATTTAAATTAGGGGATTAATTGAAGTAAATAGTAGAATGCAGTTGTAAATTTGTACAGTTTTTGAAGATTATTGATATTTGAGTTTCAGCCTATATTTTACTGTGTTAACATTTTTAAATAAATTATTTTAACGTAATCTTGTGATTAACCCTTTAACGGGTATGCACGTATCTCGTACGTGCAAGCATTCTACATATACAAAGAAAAAAAAAAAATTGCAATTTTTTTTTTTTTTAATTTATTTATTTTTTTAAATTTTAAAAATTTGTTTAATATTTGATAGCTTTATTTTCTTATAATACAAAAATATGGTTCCTAACACATCGCAAAAAGGATATAGAATTTTTACCTCTACCTACCTACAAATTAACTCACCGGTTAAAGGGTTAACCTCCAATTTTAATTTATTTCACTGAAATCTAGCAAATAATTATAATTTATTATACCAAAGTCTGTAAAAAAGAGTGATTTAAATTCAAAATCATGAAATAATAATGCTAGCTGAAAATATTTATAAAATCTGATTACAACTTGGATAGGTTCAAATTCTTGAGATTACATTCATTGAACTGACTTTCATTCTATTTTATGAATCAATACAAATGTATATAAAACAAATTTCAAACTTTAAAAATAAAATTTTACTATAAGATAGATTTTTACCGGATACTCTACTATATCTTGTGTTCCTTTTTATAATTTATGCATAAACTCAAAGAGTTAAAAAGGGCAAAGTGTACACTTCTGACAAGTTTAATGTGAGTAAAGGGCGAGGTGCTCCCCAGGTGCTCCCCAGCTAATCACGTGCGCCTTGTTTAAAGCGCAGATGCGTTTTATAATCATCATTATTATTTATCTTCATTCGCATTTATCAGCTGGTTCATTTATTCCACATCAAACAGATGTTTTATAATGTGTTTAAATACGCGATAAATTGCTGACTAGACACCTTACTGGGGTGGAGAATATTATCATATGTTATGAGAATCAAGGACAAATTAAAAAAAGATTTTTTACGTCATTGATTTATGGTTCTTGGTAATCATCAGTAAATTAACACTCGATATCTTCTTTTATTGACAGTTCGTCTATCTACTATCTGCATCCCTCGAAGTAAAGAAAAATGAGGTCCTTCAGGGGGAAAGATATTGTGGTTTTATTTCATTGAATTGTTAATGATTAGTTGATGTTGGATGGAATTTTGGTCATTCAGAGATTTCAGGAAGTCCGGCTACCGGAAAGAAATCAATGGATTTAAGAGTCTACGATACTTGATGAAATCCATGTTTTATGAAGCACAAAAAGGCGGCCCCTACTTTTTTCTAAACGGCTACCCCGATTATCTTCAAATTTTCACAGGTTATAGATAAAGAGTAGATCTGTGTCTCTAGTGGCCCCAAAGTTTGTTTTTTTGTTTAGTTATTTCAGGGCAAAGGGGCCAAAAAGACTCATATATTGCCCATATTAGCACTTCCTCAAAGCGAGAAAAAACATTTTTTATTATTTTTTTCGATCACTCAAATTAAGTCTTTATATCTATGCTGTTAAATTTTGAAAACAATAGGTCAAGTTGCAGACGATGGTTCTTCGGTTGACGCTCCTAGTGTTGATGTTGGCCCCCAAAAGGGCCGTTTAACACGACGTTTTGACAGACGTGGCTCTGTCTTCTTCAGGTGACGTCTGTCGAAACGTCGTGTTAAACGGCCCTTTTGGGGGCCAACATCAACACTAGGAGCGTCAACCGAAGAACCATCGTCTGCATCTGACAACAGCTCCCAGACCCTAAGTCAACTCAATAGGTCAAGTTGTTAAGAAAAAAGTAGGGGCCGCCTTTTTATGGTTTTTTGTGGTTTTCAATATTTGAATTAAAATAACTTACTTCACAGCAGTATATGCAACATGCAACACACGATTAAATGTCACAAATGTCATGTACAACGCAGAGCTAATGCATTTTCATGCATTTTAGGATTTTTTTTTTAAAATCGGGATCGAAATTTTCTGCGAGTCCTGTCGACTCTTAAAAATGATTTTCTGGATAAAGTTGAACCCCTTGAAATTTTTTTGTTATATCTTTGAATACTTGTTTAAAAAAAATCAATAATCCTAGGAGCGAATTGCTTGATTATGAGCATTAAGTTATGGAAAATATTTAAATCTTTATAAAATTTCACTCTAAATGAAATGGTAGCAGGAAAATAATTTATATTCACGTTTTCTCAATTTGATCGCTCAGTTACGTCTTTTGCAAGGATTCTATTCATCTGCTTTACTGGTAGAGGTCGCCGCTAAAAAATTTTATTTAAATGTTTTATTTAGCATTTAAGTTACGAAAACAATATTCAAAAGTGGAGGTGGACATCAAAGTGAGAAAAATATATAAATTAATTTCCTGCCCATTTCATTTAGAGTGAAGTTTTATAAAGATTTTAGTATTTTTCATAATTTAATGTTTAAAATCAAGCAACGCTCCTAGGATTATTGATTTTCTTAAACAAATATTCAAAGCTATAACAAAATTTTTCAATGGGTTCAACTTTATCCATAAAATCATTGTTAAATCCACAGATTTCTTTCCAGTAACCGGACTTCCTGAAATCTCTGAATGACCAAAATTCCATCCAACATCAACTAATCATTAACAATTCAATGAAATAAAACCACAATATCTTTCCCCCTGATCTGTAACCTCCCAGCACATTCGTCAAGCTGCTAGCAGAGTCGGTGCCAGCAAGTCTGCCACTGGCGGAGTTATAAAAGATCTTGGGCATTGTTCGGAGGTGGTAGACCGCATGTTCATGCCAGCCAACACACGGCATTGTTGAACGCAAAGACCGCGGACATTCGGAGGAAATTGAGCGTGATGCCGTTCACAGCCTTCTTGCTCCTTAGAGATCACCGCCTTCTTCATGACGAGGAAACCACCGCCTTGGAGATGACAGGGATGAAATCAAAGATTGTCGTTGAAATGCGATTTCGAATAATATTTAATTCGAATCTAAATTCAGAAATTTACGAATTTGACTCAGAAGATTACTCTCAATGCCAAAGGTTTTTTAGGCTTTTTAAGATATCTTTCATCTCTTATGCACCTTCAGAGAGTAACTTGTACACTTTCAATTAAAAATTAATAAGGGAATATTACTTATTATTACAAGTTTTAATCTCTAAATTGTACTTTAACAGAAAAATGTATTTATTTTCTCGGATTTAAATACGAGAATTATCGGACATAATCTATACAATTACACACCTTTTTATACCAATAATTAGTGCAGTTAATCACAATGTAGGTGTCTACACTAACTTTGCGAGAGAGGGACCGGAAGAGGGACCCACAGAAATTGTAAAATAAAAGCTGAATAAACTGTAAGAAGAGGATTGGTGCTGGTCCAGAAATGATCTTGGCCTAAAACTACCAGAACACACGGATTTATTTGTAACAATTGAAAAAAAAGAGTTTGTGAGTTAAAATTTAAACTTTTCTGTTTTAAATTTGGTGAGAATTAACCTTGAAAAATAATTGTATGGCGTGAACGTAACCTATATTTTTGGGGGTTTATCTGTCCCTTTATCTTGAGATGAAATATTTATATAATTTTTTAAGAATGTATAAATTCCTGGGGGAAAATGCCCCCCCCCCCTCCCCCCCCCCCCCCCCAGCCCACCTACCTGTAGTTTCGCCATACTTGTCAGTTGTCTTCTGCAGCATCCATTCTAGAAGGTGTCGTTAAAATTACACCGCTAAAGCTTTCCAAATCTCTTTAGTTCTGGGGGGTGAGTTTTTTCCCCCGCACCAACTCATTCTTCCCCATCTTAGTTCCGCACGGTTTAACAAATATAGGAAACCAATTTGTCACCAGGCTTTTTGCTGATTTGAAAAGAAGGTTACTGTGTGTTACAGCTATAGAGCGAATACAACGGGCAGTGATCTGAGTGATGGATTGGACTCTCTGACGGCAGAGAGACAGATCTGAAGAGGGGGTCAAACCCAGGTCAGGGGTCAAACATTTCAAATTGAAATTATAAGAATACGTGTAAGCTTATTATAACAATGTGATGTATTTAATTTTCAGATATATTTTGATTTTAAATTTTGGTATTTTTATAAATTGATATTCGATTTTCTATACCTCATAATGAGAGTGTAGAATTAATTCGACTATCCTATTAGTAAAATCTATTATTTCTTTAACCTTTCGGCCGGTTATTGATGGCTACTTTTATGGCAAATTCCCTTCCTACTTGACTAAATTGATACACGTTTTGCTTACGATCCTATAAAAATACAGAATTCAACATTTTTATCTTGATGGCAACATATCATTCTGTAGGTACCTAAGAGGTACAAGTCCCACGTCCATTTTAATTATTGAGGTGAGCTCAAACCCATAGTAATTCTGCGTTCTCTAACCAGTCATACGCAAACGCAAAATCGCGAAATTGGACATTGGTACAGCATTATAAAATGCTATTTTCATACTAGATTTTATTTTGTAAGATTTAATAAAATATATTTTATACAATCGTAAGTCTACTTTCATTTTAGAATTGGAACATAAAATACTAGACAAAAAAGGTGAAGAACTTGAACAAGCACTTTCCTCTGGCGCAGTCGGTAAAGAAGATCTCTGTTTCACCTCTCTAGCCCATCGCCATGGTAACAGGAGTTATGACAGGCGAGCACTTAGCTCTCATCGGGAAACTGCGGAAGCGATCAAATAGAGATTGATCCCTCACTCTACTCTAGCACGAGTAGAAACCTGTGTTACCGGCAGAGCTGTCGGAACCGGGGGGTTGATTGCCACCAACCCCCTCAGCCAACCCCCAGGCCACGGTTATGATGAGACTAATAGAAAAATATTGTATTATCGAGCGACTAGCTACTCGCACTGACGTCGAGAGACAGTATTTTTCAAGATCTGTGAGGTACTCTGCGCTGAAATATCAAAAAATATAATTATTTTCGCTTTTGTAGAGCTCAAAAGTGGCTAAATTAAAATTTTTGGTGTGAAGATCAACGAATTATAATATTTAATTATTTCAATACTTTGCTAAAACAATTAACTAAACACAGTCATTCTAGGAATGCCATTGATTGTTGCCATGACAATACAGTCCTAATCAACCGTTTAAAAGTTAGCAAAGTATTGAATGATAGTAAACATAAAATGTAGATAATCAAAATCATTCTAATAGTTGTATAATCCCACTGATTTATCGTTTTTTTAAGAAAATAAAAGTGCTGTCTGATGGTTTTATCAATATTAGTAATAAGCATAATGTTAAATAAGTGTCAAAATAGTAGATATTTTCTGTTTGAATTTAAACCAAGAAATTACCATAATCTGACGATCGTCGATAATAAAAAGTAGAAAGATTTTATTTCAGTGAAAAGAAAAGAACCAACACGAAATTTTCCTACTTTACTAGAATATCAGTCTCATTAAATCCAAATATATTTTTATTTCTCTAAAAACCATAAAATACTCTGGAGACCCGTCATTAATTGCCAACATAAATCATAAACACCCACAAAGCAAATCGCCTTTAAACCGGACATTCGGCAATCTTTTACCGAACAACCCTCTAACATATCTTCCCACTTTCCTCCTTCCACCTTCTCAATTTCATTCACATCCAGCATCTTTGTCCGCCTCTGAGTTTGCGTATTTCCGTTCGATCTTCTTGAATTCTTCGTCACAAAGCGCTCAGAAGTCAAAGATATCCAATGAAAGAGATTTTGACTCCGAGTCAAAACTTATGTCACCTTCATTCATGGAATCTTGTATACATGTGTAAGATGCAAACATAATGGTCTTTTACTATGATAGATCAAAAGGGTACCTTGGATGGTTGTAAGGGGACATTTTGCTACCGGAAATGACGTAAAACGCCCCCGTGAAAGTCAACTACAAAAGTTTGGCGAGTTATGTGTCATTCTGTATAATGTCCAGATAATCGTGTGACCTGAGTGCAAGACTGACTTAAGTGAGGACATGGGAAATGTATTTTTTCACCAAAAAAATAGGTATTGTAGAATGATTTTTTTATATTAATAAAATGCATTTTTAATCTAATAATACAATATTAATCATTTAATTGCCGTTACAAAATACAATGGGTACGTTTAGTTTCATTCTTTAAATCCTTCTCACAACATTTTGTTCAATTTAGCAGAATTTTAGTAAATTGAGAACAAAATGAATTCGAATACGACTTGCATCGATATTTTGTAAATTTAAATAATTTTCTAGCCTCAAAACCAAATTTTATAAATTTTGTTATAAATATTTAATTAGGTAATTTGGAGATTTTTTATGTAATATCAAATCATAAACTGTCTTTATTAAGTCTGTAAAAATGATAATTCATACCTTATCGGGGTAAGCAATAAATACATGGACAAAAACAATCAAAATTAAAAAAAAAAATCAAGTTGAATCAAAATAATGAACAACTCACGAATGAAAGTAAAATAAAGTGTGGATATTTCCCAATGTATTCGCAACACCAACATATGGGATATCAGATCCAGCCACTAGGTCTTGAAAGGGAAGCAACCTTAGAATTGGCATCATTGAAAACATTTCATGCGCTCCATGTGTCCGCTTTGATATTGTTCACATCGGTCAAACAGGTCATGGGGTGTCATCTCATTCATACTAGGTCCCAAGAGACACAATAATACGAGACATTTCAAAGAAATACTCAATTTATTTCATTGCATAGGAACGTGTATGTTTTATATACTTGGCAAATAATATTGCGAGTAGAATATTTGCCCATAGTATTGTTATACTCAGGTGACCCAGGTTCGATATCAGTTTTGTGCGTTTCCTCAGTCGTCGACCAAATTGCAGGAGATACAGATGTTTCTCATGATGTTTTACAGATATTCTCCACAATTATAGTGGTGTTTAACGTCGCACAGTTCTTCAACTAGAATAATTTGGACGAATTAATGATTATGACGATGTCTAGGAGATAAGGAAGAAGAATAATGTAAGGATGGGAAGGAGGTGGTTGTGGCCTATTAGTAGATAACCTTCGCATCATTTGCCTTTCGACTGCGGTAACCCACAAAAAGGCCTCAATCAGAGAATATAGGCATCTTGCGCATTTACATGCAGGTAATATGTTACCGATATAAGGCAAATGTTTCCAGGCAAAAAAATAGTAGGTAAATGAATCACTTTTTTAAGATGAATATTTAACTGGAAAAGTGTATGGATGTTTCTTCCCATACCTTTTCATGGGTTGCCATAGCAACAATTTTTAGTGCAAATTCAGAGAAAAGACTGGGTTAGCCAGCTATATTTTTTTACCAAAATCATCTCCAATAAAAATATTTCGACAAAACTCGTGCTATTCATATTCATGGACGTTGTAAAGTAGGCGGTCCTAACTTTATCAAACAGATAACCACAATCTCATCATAGTAAAAAGTGTCCACTGTCAAGTGACCACTGGCCGTGATTGAAGAGTAATCTAGATGGCAGTGATTAATGACGCACGCTCGTGTCTCAGTTCCTTCAGCAGGCATTAGGACGATGTCACTCTTGAAACCCCCTCCTAATCCCGCCAGCGATATATTAAACCAGACTCGACGTGATAACGGCTTCGCTGCAACTGATATTAAAACATTTCACTGACATGAGATTAGAGGGGATTAGAGGGGGGTTGGTTTTATTAGTGGGTTATTAAAAGTGCATTGACATTGAGATCAACGTGTGCATTTGTACTGCAGGTGTTGTTTTATTGGAGAGGAATAACTTAATTTAGTGTGGAGAGAAATTCACTACTCCCGGGAAATAAGAGGGTAAGTCAATTTTTGGTCAAAATGAGTTAAGTCACTTTTCCTATAAAGTGAACTCATATTTTTCATTTAGAATAAAACCAGGCACACCAGACAATTTATTCCTATTGAAAATTGGTTTTGCGCGTAATCAGATAGTTGAAAATAATTAGATGTCTACGGGGAACAAGCAGAATAAATTGTATTTTATAATATTTGTGTTTTAAATGTGTGCTAAATGCAACGTTAAAAACACCTAATTAATTAAGTTTTCAAGTGCACATATTTCATAGTGCAATTATATGACATGCATGACATGACATATCTGCTTTTCTCAGTTAGACATATAGGTTCCGTGCAGAATGAGTTAAGTCAAATATTTTTCTATCCGCTCTCCTGAACAAATCACTTTAGTGACTTACCCGCTTTTTCCCCGGGAGTAGTGAATTATCCTACAGAATGCCACCAATTGTAATAATGTAAAGCTAGGAAAAAGCGTTGATGAGCGAACCTTTGTACTACATGCGATTTGATATGTGTTTGTAAGTCTCTAGCTCTTCAGGCCATGGAACTGAAGCATCAAGATAGCACTGATACAATATTAGAAAAATCTTTGCATAAATTTGCAAATATTTAAAAATTATCGAATAAAATTTCCTTAAAATAAGAAACACTTTTGAAAATAACGAAAAATTTATAGGTAGTCTAAAAACTGGCAAAATATCTAAAATGTTTGTCCCAATAACCATGCAAAGTTTTAAGTTGATCGGTCAAACGGTTCTAGTTTAAATTTAAAAAATCACATAAATGAGTTATTTTAATTTTAACCAAGGGACGGATTTCCATAAAATGTATAACCCCAAAACTATAAGACGGCCTCAACAACTGTGAAACAGTTCGGTTTGATAGGTCAAACGGTGTGACCTACAGGTTAGTTTCATTGATCAACCAATCACAGAATACTGTCCAAAAGCGAACCCAGTGACCTCATAGATTACATAAGTATGTGTGCAAATGTTCAAATCGATTGATTAAGCAGTTTTGGCTTGGGCAGTGAACACAAAACAAACAAACAAACAAACACAATAACACACACACCCACACAGAGTGCCATAAGAGTACCGTGGTGACGCTCGCTATGCTCGTTTAATTATACTAATTTAAAAATCACAAGTACTCACATAAGCAATCAATTAATTTTTAAAGTCATGATTCTTCTAAAATACGGAAATTATAGTATTTTTAGAATATACGTATTTTATACACACACTTTTCAGTCGGTAGTAAGATAATTGCTGATTTATAATAATAAAGCCTTTTACATAATTACTTACCCACAAAATGTCACGCTTTTGTAAGAGTGTTGGGAAAACAATACAGCCAAACATACATTGTGTGTTTTTTTTATTATTTATTTTAAAATGTACATACATACAGGTACACTTACCGGTAGCGAGTATAGGGCAAGCCCCGTAACACATGTGCCTCGCTACCGGCGAGGTAGTACATGTGACCTGTTTGCATACTTTTTACTTTCAAATATTATAAAATGCAATTGAAAGTTGTATTGGAAGTGTGAAAATATGTTCTAAATTTACCTATTGGGGTTATTTATTCTTTGGGATTTGTCGAGGTTACAGATGGAGTAAGCAATTACGGCAAATCGTAATAACAAAACGTCAATTGTTTTTGGTTATTTTTCAAGGTAATCGTAGGATCTTTGAATAAATGTTAGTAGACATAATATTTCTACTCTCTGCGCAAATCCTTTTAATTATTTAAGAGATTGTAGAACTTGCATAATTGTGTTAGTAGGTATTATCTACGAAGGATAAAAGTTATCAAACGTTCCATTAATATAGCGAATAAATTACTGGTAATTATATTGTGAATTGCACTCACAAGGTGAATTTATATCTCAATGACACATTATGCAAGCAGCAATTATTAAATTATGTCTCATTAATCAATTAAGTAGGTAATCAAATATTGTGGATCGCGCTTTACCCAGTGAAAATTTGCAATTATTTACTGACTATGGGTGTATGCGGTAAAGCCCATTCTCAACCCCCCCCCCCCCCCCCCCCCCTGAACCATAAGAAAAAGGTTGTCTGCAAAGATTTGTGAAAAACTGATAGTAAGTAAATAAGATGTCCAGCGATCTTTGCACATCTTATAGCGTTTTCCACTGGCTGCACTGGTGCTGCACTGGGTTGCACTGAGAGCGGGTGTCGTTTTCCACTGGGAAATCCAGTGTGCACTGGAGTGGTTTTGGCATTTTCCACTGGCAAAGTTGCACGCACTGGGGGCATATTTTCGCACTGAGAAAATTCTCAGTGCACTCGAATATTTTAAGATGGACGCTTGAAAAACGGTTGCTGTTTATAACCTATTTGAATCTTCAAATAACAGTGATAGATTAATTGATCAACAATGGATGATCTAAATCGAATTCTATGAAATGACTGGAACTATCCTTGTTTTCCATTGGTGTTGAACTTCTTGCTGCACTAGTGCAGAGCATCATGACGTCACAGAGCAATTCTTTGCTCTCATTGAGCGCATACCAGAGGAAAACGCTCAACAATGAAAAAATATTATAGTAAAGACAATACATATATCCGGGAGCTCAGAGTTTGAAGATCATTACACTCCCAGATGAGTGAGACAAATCTTTTGAAGTTGATTTTTACAAATATTAGAACATTATTTACATCAAGCTATGAAAGAAAATGCTACTGCACAAGAATTCACAAAATAGTTTCAAATAGGTGCTTGTGAAAAATATCGATTAACGATTACAGTGAATCGAAATAATTTGCGGACACATCAGTTTCATTTTTCGCATGGTATGTTCTTCTATCTTTACCTACTGGTCAAACGAAGAAAGGGTCAGGCAAATTGTTTTTCCCTGTTAGTTTACTATTGACTAATTAAATTGATATATAGCGTATACTCTGCTTTACTGATAGTGATGGATAATTAAAAATGGCAATCGTTCTGTAGAGGCCCATGCATCCATTGAAAGCATCCATGCTTTTCAAAAGGTTGCTAAGCAACGTTTTTAGAATGCTTTTGACTTCTTAGGCTAGGTTTTTAATGACATGCTAAATTTGTAACAGTTGATTAAGATTCTTGACCATGGTAATAAACAATAACATTCCTTGAATTACCGTTTAAGCTTAACTACTGATAGCAGAGTATTGTAAAACTGGCGTATTCTATGCTCATTACTCAACATTCTAATTGGATTAATATTCAATTACGAAAACAATTATACTACTACTTAATTACCATTAGTGCATATTAAAAACAATTATTTTAATTACGGACTATTAGTCCACCAAGAACCAAGCAATCGTCATACGTCCATGGTTTATTAAAATCAGGTGATGCGTAATTTTCCTATCGAAACAGTTTAATTGCAAATCAGGAGTACAGAAGTAATTAGGTTAGTTTGAAGGGTGGTAATTATAAAAAGAGTATAAAAGCTCTGTGAAAAGTCAAATCTACATCAATCCAGCCGTCAAAGGGAAACCAACAACAACAATGAAAACCATTGTTATTCTTTGTTGTAAGTATTATACTTCATTTTGTATTAACTCTGAAATTTTATTTTACATAAACTAAAAAATTGTGTGATTTTACCATAATAACACGTGTAAAAATAGCAGCGTATCTTCAAATAAAAAGAAAAATAGAATAAATCTAAAAAACCACTTTCCTATAAGATATCGTTCAAATTCTACATACATACACATAGAAAATGTAATTCTGCACCATTATGCTGAGAAAAAGAAGTCAAGATGGACTAATTTTCGAGATATGTTTTTCTTTCAATTTAACATTGCAACCATACAGAAAAGGACATGCTGATATTTTCAAACGTGTATACAACTTTAAAACTGCTTTCCCGCTCTAAGATTTCTTCGAAAAACTACTACATCGTGTATCTGGGACAATATTTTAACAGTTTTAAATCTGCATGCTCCTGGATGATTTAATGAGCTATGAGAGTTTACTGTTTTAATTTTACGTTTTTCCTTATAAATAAAATTGTGTTGCAATGGTAAAACGGTCTTCTAAATTATTTGCAAATTTGTAGAAAATTTAAAAAGTCCTTGATATCGCTAATCCTTTACTATTAATGCACAGTTTCAACAATGGAGCTATGCAATTGCGTTACGATAGACCTCTATAGAAATCGTCATTTTAGCCCAATTTTAATCAAACCCGGACTTTTCCTGTAGATAATTTCAAACCAAATAAAGTGCACACAATTTCAATCGAATCCGTTGAGTATTTCGAGAGATATTAAAAGAAAACCAAATTTGCATCGAAAAACTTAATTTTTTCGAAACTTTAGAACTATAGGAAGCCGTGAAATATTTTATTAGGAAGTGAAGAAAATAGATTCACTTAGTAAACCTTGACTTTACAACCAGGGGCAAAACAATATTTCATGTGAATAAATGCAGAAGACATCTTGGGGTGGGTTGAAAGGGGGGTGGAGGGGGGGGGGGGACAAGGGAACATTTCTGGCCAGAGTGTAATATTGTTACCTTCTTATGGACTTGGCTTAATTCCAATTCTACGTTTATTATTTGATCTATAGGGCTAGGATGTTTAGGACCTATGAAACGTACAAAAAGGCAGGCAAATAGTACCTTAAAACTATTACAAAAGGACCATAAAGTCCCGAAAAAGGACCAATGAAATGTTATGCTTTGTAATATTTTCAAGTTACAACAATTGTTAAAGACATATTTGATATTATTTTCCCCAATAATTTAAGAAAAAGGATGAAAAGACATTCAAATAGCAAATAAAGGACTAATTAATACACATTGAGATAAAGGCATTTTCAGGCAAAATAAAACACTTATATTTGAAATCAGGAACACATGAAATATATTTATGTATCAATATTAAACGTGGCTGAACAAAAAATTCAAAAGGATGTCCTAACATCCCAGCTCTGATATTACTATAGACAAGGATCAATCAAGGACATATATTTTCCGCCTGACTTCACAACTTCCCATTTTATCAAAAGATTTTAGTGTGTAGCACCTACTATAATTAATTTTATGTATTATGAATCGAAATGATGCAGAATCTTTCATTGATGTGTTGATGTAAGTAGAGATGCGAACGATTAAATAATTAGGATAAGGTATGAAGTGGAAGCCTGCATAAAATCGCGTAGGTTTCTACTATAGCCTATCGCAACCTGGAATTTCAAAGTAATTTTTGAAGTTATTACATACAAAGTATAAACACACTTTGATATAACATCTCAATACCATTTTTCTTTCATTATTTTGTGCATAAACATTTGTTATACCATTTTATTATTGACTACCCATATTTGCTTTAAGGGGAAGGAAGAGCCTCTGAATGAGGACCTCGGCTGGAAAGCAGTTATCGTCC
Organism: Leuctra nigra; assembly: GCA_934045905.1. NCBI lineage: Eukaryota > Metazoa > Arthropoda > Insecta > Plecoptera > Leuctridae > Leuctra > Leuctra nigra. Next base: position 18,082,416 of record OW203767.1, on the reverse strand, counting down.
CGTCTCGTTGAAGATAGACTAGATGTTAAAGCGACAAAGTTGTGGAGAATGAATTGCAGATTATGCAGCGTTGACCACTTATTTGAAATTTTTAATCACCTTAAAGTTATAAGTAGTTATATGTTGCGTAATTATTGAGTAAATAAAACTAATAATTTTAAAAATTGGTTCAACGACGCTTAAACTAGATTTAATTTCAAGCAACTTTGCTCTTGAAACTTTTTTTCTAACTTGATCGGCAGAGGCACAATTTGCTTTCTCACACCATCAATGTTATGAGTTTTGCATAAAACCAGGGGCACTGAAACCGACTGAAGTTGCAAGTAAACATTCTGGGAGTTCCAGTAACGGTGTGGAAGGGGATGATGGGAGGGTCCTAAGAGACAGCATGGAAATATAAATAGTGCACTGATAGCGAGAGTTTGTATGTCAACAATAATCATCAGTTTCCCCGGCATTTACACAATCAACGACGACTGGAGACAGACGGACCTCAGAGTTGTCTAAATCATCTTACCTAATTTATAAAAATCTATCTATCATAAAGTGTATACCGTCTAAAATGTTGGAAATGGCCTAAAATTAAATTTTCATTGTAAGTTGATAAAATGTAAGTGAAAATTTTCAGAAACATAGAATGTTGATATTCAAAACAGCCATGTACAAATCTTCCCAACAATTTAATTTATCATAAGAAAATTCGCTGTTGTATTAATAAAGACTTCACTTAATATTATTTTTTATGCTATTTTTTAAATTTTAATTTGAATATTTATGTTTTTTTGAAGATATAAATATATTTTTGCTAATTGAATAACTGTTGAAATCGGCAACACTTCTCTTAGCATCCATAATAACTCACTGTAAATAGTAGCATCTCGGGCTATCTATTATTCTTGAGTCAATCTCGGCAAGGTTATGTCACGATGTGTATTTATTCTCATTGTGACAACAATGTCGAACAGTTTTCCCGTCTACAATTACTAGTGCAGAATAACAGATGAATTTCAACGCTCGCTAAGAGCACATCAATGTGTGTCTCTACTGTATGCACTATTTTATTATTTATAACTGAAAACTGTATGATATAAAGGTAAAGAAATATTTTTGGTTGCAATGTGTATCATAGCAACTGAATGATAATTATACATTGTACGTGTTATTTCACACGTTAATCCCGAACACAGGTTTAGGTCACCGATAGCAATGATTTGTCAGACAAACGGCGAATAATTATTTAATTGTTGTATTGACCGTTATCATTACTCCAACCATTCCATTTAAAAAAAAAAAATCGATGTAGGTGTCAAAGGTTTCAAAATATAACATATAAAGTGTGTGACTTTTTGTTGATTTTTTCAACTAGTTTTGAGCAACGAAATAATATATGATATTATTTCAAAATTTCCTAATTCATTGATTTATAAATTTCACAACATACCACTTATATAGTCCGGAGAAAAGGCTGGAAATATTCATGTGTATTTTTATTACTTTATTTCATTATTTTTCGTATTTTCTACTCTCTACTTACAAGAAGTAGACAGTAGACAGTGTCTACATTCTACTACAAGAACCACATGCACAAAAACTAAAATGATTTTCTTGCTCTGATTGCGATAATATTATTCTCTTAGTAAAGAACCCAGAGAGAAATGAGACTACCTATACCTATTCGTAAACAAATTTTTCCAATGGCATTATACTCTCAGGTGGTGAAATAAGATCAGTGTCATATATCGCCGTTATAATGGTTAAAAATCAATAAAAGGATTTGCAATCTTTGAATCTATTAGATAAGTGTTGAACACTTTATTGCGTGTGATTATTCTTGATCCTCGATGATTTTGTTCGTGTTGTGAAAGTGATGCCAATGATGTCATTTGAGTTGGTAGCCAGTCTGGACCCAGCGATCATAACAACAATACTCGGGGTATCCGATCTCACTTCTGAAAACATTTAATGCATGAGAATTAAAGTCGGAAGAAAACATTCATATCAAACATTGTTCCCAGCTAGACCAATCACAGTAATGACAACAAATTCGTCGCCAAATCTGATCCCGCCTTATTTACCTTTAAAAACCCCGCCTACAATAGCAATTAGGGCTGATTCTCTAGGAGCAGTCAGCCGGTCCTTCCCCTTAATTAAAATATCTGAAACATTTACTGATTTTTATTTTGGAACTTATAGATTCGATCAAATTGTCATACTTTATTCTGTCATATATTTCAAGTATTATACAAATGATATTAATTCTATATTCCATGCAACTGAAATTCTTGCGCTAATTTTTCATTGTTCATTTTTCATTGTATTTATTTATATACAATTTTTTTGAGCATGCTTAAAATGTTTTTCTAATATTAAGCGGTTTACACTTTACAGTATATTTAAATATTTGCCAAATGGTTACTTACACGTTTTCTTTGTTTCTTATTTACGTGTACAGTGAGATTCAGAAGAAGCGGTCGGAGTGCCCTGTGCACACTGCCTGGCACAGGGGCACTATGACCGCTTTCTTCTGAATCTCACTGTACATACACTACATGGGCATTGGCTTTAGTGAACCTTCCACATATTTTTTATAATAGGATGGTAAAGAAAATTGTCACGAGAAGACAATCCCTTGCCAGCATAAGAGTATTTTAATGTTTTAATTTTAATGTTGTTCCATCTTCTCGTATTCTTTTCCCAGAAAATAGTGCGCTTTGGGTCATGTATTACATGGCGGGTCTCTCTAGTCACTCCTTAATGATATCAAAAATGGGCCAAGTACACACGTTAATTTAAAAACTTATCCCATCGTTTTTCATTGCATAACAGGTGTAATATTGGTGTGTATATTATGTTGTTCTATTTTTATGGTTTAAGAGATTTGGCTACTATTTTTATACAGAGACTGTTTACAATTTGCAATGTGTGTGCAATGTGTTGCAATCTACAATGTGCACAATATTAAATCGACTGGTTGAACAATGTTTTTACAGCAAAAAAACAGAGTACTTATCATAAAAGTGCATTGGTGGCGCTCGCAAATGAGCGTAAGAATGCATTTCTACATTACATTGTTTCGTTTGTTTCTAGTTATGGTAGTATATGCAGGAATTATTTCCTGTCGAAGACCAGAAATATACAGAGAATATGCAGGTGCAGATGAAGGTTGTGAAGAGTACAATGACTGCGACCCGTGCAATCCGGAGGTGTTGAAGGATATATGTGGCAAGAAAATATGGGCAAAAAAGGGATATAAAATCTACAGAAGCATGTGCGAATTGACGAAAGCAAATGATATAGACGGTACGTATGTAGATATGTAGATATGTATATGTAGATGTAGATACACTAGGAAACGAACGGGAATTAAAACAGATTGTTTGTATTGATTGCATGGGAATTAAGATGATTCCATGTAGATTTTAAGAAAATATTTTTTGTTGAAATTTACAATTTTTTTTTTCAACATTTCAACTATATTTTTATGTAAAAGTTTCATCAGATGTCTTGTAACTTGCATCTCTCGACTTATATCGAGTTTTCAATACGATGTTTTTAGAATTTGAGGAAATTTTAACACAGGAGGTATTGGAAAATTATTAAGAATTTGGCTTGTATAGGTGTATATAAATAATCTTAATAAATACCTCAAACTCTAATACACATAATATTAGTTTTTGGAAAAAATCTATCGGCGGAAAATAGTTTAAGTCTAATATTTACAAGGAAAATTACTGTGTGTTTTCGACTTGCCATGTTAAAGATAGGGCTAACTCAAATTTATAAAGTGATATATCTTGGAAGTTAGTTCGGCTACCCCACTTTTTCTTGCGTTTATTTGGTGCACAAGAAAATTATCTTTTAAATAAGCATTGTTCAGATATCTATCGGAATCACATTTAATTGATGTGAGAGTTTGCTGCTCTACAGACCTTGGAATCAGTGTAAAGACAACCTAATGAATGTATCAAACATTAGTGAACATTCTATTCTCAGTCAAACGAATTTGACAAGTACTTCAAACAAGCTTAAAATGTAAATAGCTCTTGAAATTCTTGACTGAACTATCTGAAAATTGACAAAATCGACTAAAATATTGGTTTCAATTACCATACTAGATTTGATTTTTATCGGACAAACAATACAGTTCATGATCACGTTTTCCAACAAATCAAATGATTTTACTCTAATACCCGAGGCAGCTGATATGACATTTCAGTGTGTTAGCAAAATTTCAAATCAAATTTTAGAACGGTGAGAATCACAAAATCACAAACAAAATCACAAACAAACGATTCTATAAACAAAAAACAGACATAATTTTATGGGTAACATTTCAAAACATAATATTTATAACTATAGGAAAACGCTCAGTGTAACGCGTTGATGAGCGAGCCTTCGTACTGCATCCGATTTGATATGCGTTTGCAAGTATCAGCTGCTCTACAGGCCTTGGAACTGAAGCATTAAGAAGGCAGGGATAAAAATTTTGTATATTTTTCAAATATTTCAAGATTATAGAATAAAATGTCCTTTCAATGGCAAAAAAAATTGAAAATAACGATAGATTAGTCTTAAAATTGGCAAAAATACCTAAAATGTTGGTCCAGCCAAGGTGCTTAATTCGCCGTAATTCATACACATCTCTGATGAAATAATACCTCAAACAACAGCATAAAACAATTATATCTTACCGTACGCTCCAATTATATGTTTTTAATTGAAGTTCCAATTAAACTATCCCAAAATAATTCATATTTGTAGTGCAATGTTGCCAGATTTATGGTAAATTTCACACATTGTACACATTTTCTTTCTTATTTGGCCCGTAACTCCATATTTTCAAACGGCAGTCTTATTCTAAAAATTATTATCTTTAATTTGAGACTATTTTCAATAATTTGTCATTCCTCTTGCGGTTTTAGGAGCAATTTAAGGCCAATTTTCCGGGACGATTTCATGTCTCCCTGTGTTATCTTATGGGAAAAAGTGATCTTCAATCAAGAATATCTAATTAAATGATACCGTAAGGGGCAAATATTGTTTGCTAGTTGTATGTAATATGGTTTCATTAATCTTTGGTGTGAATTACAGCAAATTCTCATTCCTGTGCCGTAACCCTGAAACCCCCTTAATGAACATGCACAGTTTTAAGTTGATCGGTCAATCGGTTCTAGTTTAAATGTCAAACATCACAGGAAATATGGTTTTAAATTTGAACCAATGGGAGGATTTGGCTAATACTTTGTAAGATTGGGGACAATGTTGGTCGTAATGACTTGTTAAATTTAAAATTGATCGGAACGACCAATCGAAAGACTTTTTTTTTAAATTTGAACGAGTCAGTGGATTTAAAAAAAATGGGTCTGCAACGTCCAGAAATGGTCAAGGTGGAAATGGACATGTGTGCAAAATTTCAGCTCGATCGAAGAAAAACTGTCACCTCAAAAGCTGCTGAAATTTTGCACACATGTACGGACCATTTTTGGGCTTTGCAGAGCCATTTTTTTAATTCGCTGATTGGTTCAAATTTAAAAAAAAATATCTTTCGATTGGTTGGTCCGATCAATTTGAAATTTTGACAAGTCATTACGACCAACATTGTCCCCAATCTTACAAAGTTTCTGCCAAATCCTCTCATTGGTTAATATTTAAAACCATCTTTTCTGTGATTTTCTACATTTAAACTTGAACCGTTTGACCGATCAATTAAAACTTTGCATGGTCATTGGGACCAACATTTTAGGTATTTTCCAATTTGAAGACTAATCTGTAGTTATTTTCAAAAGTTATTGTCATTTTAAGGCCGGCCCGGTGTTACCAAACTAACTAACTTTTTTATTTAATTCAACTGTTTCAATCATTTTGTGGTAAATTTTTTATTTTTTTTAATGAGGAAATTGATTCTATAATCTTGAAATATTTGAAAAATGAATACTAAATTTTCATCCTTGATGCTTCAGTTCCAAGGCCTGTAGAGCAAACGCTTATCAAATCGGATGCAGTACGAAGGCTCGCTTATCAACGCGTTACACTGTATAAATATGTTTTTAAATTTCACTCATACAGTATGTGAAACACCAACTGTAAAAGTTATTTCTGACTAAAATGGTTCCTACTGATCGTTTAAATCTGTTGCAGCGACTGGTGAAGTCGCCATGGAGGCTTGCATTAACAACAATGTCACGGCTCCACCGAAGGAGACAACAGCTTCTCCTTGACATGGAGGAGTTCCCAAATGATGACCACTTGACTTTACATGCAGAGCTTGGTTACTGTCAAGACTATCATGGCTGCTATTGTAGTTGATTTTATTATTTAATAAAACGCTGTGGTCTTAAAATCTGATATGAATTCTGCATTCAATGTGTATCTAAACCTCAAGTTCCCATTTTTTTACTCCTTTATTTACAAAATACAAAATACAAAATAACTTAATCACATTAAAAAGGGTTGTAAACACAAAATATAGCAATATTGATGTCATATTCATGAATAACTTTTTTTACTACGAAGAGATTGACTACCATCAAAACTATTTTGGGTAATTTCCCCCCAAATTTCCCAAAAATTGATTTTTAATTATTTTTGTTTGTATATTTTGTAAATGATTTTTTTTTTTGTAAACCCTTATTAAGGGTTTTGCCCTTAAAAAAAATATTGATAAAACTGTATTTCATTAAAATATTTTCAAATATGGCAATCACAAAATGTAAATGTAATACAGTAATCACAAATGGCCAAAAATCACCCTTTGCCTACCGCTGGCGGATGTTTTACCAAAGGGCATATGTCAAACAAGTAAAAGTGTAATTTGCGTACCTTGTACTCAAAACCTCTTTCAGACCTTAGGGAAGATGAGGGGAGGGTCATGTACCACTGGTGCATGGTCTTTAGTGATTGTATCCTATTATTGGGTCACACCAAACTCAATAGGCTACCCCACTTGATCCATCCGGATACCTCCACTAGCACCTCCAGGAGAGAAATTTATCGGAAAGTAGGGCATTTTAGGGTACCGAAGGTAAAATGGCGTCTTCGCATGAAAAGGGGAAATTTCACCTGTAAAACAGGGAATCTCGACTGTCTAATTTGGCAACACTGCACTACAGTTCGAGATCTGATGTATCGAATACATTTCTCGATGAAACTCTACTCAACAAGAGATATGGATTTGTGATAATGATGAAAATTCTAATGAAACTGCGATATTAAAACTCAATCCCCAACTGGGATTCGAACCCCGATCCCAAAATTAAACGTATTTGAACAGATGCGTTTCACGAAATAAAAACGTCAACTTATACGTTTTGTGTGTCCAAACTTGACTTAAAATTAAATTAAGGAAATCTTTCACCATCGACATGATGTTCATGAAAATATATTCATCGACATGATGTTCATGAAAATTCATCGACATGATGTTCATGAAAATATATTCATCGACATGATGTTTGGCCACAAATATTGTATTTTTAGAACGGTCTTATTTCTAAGGTAGACTCAAGAAATAGCTCCACAAAAATGTTTTTCAGAATTAATTTGAATGGCTCTCAAAAGTTATTACGATATTTATGAAATACATCAAACATATTTATTTCTCTGAGGAGTTTGATGTATTATATAATAAAAAAGGTTACTAATTTAAAAGTAAATTGGTCGAACTTAATATGTTCAGCATAAATTATTCAGCGTAATTGAAGTTTTACGTGTATACCTACATATTTGTTTGCTCCCTTTCTTCTCGTTTGTACCTTGAAGCTCTGTGTCATCTGCTGCTCAATATTCACAGTTAACGGTACAAAGGAGAAGATATGGGAACTATAGACGTGTTTGTTTACCGTGAATTCATTTGCTGCGAGCCTGTTACTCTCTCAATCAATGTTACAATCCTCCACTTCCCTCAGGTTTGTGGCGAGTCTCGGACGAGCAAAGGACATGGCGCTACTACCTGCGTGTCTGGTTCCCGCGCATTGAACTACTGCGAGCCTGTTACTCTCTCAATCAATGTAACAATCCTCCACTTCCCTCAGGTTTGTGGCGAGTCTCGGACAAGCAAAGGACATGGCGCTACTACCTGCGTGTCTGGCTCCCGCGCATTGAACTACTGCGATCCTGTTACTCTCTCAATCAATGTAACAATCCTCCACTTCTCTCAGGTTTGTGGCGAGTCTCGGACGAGCAAAGGACATGGAGCTACTACCTGCGTGTCTGGTTCCCGCGCATTGAACAACTGCGAGCCTGTTACTCTCTCAATCAATGTAACAATCCTCCACTTCCCTCAGGTTTGTGGCCAGTCTCGGACGAGTAAAGGACATGGCGCTACTACCTGCATGTCTGGTTCCCGCGCATTGAACTACTGCGAGCCTGTTACTCTCTCAATCAATGTAACAATCCTCTTCCCTTAGGTTTGTGGCGAGTCTCGGACGAGCAAAGGACATGGCGCTACTACCTGCGTGTCTGGTTCCCGCGCATTGAACTACTGCGAGCCTGTTACTCTCTCAATCAATGTAACAATCCTCCACTTCTCTCAGGTTTGTGGCGAGTCTCGGACGAGCAAAGGACATGGAGCTACTACCTGCGTGTCTGGTTCCCGCGCATTTAACTACTGCTAACCTGTTACTCTCTCAATCAATGTAACAATCCTCCACTTCCCTCAGGTTTGTGGCCAGTCTCGGACGAGCAAAGGACATGGCGCAACTACCTGCGTGTCTGGTTCCCGCGCATTGAACTACTGCGAGCCTGTTACTCTCTCAATCAATGTAACAATCCTCAGCCCTTAGGTTTGTGGCGAGTCTCGGACGAGCAAAGGACATGGCGCTACTACCTGCGTGTCTGGTTCCCGCGCATTGAACTACTGCGAGCCTGTTACTCTCTCAATCAATGTAACAATCCTCCACTTCCCTCAGGTTTGTGGCGAGTCTCGGACGAGCAAAGGACATGGCGCTACTACCTGCGTGTCTGGTTCCCGCGCATTGAACTACTGCGAGCCTGTTACTCTCTCAATCAATGTAACAATCCTCCACTTCCCTCAGGTTTGTGGCGAGTCTCGGACGAGCAAAGGACATGGCGCTACTACCTGCGTGTCTCGTTCCCGCGCATTGAACTACTGCGAGCCTGTTACTCTCTCAATCAATTTAACAATCCTCCACTTCCCTCAGGTTTGTGGCGAGTCTCGGACGAGCAAAGGACATGGCGCTACTACCTGCGTGTCTGGTTCCCGCGCATTGAACTACTGCGAGCCTGCTACTCTCTCAATCAATATTACAATCCTCCACTTCCCTCAGGTTTGTGGCGAGTCTCGGACGAGCAAAGGACATGGCGCTACTACCTGCGTGTCTGGTTCCCGCCCATTGAACTACTGCGAGCCTGTTACTCTCTCAATCAATGTAACAATCCTCTACTTCCCTCAGGTATGTGGCGAGTCTCGGACGAGCAAAGGACATGGCGCTACTACCTGCGTGTCTGGTTCCCGCGCATTGAACTACTGCGAGCCTGTTACTCTCTCAATCAATGTAACAATCCTCCACTTTCCTCAGGTTTGTGGCGAGTCTCGGACGAGCAAAGGACATGGCGCTACTACCTGCGTGTCTGGTTCCCGCGCATAGAACTACTGCGAGCCTGTTACTCACTCAATCAATGTAACAATCCTCCACTTCCCTCAGGTTTGTGGCGAGTCTCGGACGAGCAAAGGACATGGCGCTACTACCTGCGTGTCTGGTTCCCGCGCATTGAACTACTGCGAGCCTGTTACTCTCTCAATCAATGTAACAATCCTCCACTTCCCTCAGGTTTGTGGCGAGTCTCGGACGAGCAAAGGACATGGCCCTACTACCTGCGTGTCTGGTTCCCACGCATTGAACTACTGCGAGCCTGTTATACTCTCTCAATCAATGTAACAATCCTCCACTTCCCTCAGGTTTGTGGCGAGTCTCGGACGAGCAAAGGACATGGCGCTACTACCTGCGTGTCTGGTTCCCGCGCATTGAATTACTGCGAGCCTGTTACTCTCTCAATCAATGTAACAATCCTCCACTTCCCTTAGGTTTGTGGCGAGTCTCGGACGAGCAAAGGACATGGCGCTACTACATGCGTGTCTGGTTCCCGCGCATTGAACTGCTGCGAGCCTGTTACTCTCTCAATCAATGTTACAATCCTCCACTTCCCTCAGGTTTGTGGCGAGTCTCGGACGAGCAAAGGACATGGCGCTACTACCTGCGTGCTTGGTTCCCGCGCACTGAACTACTGCGAGCCTGTTACTCTCTCAATCAATGTAACAATCCTCCACTTCCCTCAGGTTTGTGGCGAGTCTCGGACGAGCAAAGGACATGGCGCTACTACCTGCGTGTCTGGTTCCCACGCATTGAATTACTGCGAGCCTGTTATACTCTCAATCAATGTAACAATCCTCCACTTGCCTCAGGTTTGTGGCGAGTCTCGGACGAGCAAAGGACATGGAGCTACTACCTGCGTGTCTGGTTCCCGCGCATTGAACTACTGCAAGCCTGTTACTCTCTCAATCAATGTAACAATCCTCCACTTCCCTTAGGTTTGTGGCGAGTCTCGGACGAGCAGCGGACATGGCGCTACTACCTGCGTGTCTGGTTCCCACGCATAGAACTACTGCGAGCCTATTACTCTCTCAATCAATGTAACAATCCTCCACTTCCCTTAGGTTTGTAGCGAGTCTCGGACGAGCAGCGGACATGGAGCTACTACATGCGTGCTTGGTTCCCGCGCATTGAACTACTGCGAGCCTGTTACTCTCTCAATCAATGTAACAATCCTCCACTTCCCTCAGGTTTGTGGCGAGTCTCGGACGAGCAAAGGACATGGCGCTACTACCTGCGTGTCTGGTTCCCACGCATTGAACTACTGCGAGCCTGCTACTCTCTCAATCAATGTAACAATCCTCCACTTCCCTCAGGTTTGTGGCGAGTCTCGGACGAGCAAAGGACATGGCGCTACTACCTGCGTGTCTGGTTCCCGCGCATTGAACTACTGCGAGCCTGTTACTCTCTCTATCAATGTAACAATCCTCCACTTCCCTCAGGTTTGTGGCGAGTCTCGGACGAGCAAAGGACATGGCGCTACTACATGCGTGTCTGGTTCCCGCGCATTGAATTACTGCGAGCCTGTTACTCTCTCATCTTCACTGCTGTGGGAATGTCGATTGTCATCAACAATACTGACGCTTTTTCCGAAGCAAGTATGATGTTTGCTTCCTACGTGGTACTTCTCTTCAAGTTCTGGACTTTGTATATCAACCAAGAAGAGATACGAGACATCTTTGAAACTCTGGAAGAACTGAGCAAGGTCATATTCATTGGAGAACACGGAGAGAAACTTCTACAGTCAAGGAATCATCAGCTTCAACTGTTTTTCAAAATCTCATCTCGAGCATTTAGTGGTGTTGTGCTGTTGAGTGGGATCGTTTTACTGCCAGTTGTTCATGAAAAACGGATCCTTGCATTCAGGTAATATTAAAACTAATTTCTTGATGGCATCTCCATCATGTTACTTAACTGAAACAACTGTTTTCACAGGTATTGGCTGCCATACAACTACAAGAACACACCCATTTTGGAGATCACACATATGACTCTTAATGTATTGTTCATTTTGGACGTGATGGTCATAATAACATGTGATGCAGTCTTGGCATTCTTGATAGCTGTGACCTCGATCAGCTTTAAAATGCTGGGGTGAGTTGAAACACATTCATTAAATTGAAGGGGAACGTCTATTTATCACGATTTACCCACACAATATTTCAGTGAGGTAAAAATTATTTTCAAACGATTACCTAACATTTATTTAGAAAGTGATATTTAATGGTATTTGTAGCAATTGAATTTGTATTAATTTCATTGTAATTTTTTATTTTATCAAGCCAAAATTCTAACACAGTGTCAGGTCATGGGGTGGACGAACCACCAACTATCTTGGGCATCTACTTCTAAGTCTGGAGCCGACTTGCCAGGTCCGACGCCCCTCCTCTATCTCCATCTCTTCGTCGTCTTCTTCCTCTTCCTCTATTGCTGTTTTCTTTTCTTCATCCTCCCTTTTTTCAACCAACTCCTTCCATCTATCCACATCCTCCCACCATTTTTCGTCTCTAATCACATTCCAATTTTCTCCTCTTTCTTTCTTAATGTAATAAAAAAATGAGTATGCAATTTTACAGTTATAATATGAAGCACTTGCGCAAAAGTGTTGAGAATGAAGTAAATCTTGATATGAAAGACGTCGCATGCTCTTGCAAGAAACCATTGAAGCAGGAGCCAAATATCGCTGTAGTTGGCAGAGACTCTTCAGTACAGATCCAAGGACAATACCATCACTGGGCAAAGCGACGGGAAATCATTCTAAACGCTATGAGGAAGAAGGCAAGACAAGCAATATGCGCTTGCGCTGAGGAAGCACGTGTTGATCAAATCAACCTGACATTGAAGGCATATCTCAAGACATATGTTCAACAACACGAGGCTCTTTTAATGTGAGGCTAATTAACCATTTACTTCTGGGGGATTTAATATGAAATGTGTAACACAAAGTTTGTCAACAGGGTCACCAATAAGATTCAGAGAATATACGGACCAACATTTGCCTTCCAAATAGTGCTTATTGTTTATTGTGGTCTTGCGGCCCTGTACGTTAGTGAAATAGTAAGTATAACACTTGTTTATCTCAATAACTAAGATAACTTGAAATGATCCAGGGCAACGGGCATTGGCGTTAGGTCAAGTTCTCTTTTCTCAGCAATCACAATTCAATAAAGCATGGATACATCTTGTAGAATGAAGAGAACGAAGGCACATCGTCTTTGCTACGTCGAGTTTTAAACATCAGTTGTTATTACTGATGAGTGACGATTTTAGCTAATGGATTAGTCGAAAATTTTCTCCTGTCTCCCAACTCTCCTACGAGATAAATGTCCTTTTACGCAAGTTCAATATTCTTCCCAGATTAAAGCCCTGTTCAGGCCTAATGCACTTTTTCTTTCAGCATTCTTCGGTGGATACAATGGTATTTAGCGCATTTTTTGCAATGAATGGGCTTCTTATTGAAAATTTTGTCATCTTCTTACTGGCTAACGAACTAAGTGAAGAGGTATGTAAGTGCACAATGCAAAATGATCAGCAAGGAATAAGATTCTGATTACGCATTGTGTTTCCAGAGCTCTGGTCTCGGCTTCTCCATGTACGCGAGTGAGTGGCTGACAGCGAGGGAGGGATTCAAGCGCTCGATGATGATCATGATCGCGCGCAGTGAGAAACCCGTTGTGCTGCGCGGAATGGGGATACCGTTGTCGCTGCCTACATTCAGTACGGTGAGGCATTTACGTGATTTCTTTCATAAAAAATTGGAGCGTTAACGTCACAGCTACAATAATGTTTTACGAAAATCGTTAATTCCATACAATTTCTAGCAATTCAGAGACTAATTAATTATTGTTTCAGATCACGAAGGCAGCTTATTATCTACACACTTATCTACTAAAAGTTTACCTCGGACAGAAGTTGTTAGAGATGAATCACTGAGATGAGATTCAAGGGATGAACACAAAATAAGTGGATACTTAAAAAAAAGGCAACGAAGAAACAAAAAATAATTAATTTTATAAAAAAAATAATGCCAAGCAAAAATTTACGAAAATTTAAGAAAGATAATAAAAATGAAATACAAAAGCACATAATATCACGAATCCATACAGACTAGTTTTGAACCTTCACTGCTGCAACCTCTCTGTTTAAGCACATCTGTTTGTATCTGTCTATATCTGTTTATGATTAGGCTGTATACACCGTTATTTTCACTCCCTGAATTTTCCATAAACGACATGGCTAATACAATGTCTGTCACTATCTGTACTTCAAGCCCGTGAAGTCGAGGTAGTAGGAAAGAGGATTGTAGAATCCCACGTGGTGGACAGTTGCAGTTGAGGTGCAGCACAAACAGCCCTGTCAATAGGGAATAGAACATTTTCCAGGAGTGTTTTGTAGTAGTACGTACATATAAATAAATGTGTTGATATATTATTATTTTAAAGTGTGTTTATTATAATGTATCTATCTATACCATAGTTAATTGTTTTTCTTTGTGTCGTACTACGAATCACTTAGGTACTTTATTTTTAAGCCCTCATCACAGGGTCTCCCTCTGACCCGAGGGCAAGATTATTCTTCTTTATATATTTTTTGTTATAATGGTATACTTTGTCTGTATGAATTGAAGTATACAATTCTTATTAATTGAAAAAATGTACTTGAATATATATTCCATTGTTTGAGACCTTGAGATTTTTTAAATTCTCCACAAGTCAATTTAGTTATAATGCCTACTATACTTTTACAATTAAAATGTATGAGAATACGTGTCGATTGGCATTAAATTTATATAAATCATTTTGTCCACCTATGCTCGTCCCCCCCCCCCCCCCCCGTCCACGTCCACGTTCCTTTGCCACTCTTGGCACGATTCAGGTAAGTGTTTTTCCTATGGTTTTTCATTGCTTTGATTAGACACATTTTAATTTCAATGTCGAAATGATAATAAGGGCTCCGCTGGTTCGCTTGTTCTCCGCTAGGAGAATATTTAGTGGACCGTGGTTAGGACTATAGGTATATTGCCATGTCAACAAAATATGAACCAACCACTTTGATGTTAGGTAATCAATATTTTACTAAGGTAAACCAAGGATTTACCCGGGTTAATATTTAATGAAACGAAGTTTGTCTTCTTGGTATTGTGAACTACTTTAAGAACTCATGTATCATATTTCGCTCTATGAAATTGCTTGTATTCCATGTAGATTAACTATTCTCGATTTTGAAAATGACCAGATCGATATGAGATCGATCGAACCTAAGTAGAAGTCTACGGCCAAGGACATGTTACAATCGAATATTCTAGTCGTTGTAGCCTGGACGCAAGTTCACATTCTGCTGTTGAGAATGGATTCTGTACACATCCGAGAAGAGATCTCGAAGCGACGAGTGTTGGGCTTCATCGTCAACATCCTCTACTACTGTGGTGAGAGAATTCATTTCAAAACTAGATTTTATAATCAACGTTATGCCAGGGGTCGGCAACCTTTTTTCGTGAAGGAGCCAACTTCCTAAATATTAACAAATTTGATAATAATGAGAGCCGCAGTAAAGGCAATCAAATATACTACACCGAAAATAATAAATTTAATTACTAGTTAATTTTGATATTCAGACGAAGCCCCCCAGTTGTTGCCCCGCAATGCGTTTTTTTAGAATTTCAACAATTTAAAAGTGATTCTGGGACTCTAAAATAAACAAACTTAATCAAATAACCTTTCCATTGTTGCCCCGCAGGGCGATATGTTTTCGAATTTTCAAATTTTAAATTATAAAGAGCCATTCAAGAACCACCAAAGAGCCGATTGCGGCTTCGGAGCCGCAGGTTGCCGTCCTTTTCAATGCAATTTAATATTGATTGATTAAGAGCCAAACTTATGAACGGAAAGCGTACAATTAGATTTTATAATATTTTTTTGTTACCGATTCTTAGTCAAAATCATGTGGTGTGATCATATCGTAAAACCAATAAAATCGCCTCAGTACAGAATAACTGATAACAGTGGTATAAAAACATTGCCAGTAAGTGGTATACTTTTTTACATGAGGATCTTCGGATATTTGAAGAAAATCAATTATTTATTTATTATTTATTGAGGTACATAAACTTTGCAATGAATTGGCTGATTGAACTTTCTTTGTGGTGTTTTTTTGGCTAAGATAACACATACTGTACAAAGCCTCACTGCAAACCTGTACTCATAAACACAATTTTACACAATTTACACATAAACACGTAATGTACCAATCTTCAAACACCACACCAGCAACATTCAACTTCTGCGAGCCTGTTACACTCTCAATCCTCCACTTCCCTCAGGTTTGTGGCGAGTCTCGGACGAGCAAAGGACATGGCGCTACTACCTGCGTGTCTGGTTCCCGCGCATTCAACTACTGCGAGCCTGTTACTCTCTCAATCAATGTAACAATCCTCCACTTCTCTCAGGTTTGTGGCGAGTCTCGGACGAGCAAAGGACATGGCGCTACTACCTGCGTGTCTGGTTCCCGCGCATTCAACTACTGCGAGCCTGTTACTCTCTCAATCAATGTAACAATCCTCCACTTCTCTCAGGTTTGTGGCGAGTCTCGGACGAGCAAAGGACATGGCGCTACTACCTGCGTGTCTGGTTCCCGCGCATTGAACTACTGCGAGCCTGTTACTCTCTCAATCAATGTAACAATCCTCCACTTCCCTCAGGTTTGTGGCGAGTCTCGGACGAGCAAAGGACATGGCGCTACTACCTGCGTGTCTGGTTCCCGCGCATTGAACTACTGCGAGCCTGTTACTCTCTCATCTTCACTGCTGTGGGAATGTCGATTGTCATCAACAACACTAACGCACTTGCCGAAACAATAATGGCGTTTGTTTTCTACGTGATATTTCTCTTCAAGACCTGGACTTTGTACGGTAACAGAGAAAAGATACGAGACATCTTTGAAACTCTGGAAGAACTGAGCAAGGTCATATTCATCGGAGAACACGGAGAGGAGCTTCTGGAATCAAGAAATCATCAGCTTAAATTTCTTTTCAAACACATTTCCCGAGGATGTATTGGCGGAATGATTTTAACTGGTTTCATACAGTTGCAAATTGTTTTGGGTAAAAGGATCCTTCCATTCAGGTAATCTTTATAACTCACACTTATTCGGAATAGATTAATAAGACAATTTTAATTCACATGAACTGGATTGGGAAGAACGACATAAGCCATTTTTTGTTGAGAAAATGAGATAGATAATTTGGAAGAGGTTTGTATGACAGGAGGCTGGTGTAGGTACTAGGTAGGGTGATCCCCTCTTTAGCCTGGAGACAAACATTGGTTGGGCTATCGATGGAAAAGGATATTACCTACGTTTATTTTGCATAAGCGTTTATTTTCGAATGATATGAAAGTGACCCTTCAACACAAATCCAACTTTTCTTTTCAGATATTGGCTGCCATACAACTATAAGAACTCGCCAATCTTGGAGATAACACATTTTTCAATCAACATATTGATGACTGTGGACATATTATTTGCTTTATTTTTTGATTTAGTATTGGTAAACTTGATGGCTATGATTTCGAGCAGCTTTAAAATGCTAGGGTGAGATGGGAGAAAGAGAGAAAAGAATTATTAATTTGAAAGGAAATAAATCTAATGATGACGCATTAGCTAAGATTTCATAACATTTTGCAGGTATAATTTGAAGCACTTGCGCGAAAATGTTGAGAATGAAGTGAACCTTGCGCCGACAGACATCGAGTGTTCCTGTCAGGAAGGATTGAAGGAGCCACCGCACGTGTTTGGCGAAGACTGCTCGCTACAGACTCAAGGTCAACACCCGCTCTGGTCAAAGCGGCGGGAAATCATTCTCAACATTGTGCGGAGGAATGACCTACAAGCATCGTGCGCTTGCGCCGAGCAAGCACGTGTTGATCAAATCAACCTGACAATGGAGACATATCTCAAGAAATATGTTCAACAACACGAGCAGCTTATTACGTAAGACTGATTGACTTTTTCGTTCTAGTTGATTCAAGATGGTGTGTAACATAAGAGTTTTTTTCAACAGGGTCGCCAGTAAGATGCAGACAATATACGGACCAACATTTGCCTTTCAAGTACTGCTCATTGTTTACTGCGGTCTTGTGGCTCTGTACGTTAGTGAAATAGTAAGTATAATTAGTAAACTCATAAATATTTCGGGTGATTTTTCATTCGTTTCAACCAATAAGCTGTTATGAACTAGAAGATTGGATGTCCAAGGAACAAAGTTCTCTATCCTGAGAGATATTGGTAAAGCTTCACGTACCTTCCACTGGCGCCTTTAATCATATCTCTATTGTAGTCGGCAAAACATTTCTATCGTCTCTGAGATCGTCCGCTCAGCTGAGATAAATTTATATAACATTCTTCTGAAGTTGACAGATATATTAATTTAGAGTGCGAATTGGTTCAGTTTTTCTCTGGATTGGGTTGTGTCTTGCCTCGATGTTTTCAATCTGTCAGGCCGATTCAACACTAGCAATTTTTTGTTGATCAACTTGGTTCCGCTCGTGCACAGTGTAACTTTGGTGAGGATTGTGTGACACTGCACAAGTGAAGAACTTGCTACCAAAACTTGAGTGTTGATTTGGCTTCGGTTTTCATAATTTTAGTGCCTCATAGAACAATAACTTGTTTTCTTCTTGCAGCATTCTTCTGTCGATTCATTGATATTCAGTGTATCTTCTTCAATTAATGCGCTTCTCATTGAAAACTTTGTCATCTTCTTTCTGGCCAACGAGCTAAGTGAAGAGGTATGTAAATGTACTCCAATGAAACATGATCAGCAAGGAATAAGATTCTGATTACGCATTTTGTTTCCAGAGCTCTGGTCTCGGCTTCTCCATGTACGCGAGTGAGTGGCTGACAGCGAGGGAGGGATTCAAGCGCTCGATGATGATCATGATCGCGCGCAGTGAGAAACCTATTGTGCTGCGCGGAATGGGGATACCGTTGTCGCTGCGCACGTTCAGAACGGTGAGCAGTGGATTGGTTTCTATCTAGATTAAGATACCGAATAAGAACAGAGACTAATTACTAATTGTTTCAGATCATGAAGGCAGCTTATTATCTACACACTTATCTCATCAAGGTTTATCTCGGCCAGAAGCTGCTAGATAATCACTGAGATAGACGCTAGAAATGCACACAAAATAAGTGGAGAATTGAACACTATATTCATTACTAATTTAGATGTAGATGCATACCAATAATTTTACATTCATGAAAAAATAATTTAACACATAATGAAAACAAATCCCACTCAAGGAAAATCTTTTCATCTTGCAGTTCGTATTTATTCATAATTGTCTATCTTTGTCTTAACCATTAACGTGTCAAGTGGTACTTTGTTATATTATCTACATGTTATACTGTTTATACAACTTTTCATGCTGAATGAAATTACTTTGATCCCTTTTTGAATCACCATAATCGTTGCCGATCCCAAATTATTTTATACACATACTACACAGTACACACATACTTTACACACACATACTTTATAAATATAATATGCTATCTTATCACAAGCGTAATTTATGGAGCTGTTGTTATTTTACCCTTAAATCTCCTTATTTCTGTATAAATAAGAAATATATATTTTTTGGGGGCAGCCTTGGCTTGAACTGGCTTGACAACCATATTCATGCATTTACTAAATGTACTATTCATGCAACTTTTGAATTCTATTTTATTATACTCCTCAATTTTGAAAATGAAATTGTTGTCATACCTAACAAATGCCTCGCTAAAAAAACGTCAAATCAATAGCGTAGCGTGCTTACAGCGTTAAAAATGCATCATACTTCTGAGTACTCAAGTCGACGAAAGAGAGTTAAGGACTTGTTACATTCAATGCTTAACATTCTACGTTGAGCCGTTTTAGATTTTGTACTGTTTAACCCTGGATGAGTATGTTTTTCTGTTGAGAATGAATTCAGAACAAATCCGAGAAGAGAACAGCGAGCGAAGAGTGTTGGGATTCATCGTCAACATTCTCTTCAACTGTGGTGAGATCATTTTATATATTTTTTTTTATTAGTCACACAGATACACACATTACATTATTATACAATACACATCAAACAAATTTTTGCAAAGCCATACAAGACTTATCTGCAGGTGAAAAACAAGGAAAAAATGTACAATACAAATAATGCGGTGTGATAACACCAGAAAAAAGAATCTAAGGTCACAAAACTTCTACAACAATAATACGTATACCAATGCCATTGTGAAATAATACAAAAAAAAATTATTTTTCATAATTGAATTACCAAAGGAATAATTTGTCATATTTTTTTTTATAGAAAGTCAGCAAAAGAAAAATTAATAATTTGAAAGAAACCAATTTTTTAACTCGCGTTTAATTTCAGCATATTTTTCTAAATTCTTTAAGTTATCAGGGATTAAATTTAAAATATTCGGAATGTTAACAGCTAACGGCCTCTTACCATATTTGTTAAGTTGGGGACTGTGTAAGTTATACCTATGAGTTTGAGATCTAGAATTCCTTGAGTGTACAAATAAATTCCTAAATTCAGGACAATAATAATGTTTTTAAATCAATCTGTACTTGAAAAGCTGTAAAAGCGGCAACAGATTAGCAAATTTATATAATTGATCAATTGAAGGCTCATGCAATTTAATATGGGGTGGAACAATTGTTTCATTTCATAACTAACAATAACCTAAGATCCATAACGATGTAATGCTGCGACGCGAGCCTGTTACTTCCTCAATAAATGTTTAAAACCTTCTCTTCCCTCAGGTTTGTGGCGAGTCTCGGACGAGCAGCGGACATGGAGCTACTACCTCCGAGAATGGTTCTTGAGTATTGAATTACTGCGAGCCTGTTTCTCCATCATCTTCACTGCTGTGGGAATGTCGATTGTCCTTAAGAATACTGAGGCATTTGCCGAATCAATGATCGTGTTCATTGGCTTTGCCGTTGCCCTAAACAAGTCCTGGGCTCTATTCATCAATGGAGAAGAGATACAAGAAATATTTCAAACTCTGGAGAATCTAAGCAATGTTTTATTTATCGGAGAATACGGAGAGAAACTTCTAAAAAATATTAATAAGCAGCTTAAACTTCTGTACAGAGGATTTTCAAAAGTACTTTGTTGTTTTCTATTGTTTTGTGCGATTTTTATGTATTCACATGCTTACAAGAAAAATGCCATACCATTCATGTACGTATATTATGCATTCACATCAGCCATTATGGCAATATTTTTGAACTTTTGAGTTAGTACCATTTGAATGTTCATCTTCTCCAGACATTGGCTTCCATTCAACTATGCGTACTCACCACTGCTTGAGATTACTTATGTAATTATCTCCATTTGGGGTTCCTTGGACGTCTTATTCATTTTTACATTTGATGTCATATTGATATGCGTTCTTCATATTACTGCAAGCTGCTTTAATATGCTCAGGTGAGATAAGTATACGAAGTTGTGTGTAGACACCACAGCATCAGAGATAAATGCGGTTTTCTTCTTTCTTCTTATATTCTCATTTTCTTCTTTATATATTAGACTGATAATAAGCAATGTGTTCGTTAGTAGAAAAATTGTGGCTGCTGTCTTCTAGACCTACCAGCTTATGCTCTCTCGTTTGGAAAAAGCAAATAATTAGTCATTGTCGTTTATATATTTTTATATTAACTTCAAGTTACGACCAACGCGGTACTTTGAAGGCTAGAACTAACGAAAAAAATAGTATATTTGAAGGACATTCAGAAACAAATTTCCTTATAATAAATTGTGATTCCATTAATTCCTAGCTACACGTTAGAGCATTTGCGAGAAACAGTTCAGAAAGAAGTCAATTTTGCACGGAAAGAAGTCGAATGTTCTTGCCAAGGAGAAAAGAAGAAGGTGCCACATGTGTTTGGTGAAGGTTCAGTACGGAATATAGGAGGATACCAGCACTGGACGAAGCGACGTAAAGTCATTCTCAGCATTATGGAGAAGAAGCAAGCAATGTGTACCTGCGCTGACAATGTTGATGAAATTAATCTGGCAATGGAAATCCAACTAAAGAAATACGTTCAAGTACACGAGGAGCTTTTTGCGTGAGAACTTTTAAACATTTAATTATATGCTTTTGATGTCATGTGACTGAACTGAACCATCAATTTCTTTCAACAGGATATCCACTAAGATTCAGAAAGTGTACGGAACGGACTTTGCGTATCATATACTGGTCACTATGTGGTGTTGTATGCCAGCCTTGTATGTCACCACAATAGTAAGTAAAATACACTATTTCATAATCAGCTCAAAAAAAGCAGAACAGATCAGCAACGAAGCAGGAGATTGAACTTCAGTGCTTTCTTTCGAATTTACGTTCATTGTTTATGTTTCTCATAAAGGGGGGTCATGGGGAGGGATGAACGTAAGGGGACCGGTCCATGGGAGTCCAACACTGGTTTTGTTTTCAATTGTTTTCCCATCCATCTGTCGACCAGAAAATAAGTGTTTTGTTCAAAGCTATCGATACAAAAAATAGAGTTTATTTTCATAATAAATTATAATTTACATAATATATAATAATTATCTCTTTTTAATTTACACTTATTTGTTCGTACTTCAGTATTATTTAGATGTACATCTTTTTCTTGCAGCATCCATCATTTGATTCATTGATACTGACAATGTGCTGTGCTATCAGTGGACTCATTCTTGAACTCTGCGCAATCTTCTTTCTGGCCAACGAGCTAAGTGAAGAGGTATGTAAATGTACTCCAATGAAACATGATCAGCAAGGAATAAGATTCTGATGATTACGCATTGTGTTTCCAGAGCTCTGGTCTCGGCTTCTCCATGTACGCGAGTGAGTGGCTGACAGCGAGGGAGGGATTCAAGCGCTCGATGATGATCATGATCGCGCGCAGTGAGAAGCCCGTTGTGCTGCGCGGAATGGGGATACCGATGTCGCTGCGCACGTTCAGAGCGGTGAGAAAATTGAAATTCAATTCATTCTTATTATTACACATGTCCTCTGGCCAAAAGAAGATTTCTTAGGGAACTTTCTTAATGAAAGTTCGTTCGAGAATTCTTTGTGGTTTCAATCCCAATACTGTGGCGAAGTGTTGGTCATTTGTCGGTCTAAGGACTGTCACACATAATTTAAACGATGAAGACGCAATAACTTCAAAAACGTATTCCTGATTGGTGTTTATTGTTGAATCAATGACACCATTAAGTATTGAATTATAATCTTGTTCCAGATCACGAAGGCAGCTTACTACCTCCACGCTTATCTCATCAATGTTTATCTGGGAAAGAAACTTTTGGAGGAAATGTAATTAGGAACAGCCATCGAAACGAACAACATTTCCACAAGGATCCCGTTGGAATTTAGGAACTTGGGCGATCAATTTTTAGGAGAGAGTGTACAAAAATTGATAGAGGAATAACGTGTCCCAAATCAGGGGAAATGGTTATTTACTACTGTGACAAGGGGATACTTGTATTATGTAGAGAATTAGTGTATTTCTAAATTATAATATGTTTGAGTAATTATTAAAACCTGTACTAACCAGATGTAATATCAAAACTGCTAAGTAACTACTACTTCTATTGGACGGTAAAGACTGAAACATCTACTTATTTCGAACAACTGCCTCTGCGCACGCGCGTGTTGAAGGGATGAAGCGCTGTTGTCAGATTTAAACTCGCCACCGAGTAATAATGCTTGATAGGGATCAACAAGGCAGGGGTGGGGGGATGAGCGAGTACACTCTTCTGTTCTAGTGTCAGGCTGGATTACACTAGCAGGTGATGGAGCTGCCGTGATTGTGCGTCACTTGTAATGGTGACAGACTGATAGGGTAATGTGGCACACTTTATTCTATATTCACTATAGTGACAATTTTCCTTTGATTTCTATAAACTTATAAAGTATTGCGAGCATTTTATAATGAGTAATCAAAGAGTCAATCGCACAGAAGTTCAGAACTAACTATATACGTAATAATGCCACATATTAAAGTGCAATGACCTCTGGCACGACCACTTCTTGGCACGACCTCACGAGGATTTGGCTGAACTTTGTAAGATTAAGGACAATGTTGGTCGTAATGACTTGTCAAAATTTCAAATTGATCGGACCAACCAATCGAAAGATTTTTTTTTAAATATTTGAACCAATCACAGGATCCCTTTCAAAAACGATCCCAGAGACCGCATAGATTACATTACAAGAAAAAAAGCGTAGTATGTATGTTTACGGAACAGGTTGGCTGAGTAGTAACGCTCTGAACTTGTATTCCGCAGGCCCGGGTTCAATTCCCGCGGCCGTGCTTCCTGACTGGGTTTTTTTCGTAGTATTCCCTCAGTCGACAGGCAAATGCTGGGAAGGTACCCTACTAATAAGCCACGACCGCCTCCTTCCCAACTTCCATCCTTACCTACTCTTCACCATCATCTCCCAATCATCATCATAATCATTCATCTGATTGCTTCATCGATTGGTTGTGCGGTTTGACCTGGACAGTGCAGGCAAAAAAAAACACACAGAGAAGTGCCATAAGAGTATACCGTGTAGGTAAATATCTTTTAGTTTTGGTAAAATGTTTTGTTTATTGTATCTTATTTGTGGTGTTTTGCTTTTTTGTTCTTATGTTTAGTCTTTAGTCTCCAGACTAGAGGGATGAATGATTGTGATGACGATAGGGAGAGTATAAGTACGGAGGGTATGAGGCAGTCGTGGCCTATAGTATGGTACTTTCCCAGCATTTGCTGCTCGCCTGATGGAAACCGCGAAAACCTCATACTAGTATGTAGTAGTAATTCATAAGTGAGCATGTAACATGTATGATGCTCACTTATGAATTTATGGACAAAAGCTACCTAAGTGGGTGTTGGCTGTCTAAGTACCTATCAACCCTTAACAAGTTCTACTAGTGTAACACCGCCTTCTCTAAGTAGGATATGGCTCCATCTGTTAGCAGTCTCCACGCAATGAAAATAAATGACAGTGGGAGGGAGTGGGACGCTAG
The DNA here is from genome assembly GCA_934045905.1 of Leuctra nigra. Taxonomy (NCBI): domain Eukaryota; kingdom Metazoa; phylum Arthropoda; class Insecta; order Plecoptera; family Leuctridae; genus Leuctra; species Leuctra nigra. The sequence goes on along the minus strand of OW203767.1, from coordinate 18,057,765 downwards.
ATAAACCGCAACATGAGAGCAACAAGGAGAGAAGATAATACACTAACATTAGAGCAAGTGAGAGAAACATACACTCCAAAAGAAGTGAGAGGGAGAGAAAGAATTTGACGCTCTATCATAGAGAAAATGCTGACGTGAAGGTGTAAGAGAGAGAGAGAAGATATGAGTTTCACATGAGATGAAGAGAGAAGGGTGCAATAAGGGTAAATGCATTATTGTGTAGAAAAGTAGGAAAAAGGGAAAATGTCGAGTTACTACGTCTATTTTGGTTGATAGGCAAAGTGGATTGTGTATAAAGCTTCGTGAAACTTGGGAACAAAGGCGGAAATAAGAATTTTTAAGGTGAGACACAAATTAGAGTAGTTTTAATAATAACTTTGTTCTGAAAGGTATTATTTCTTATTTTGAACCCTACTTTTTAATTCCTATCTATTTACATTTACATTTTTTTTTATCTAACACTCTTGTAGTTGTAACAATATAATGTCAAATACTGAATCTGAAAATTATTTATCATGTGAAGAGTAGAATAGTAAGATAAAGAATGAGATTTGTCGATCCAACCTCTTTACTTGACTGGTAATAAAATGAATGAAGTTATCGAAAGAAGTATCTGCGTGGTGCACGCATTTCCGTATCAATTCGGTGGAGGTCGTGTGTTTCCGCCACGGTTCGGGAAATATCGTGCTTTTCCGGCCAATTCTATTCCTAAATTACCTCTAATATCGCAATGAAAATAATTAACGACCAATTTGGATGATAATAATTAGTAATACTAATAGTCATATAAGAAAGCATGAGATAGAGATTTCTTTTCTTATGTAAGAAAACTGTAACTTCTCAATTTCTATAAGTTTAATTTCAACAAAATTTAATGGTCGAACTGGAATTACAATAACGGAACAACAATAATGATTCCAAAATAATTTTCGAATACATTTCCGGCAAAACAACTAAAATGAAGAAATACGTAGCTTTTTAACCCCTGGAGATCTCTTGTAAAGAAAAATGTATAGAAATGTAGAACTATAAAAAATATGAGATCTAATAAAGTGTATTTACGTCTAATTTAGTTTATTTTGATCTCGACAAAATCTTAACCTAAATATTACACCACAACAGGCAACAAGAAAATAGATTTCCCAACAAAACTTTCCTAGGTGCGTCCTCATCATTTTCAATAGAAAACTTCTAACTTTCCATTTGTTTTCGGAAATCCACATCGCGTGTTTAGGCTATACATTAGCTACTCCATTGTCTACCTTAGACTACCCTTCATTGTCTTGTCGCCGTATTATCACGACGACCTGACAACTGGGGGGTGTGACTTACTTCCGGTAACAGCTTATCTCTCGGCCAATCAGCGTCGAGGGCTCAGTTACCATGGATACTAGTGCTGTGTCGCACCACGTCGGGAAATCTATACTAAGTAATAAGAGGGTTGTATATAGTGGAAAACGAGAGGAACTTTTCAAATCAGAATCCCCAGAAGAGGTGGACGTTTTCAATTTTAGAAAGCTTTCGCTTTAAGGATGTAATGAAAGTCAATATTGATCCTGTCTTGAGCGTCCTATGGAGTTATGTTTACGGTAAAAACTTTTGGAACGCTTTATGTAAACTATTTTAAATTTGATTGTAATTTTGACATTGAAATGTATAAGCTTTCCCGCTAGTACTTTATTCAGAGAAGTACATATTGTTCTTGTTAATTTTCGTGAATGTTCTATCGCATTAGTTTTTTGAACTTTCATCAAAGTTATCCTAACTTTTGCTACAAAACAACAAACAGGCATTAGGTACCTAGAATTACAAATTAAATAGATTCGAAGAGTTTGAGGACGCATTTAGTTTCGAATAAAGGATCAATATTTAATTATTACAGCATCAAGAGTTGAAAAGACTTACAACATCATTTCCGTTGAAGTTCTTATTGCGCGATTTTTCGACATTTATGGCTGGAATCTCTACTTTTTGTGCCATCGCATTACAGGTCGAAATAAGTAACGGATCAGGCAATTTTTTCACAAAACTATTTAGTTCGTATGCCTATTGATTTATAGTAAATGATTTATAGTTTATACAGTTTACTGACGGACAATCTTAAATTAAATGATAAATTATTTAATCTTACATATCTGGGGTGAAAATGGTCTCTTAACCATCAATGTTAAAATGTTTTGTTAACTGATGATTTCATGTACTATTTCGAAGCTTTGCTAATCAACGTTTTCACTAAGCGTTTAGTTTTCCTATAGTACTTTTAATACAATTAATTCAGAAAACCTATTTACGTTACGATCAAACCATGAATCGATCTTTACTCTCTGAAAGTTCCACACACACGTTGGTTTTCATTCATAAATCCCGGCGTGGGAAAAACCACACCTGAAGTTCGAACGCATTTTCCACCCAATTAACTTGAAATAGCTATTTATTAGAGGAGACCTAAACCTGCTGACCCCTGTGCAGTCGGCCGGAATAAGCCACCGCTCACGCATACAGGGCTGCAACTTTTGTGCAAGATGTTGGGAGGAAATGTTGTGATTTATCAACAGAGAGGAGAAGAAGTGGACAGGTTGATGTCAGAGAGCGATGATGAATGATCACGGTTGGATGTAATGCGGAGGTTCGGTTTTTGTCTGATTTTTACAACTTTTGAATGTTTATTTGATAAGAACGGAAGCGATTGGACAATGGAAGCACCTTGCAAAAGTTTTCATCAAATTATTGGTGTTCAAAAGATACCTTTTGGAAATGTCCAAAGTAGGTATATTAAAGCTTGTAATATCCACATTTTATATTTTAAACAAAATACATTTAAAACAAGAATAAATTAAATTTAGATTTTAAACTGAAATATTGAGCAGGTTAAAGTAACTCACATTGAATAAGTATTTAAAAAATTAAGTTAATTATTTTTAAATTCTATCTTAAATTTTTAAGATCTCAATATTAAAACTTTCTGATCATAGATATAAATACGCTCGCTTAGAATAGGACCTGAATATCAAGGAAATAAACATTTTACAAACAGAAAAATAATAATAATATCTTCCTAAACAGCATGATTAATTCCCGTCAAATCAAACCCCGAATTAACCGCCCCTTAAATTCACAACAATCATTAACCCAATAATCGAAAATCAATGTCCCATCAATCCTCTTCTAATCCCTCTGGAAGAAACCGCAAGAGTCCTGCGGGATAAGAATCCTCCACGTCAAGCACCACTCCTCCTCCAGCCATTGTAATCCCTGATTTATACGCTCGGGAACACAGGAAACAGGAATTCAGTTAACTTTTCACAATTGACATAGGAGACGAATATAGAAGAAGAAAAAAACAGCCTACTCTTGTCATTGATGTCGAAGAATAAAGATTCCAGAAGCAAAACTTTTTTCTTCTTTAGTTTGTTTGTTCGAATGATAATCTAGTCAATAAAACTCTTGTTATTTATGCGACTCCCCAAAAGAGCAGAGGGTTACAATAAATGGATATAGCTGGGTAGTTTGTTTGAAAACTTGTACCGGAAATAGAATGCCGAACCGGAAGTTGTCTCCATGTAAAAGGACTTCAGCAAAGAAGCTAAAGGACACAGTGTAGAGCTTCAGACAAGATGGGATGAAGAGGAGGAAGGAGATGCAGCTAACATGGATTTCAATGATGTAGGTACTTTCTTAAAGAAGAATTCTAGTATACAGTTGTGTTTTTAATGAACCTGAGTTGCATGTTTGGACGTCTAGTTTTGAATTGGAATGAGGGATGATTCTTGACACTTCATAATCTTTTGAAAGCGTTATGATTTTTATGCGATGGGAAAGAAAATGAGGAAAATGTGTAAATGATAACAACTCATCGTTGACGTTTCGAATAATAAACTTGGATTTCGTAGAATAGAATTACTGAAGTTGTAAAGAATGGTTAATTTTTTATTCCATTCAGAATAATGGCAATTAAAACTAATACGAGAGTTATTTTTTCGAGAGTTAGTAATGCTCTGCCAAATTATAACAGTTGATTGCAACTACATTGCCATGGCAAAACCAATGTCAGTTCTAGAATAAAACTAAATGTTAAACTTAACAACTGATTTAACAGAGCATTGAAAGGCCAGCCCTAAATCTATTATGCTAGAAACAAATCGAATCTAGTTTCAATTTCATGTCCTTGGACCTTGTTGCAAAATATATCCCAGAAAAAAACACTCCGTGTAAAAAAGGCAGCCAAGTCTCTTTACTTTAAAAAAATTCAACACCGAAAAGGAGTGATATCAAAAAAGGAGCCAAGTCAATGACATTTCCAAATATTTAATCGTATCTTTGAAATAAAAGTATAAACACCGAGAAATACTTTACAAAAGGACTTGGCGCATCGTTTTTTTAAAGACATCATTCTATCCTAAAAGTGGAAAGAAATTTACAAGTAGGTACATTTTCCTCTTTCTATTAGAGCCAGAATCTATGAATCAAGCTACTTTTAGTAATGACTATTTTATAGTTTTGTCAATGGCGATAGAAGCATGATTTTATGCTGTAATATATAAGTAATATAAGGGTGAAAGAATTACATAACAATTGGAAGTGGTGAGAATGTAGGTTTCTTTGGAAAACTTCCATGGAGTCAGGAGTCAGGATCCTCATCAGTGTGTTGTGTCTAATGTCCGCCCGTCCGATCGGGTAGCTCAGTTGGTAGAGCTCTCGCCCGGCAAGTGAGAGGTCCCAAGTTCGTGCCCCGGTTCGGTCGGATATTTTTCACAACACACATCCCTTCATATCAATTGAAAGTGGGCTCATACATATTCTTGCAGTACTGTTAATATGGCGATATTAGACTGGTATCTTTTCATAATTTGATCTTGACTGAAGGAAATCATGAAACGTTGTCAAATAATTACTAACTAATGGAACACAATTATATATTTTTGAAGTGTCAAGTGTATAAAGTTAAATTTTTTAATAGAAATTCAATATGACTGTCTTCTTTGTGAAATGTATTTTTATAAAATGTGTATTAATAGAAATTGTTACATGATGTGAAGGTATAACGCATGATGAGACTTAATTATATTCACCACGAAACAATATTACGAAGATAACTATTGTGTATATTTATAGAAAGCATAGACAACAAGTTTCATAGCGTATATATTCATATAGAAAATATTTTACAGAAGGTATGTATAATATGTACCTAATTGAAAGATGTTTCCCTATTATTCTAAACATTCAAAATGACGGTTGTATATAAATGGCACATGCTTATGAATAGAAAAATGTCTTTAAAAAAACGATGCGCCAAGTCCTTTTGTAAAGTATTTCTCGGTGTTTATACTTTTATTTCAAAGATACGATTAAATATTTGGAAATGTCATTGACTTGGCTCCTTTTTTGATATCACTCCTTTTCGGTGTTGAATTTTTTTAAAGTAAAGAGACTTGGCTGCCTTTTTTACACGGAGTGTTTTTTTCTGGGATATCACTTCTTTTGTTAGTTTATTCATACAGCTTGTAGCACAGCTTGTGTCCGTGCAAGAACTTATTTCTTTAAAAAAATACGCCTATGCCGATTTGGATACTTAGAAAAGTTGCGTTTGGTATATAAGATTAAAATAATTATCCAAGAAGAATAGCTTTAAGTTTCGTTACAATCGGTCCAGCCGTTTTCGATATATGACGTCACTTCCGGTTTTAGCAATGGCGGCCGAAAATAATGTCGTCTTGAATTCATAATTATTACTCCTACACATTTCCAAAATTTGGTTGCAATCGGTACAGCCGTTTTTGATATATGACGTCACTTCCGGTTTTAACAATGGCGGCAGAAAATAATGTCGTCTTGAATTCATAATTATTAGTACAACACATTTCCAAAATTTGGTTGCAATCGGTACAGCCATTTTCGATATATGACGTCACTTCCGGTTTTAACAATGGCGGCCGAAAATAATGTCGTCTTGAATTCATAATTATTAGTACAACACATTTCCAAAATTTGATTGCAATCGGTACAGCCATTTTCGATATTTGACGTCACTTCCGGTTTTAACAATGGCGGCCGAAAATAATGTCGTCTTGAATTCATAATTATTAGTCCAACACATTTCCAAACTTAGGTTGCAATCGGTACAACCGTTTACGATATATGACGTCACTTCCGGTTTTAAAAATGGCCGCCGAGAACACTGCAACCTTGAATTTATAATTATTTACAAAGTACGTTTACTTATATCTGTTTTAAAGTATAAAGTGGTGAATTTAGCGTCATTTAGCATATTTATGACGTCATTTCCGGTATAGGTCATAAAATGTGTGACGTCATTTCCGGTTTCGATATTTGAATCATCAAATATTACTGATTACATAAAGTTGACCGTCTAAATCGTTTAGCGCTGGTTTTGTTCTAATCTGTTTAGCCGTTTTTGAGACATGATGTCACTTCCGGTTTCAAAATGGCGGCTTCCGGTTGGTTTTATAACAAGTCAAATGAAATATCAAAAGTACAAACGTTACATAAATATCAAGACAATCGGATCAACAGTTGTTGCTGAAATGCAAATCGATGTATTTCAAATTTCATGACGTCATTTCCGGTTTATTTAAAATAATGTTCAGTCTTTTGATATTGATAATCCATATAGATGACCGTCTGAAACGATTGGCGCAAATTTCGTTCCGATCGGTCCAACCGTTGACGAGATATGACGTCACTTCCGGTTTCAAAATGGCGGCACAAAAAATTCATGGGGACAAGGTTAAATCAGACGCCAAAAGTGCACACGTGGTAAAAATGTGAGATCAATCGGTTCAGCCGTTTAGGCTGTGGCCTGTTTACCGGATTTTAGCTCCAGCCTACTACTACTAAGATTATTATTATGAAAACCGCCCTAAAACACTGTTTTCACGGCCCTCTAGCGCGCAAAGGGCGTAAACTATTGTTCCCAAATTTGGTATATGTTGTAGGGTGGGCCATAGCTCGAAATTAAGATATTTCGCAACAATGTGAGATTTCTCAATTTTAAGATCCAGTAGGCCGAAAATGCCACTTTGATGCTTACAGTAAAAGTGGGTTTGCTCCAGCCTTTATATGAGAGTGTGCGCGCGCCGTACGACTTGGCTGGCGTGGAGCGACCGCTCCACTAGATTCTAAAATTCACCTCCGTTTCTTTGTTTCGCAAATAGTTGACAATTCACACAGAATTCAGCACTATTCTGTCAAATTGTTCATCATTCTCATTAATGTCGTCACGCCAATGATTTGTCTTTTAAACCGTGGGAAAGTGTCTAATAGCTCTGCTGGCACTTCAATATCACATTAAGAGTGGCAATGACTGACTGACCACACAGCAAAGATGCTGTGGAGTGACCAAGAGAACCATCATTATGTTAAGAGTACTTATTAATGCATTATAAGGAGATAGACCGCCGCCGTGAAATGAGAAGAATATCAGTTGAGAGCAAGAAGGACATAACACGGGGGATCCTGAGGATATTTTTAAAAATACGTAATTTTTCTATTTTGATACATGTTGACCTCAAAGACTATACGGATCATTTTATCTCTGTTTTACATAATTTTGAAAAAAATTAATATTGATTGAAACACGACAAATCTCGAGTTTATAAAGTACTTATTTGAGACTTATCACCTAGCCTTTTATTTGGAAGAGAACTTGCATTTGTTTTTTTTGTCTGGGACTTAACGTCGCACTGTTCTGCAGCGAGGCTAATGGCAATTGTTTGTGTGCACATAAAATCAAAATCAAAAAGATTCTATTTCATGGATTATGCATTTTTACAGGTTTAATCCAAGAAATTGAATCTGTGATAAGGTAATGCTCAACCAATCTGGTTTAATTTAACTTTGGACCTTTCAAAAGCCAAAAAAGATAAAATTATAAGGATTAACCAAGAGTTTTACTAATAGATTTTGAATAGTAAATTCTTGTTTTCGTGTTTTATAACTTACTGCAAAAAGCAAACATACCCTAATTTTTTTGTAATTTCAAATCATTATTTATAAGTTACGGCAAAAGTAAATTCCTGCTCGGCTTCTGTCAGACCTTTTAGTGTTCTCAAGAACTTGAAAGTTGTAAAATTGCTTATTTTTTCATAAATCGTTTCTTTGTATAGATTGTATCCTCTTCTCTAGTGGTCAGTTTGCTTTTGGTTGTCGGTACAAATAATTATTTGGGAACATGACGTTATTTTCTTGCATGGCTGGACTTTTGCTACACAACTTAGGGGCAAAAGTCCAACTTGACTCGTAACAATGGTAACATGAACAATGGGTAACCACAAAATACAAGAAAAATTTACAGGTAATACCCAAAACAACACACTGTACAATATTACATAAACCAAAAATTTCTTTGGGCTCCACTTTACTTTTTGATTTTTAGTAAAAGTATGTACTCTTACCCCCGACTACTCTTGTGACTTGAGTCGTTCTTGCTCTCAGCCTCCCCACTTCTACATATCCTCGTCACGATGACACATCAACTTACCACGAACCTTTTATCCGACATTGTATTTTATTATAAATGCATAATTGATATTAACAAGCTAGTGAAATGTTTAGAGCTCCACCTCTGGCAACTAGCTACCTGAATTCACAGCACTTGACGCTTCGAGACGCAGGAAAAACAAAACAAAAGTGAACCAAATTCCCGTGTGAAGAGGACCACCACTCATTACGTCACAAATTATTCAAGAATATCATTTTATTGAAGAAAAATATCATACATTTCCTCTTCTTTGGATCAATAAATAAGTACTCTAAAAGTGACATTTTTAAATGTTAACGCACTTTCTGTCATTTTTATTGTTTCTGTATGCTTTGTTTATTCATATTATTTTGTCTCCCACAGACTAGCCTTTTGGCTATGTGGGATAGTGTGTAGATTATGTGTATTATATTGAATATGTGTATAATTGTGTGCATTAAAAAACGAAGTTTCTATTACCGAACAATAAAAAAAAATAGTTGTAAAGAGCATATCGTTATATAATATGCTTTAAATTTTCGTATATTTTCCTTTTTTCTTGACAAATATCTATAATTTTGTACACAAGAGGTCAAAGTACGGAAGTCCATCTCAATGATTCTTGCGAGGTGAGTTCATAAACCAGTCATTTTGTCTTCATCCAATCATATTAATAATGGTGACATATATTTTTTGACATCAGTCAAATGGCAATTGATAAAGCTTGATACGTCATTCCAAAAACGTGCAACGCAAATTTGCGAAACTTTACTTCCTCCCTTTGCTAACAATACTTTTAAAATCTTTACATGCATCACTTTTCAAGGATAAACATTAATTCATAAAAAAGGTACTGTTGAATCCAAGAAATAATTGAAAATTGATTCCATTCTCAACACTTCCTGTGATATATCGGGTCGATGTTTGTTGACTGTCTGCACATTTGACCACCCACACTCACCTAGCATTGAATATCGAACAAGGACTTAGCAGCTATAACCTCCAGGGTACAGAAAGCAAGAGCAGACTGCATGTCGCCGAACTTCAATAGGTGGGCCATAATGTCTGGCGAGCTCGCTGCCCAAATGGCGGGGTAGTTACCCTCACACCCCAGCCCCTAACACCTCTCATAGGTGGGTCAAATTACAAGGTGACCTTCAATATAAATCTACTGTCTGATGATTTGTTTTAAACTGAGCTGTTTTGAGATGTATTTTTGCAACTGTACCGTCTTTGTAGTACCGATTTTTTTCACAAGTATGTATTAATGGAACCTATGTAACGATTTCTTCGGTTGAACACTGTAGAGTTGATATTGGTCCTTAAACGGGTCTAAAACATCGTATATGTTTGAAATATACAATAAAAAATTACAATTAAATTATATTGACCCCCCCCCCCCCCCCCCGCCCCCTTATGCTATAGACCTTCACAAATATTTTTTTCTTATTTTTAATGCATTTGAAATCTTTGTGATAAAAGTTTAACCTGGCATCAAAATTGGATACGAAATTTGAAAAGCAATATTTCTCAGGAGTAAACGCAATGCACTTGCAATGCGGAGGCCGGTTTCGATTCCCGTTGACAACCTCTTGGACTGAGGTGTTTCATTATTTCCCTCAGTCAATAGGGAAATATTGGAAATGTTCCCCACTAATAGGCCACAACCTCCTCCTTCCCACCTTCCATCTAACACAATCTTCATTTTTTATCCGTCGTCACCAGTTGCAGAAAAGTGCGACGTTAAACACCACAAAAATACCAAATAAACATCTACGATTCGAGCCCAATTTCCATGAATGAACTCCCCATTACAGATGAGTAAACTGCCGGATGCTGGACTATGTGGGTGGTATTGAAGATCTGGACCAGATGGTCACTCATAACTGACCACAAGAAGGACAATTAACCTGTCCAGGTAGCCGCGGGAGGCCAAACTGACCAACACAAATCCCATTGAACAGTGTCAATATCACACTGTGCAGGGCTAATTCTCTTTACTCCCCCTTCCGATGTCACACCCGGCACATCACGCAAAGATTCATCTGAATTGGGGGTGACAAAATCCAAGTTATTTATTTTTTACTAAACTGTTTTATCTTCTACATATATATTTTACATATAATCTCATATGGAGTACCTACAACGATCTTGATAATACACTATTTATTTTAATTATAACATAAATACTTACCTCAGAGGTAGAAGGCCAGAAGTCAATTTCATTGATTCTTGAGGTGAGGTCAAAAACCACTAATCCCGCCTTCATCCAATAATATTTATAATCAATTTACAAACCCCTAACTTTTGGAATCCTAATAACACATGAAAAACTATATTTCGACATTATCGTCTTCATCAGGCAACTGACGACATTTACAAGCTCCCCCCTCCACCAACCAGATACTATGACGCACCTATATCGAAACTATAAAAGTACACACTGTCCTAATAACTAAAGGTAAATGAGTCAGGTACAAATAAAGTCAAATAGAGGTGAGTCATGGTATCTTGTTTGAGAGAGGAGTTTTGATGGAAGGGGGGAAAGCTGGCAAATGTCGTCAGTTGCCTGATGAAGAAGATCGAAGCATCGTCGAAATATAGTTAGTGGTTTTTAAATAGTATACTATAACTAGTATTATAATCTCTTCTCTGTATTTGTTGACATCTAAATTTGTCAATTGATATGCCTTGATTACATCATACGAAATGTCCACAAAAGTGCAACGTAAAATTGATAGAATGTACTTCTGGCCTTTTTCTACTGAGGTACTGTGACTAAGCTAATTTTTAGGCACTTTCTGAGTTAGCTTTTTATATTTCGTTCAAGTTAAAAGTATCCCCATAAAAACACTCCGTGTAAAAATACCAGCCAAGTCTCTTCAACTATAAAAAAATAGAAAAAAATCTAAAAATTCAGCACTGAAAAGTAGTGATATCAAAAAATGGGCCAAGACAAAACTTAATTTTGAAAACCAAAATATACTTGGCGCATCGTGCATATAGATAGTTTAGAAGTATAGGCCAGATGTGTAATACATAAAATAAATCTACCTATACCTAGCTCAGTTGGTAGAGCTTTTATCGAGTTGTGTGTATTTAGGTGTTACCGTTGATAGCAGCTTTTCTTGGAGACCGCACATAGAAGTTATTTGTAATAAGTTAAGATTATGTGCTTATAGGCTGTACATTTTAAAAAATTATCTTTTGTTCAATATGTTACGGTCGGTGTATTTAGCCTTGGGTGAATCAATTGTAAATTACGGCATCTTGGCGTGGGGTAATGCTTCTTACACTCATATTCATCAAATAACCATTATTCAGAACAAAATTATAAAATCTATATTACCACCTAATATCAAGTACAGCTTTAGCTCCGATTATGATAAAATGTATAAATATTGTAATGTTTTACAGGTTACTGATTTGTTTCTTTTTAAATTTATTGTTAAATATTATTTTTCTGAAACTTTCAAGCATGTAAATTCTCACGAATTTAATACTCGACACAGTTTGCTTGGTAATTATTTGATTCCACATTGTACGAATAAGTATGGCAGACGTTCTATTAAATTTCAAACACCTTACATTTTCAATACTATCCCTTCCAATCTAAGACAATTAAATAAGTACAAAGAAGTTAAAGATCTCATCAAGAATTGGCTCATTGATGAGAGGTTTAATTAATAATTAACTTTGTAGCTTCAACAAATCCAACTAGATTCAACTAGATTCTAGATTCAATTAGATTGATTCTAGTAGTTATTTGGTATAAGAAACTCTGATCTTGTATTTCCTTTATTTAGGTCCAATATCTTCATTTTATGTCATGCCTATAGCTTATTGCTGTTTTCCTGTGTTTTTGAAAGATTTGTGTACAATTTTTTTGCTATGATTGATTTAGTGTGTAAATTATTATTTATGTAATCCACAGATAAGTCCCTGTTAGGGATTTAGTGGAAGAGTGTAACTTTGTATTATTTTCGTGTGCTAATAAAAAGTAAGTTCAATCAATCAATCAATATTATAATTTCCCAAGCTTTGCGGACATCAAATACAAATCATTCCGACTCTCATCTCTATTCTCTAGGTTCAATTGACCAGGTGTATTTGTCGAGTAATTAAGCGTGTAGCTGATTCTTCTTAAGATATTATCAACAATTGTACACTTTTCGGCCATTTTTGATTATGAACATCTGAACTGTGTTGTTGACGTCTTAGGGGGAGGAGATCTACATTGGTCAATTGTTCCAGAGTGTTTATGGAAAGTTGCAATGAAAATCAGTAATGATGTAGTTATTATCATTGCGCGCTCGCTCATCAACGCGTTACACAGAGCGTTTTCATAGTAATGCAAACATAGGTACACATATTTTTATCGAGGTCTCTTTTGTAATAAACGATCCTGAATTTTGTCTCTTGATCAAGAGAAACACAAGTTGCTGATAAAGCTAGAAGCTGATATTTCTTAATTGATTGACTTAATTACGTGCATCACTAGTGAATAGTAAATGATGAGGTACTTGTATTGCTGCTCTTTGCTGCTCGTTGGTCTGGATCTTGGTTTTGCAACTGCCTGACATATTCTACGCTCAGTTCTGATGGAACTTTATCGAATATGTCAGTGGAAGATCTCGCAGCTCCTCTCATCTTCAGTCTTGTTCCAGGATATTCCATGCTCCAAACACATTCAATGTTAACATCATTCAGTAGCTATTTATTTTGCATGGAACAACTCAATGTGTTTTCATCTTAACATTTCAGAACCAGTTATTTAATATTTGAATCCATTTCATGTTAAATAACTGTTTGTGTAATGTTTTCTTTGATGAATGTACATTTTGTTGACCATTTAAAATAAAATATCTTCTGAAAGTAAATGTATGAACTACATGAAAGAGGAAACTGAAGTGAATGAATGATTTGAAATAATATTACTGTTGTCTTGGAAATATGTCTACAATGTATTGAAAATTGTTCAAGATATTATCCAAGATCCCATTATAGTCTTTACTGTTAAAAATTTACATTGTTGATATTTTGTTGGTGATTTGTTGTGAAAATAAAAAAGTCGAGTTGAACCGAGCCTAAGAGAGCGTGTGACGTCATATAAGCCTGTCACCCTCTGAACAGCACGCTCTGAGCCGCGCGCTCGGAATGCATCTGAAATGCACTTGTATTTTGTTTGCTTATCAAGGGTCCATAATTTGAAATAACAATCGCAACTTTCCTGAACACTAAGCCCTGGCCAAAATGCACAGACATCTTGTTGATAAAGTTTCGTTATTTTAATTAAGAATAATCATGCCCCGCAGGCCATTTTTTTGTTTTTCATGAAATAGAAACCAATTTGGGACGCTGAAATGGCAAACGCGTGACCAGTAACTTTGCACACTCACGCACGACTTTAAGCAGTGGTGTGCACACTCACGCACAGTCACGCTAAAAGTCGTGACTCACGTCACGCGCTCACCTCTAGTACAAACTCTTGATTGAAAATTATTAACAGACTAACAAACCACTTGCCAGATAATTTTAAAATCTGCATCGTCATTGAGACCAAAATTTTTTAAGTTTGTTACACATTTTCCGTAAGATCGGTAAGAACTTACATAGTTATAGACATTTTAAGCTTATTTTGACAAAAATTGTCGATATTCATATGTCAATATTTCAATCCATAACAGCAATTTATGAACAGCTTTATACAGATATGCTACAATAATGTTCTATTACAACTATTGAATGGGTAGGTACACTTGGCCAAACAAAAATTGATCGTTGAACAAATTTGAATAACTGCTGGTCATGTCCCATAACCAATCAAAGCTTGTTATTATCATTGAAATGTGAGGTCACCTACTAGAGTGAGACAATGAGATCGCTTAGACTGACTTCTGATGGTGCGATCTTACATTTATCAGCCTATCAGATTTATTGAACGATCAATTTTTGTTTGGCCAAGTGTACATACTCCTAATTAAAAATTATTAACTGACTAACGAACCGTTTGCCCGATAATTTTAAAATCTGCGTCGTCATTGTGACTGAATTGTAAGTTTGTTACAAATTTTCCATAAGATCGGTAAGAACGTACAGAGTTATTGACATTTTAAGCTTATTTTGACTTTGTTGTCGATATTCATATGTCAATCAGTTGTACCTAGTTCAGTTTATAGCAGACATTTATTAATAGCTTTATACAGATATGCACAACAAAAGCGTTCTACTACAACAATTGAATAAACACAACCCTCCTTCATACGAGTCTAATATAAAATCACCACATCCATTAAGTCCATCATAAACAACGTGGTCTATCTTATGAAGAGCGAACCCCATGGGTGTCATGTCAGCCACGCAACAAGAACAAATAATATGACGCCATTTCCTTCACTAAACATGTGTTTACGATGTGAAATTGACGCTGGAAGACGCTGCTATTGATATTTGAGAGCGACCCCTCGTCCACCGCCCGTGGTGATCGCTGGAACAGGGGTGACAAATACAGCGATACAGTTTATTGGGGCAGGATTTAAATATGTGTTTATTGGATTACAAGGATCAATTTTGGAGCAAGACTGAAGAATACGATAGGAAATATGCATGTGTTTTAATTATTTTAAAATATTTGTTATCTCTTCTAAATAACAACATTTGAAGGGTACATGAAAAGAACCCCTTTGAGTCACATTCGGATGAAACTGAGATAAACGATGTTTTATATTGAAACTTGTATCTATCTTCCATACAAATCGATATTTCGATTGCGTTTTTCAAGACTTTGTAGCAATATTTTCTAGAAACCGAGGGTATATTCTGAAAGCTCATGAAAAACACTTCAGGAATACAACTTAACCCTTTTTTTCTAAAAATTGACTTTTCCTGTACCCTTAATTTGGTCAAATGCACTATACACACACGACACTTTAAATGTTCACTATCTAACACCAATGGACCAATCTTCCTAGAAATCAATATAGGTAACCAGTCTGGATAGTAATGAATATTTTGTAAAAGAATTGGCCTGATCCGTTACTGCGTTTGACCGGCATTGAATAAAGAACAAACAAAAACACAATACAGATTCGAGCAGAAGTTTCAAGTGTAAGCGCTTGTAACCATTGTAACCATGGCAACATCATTGTTGGTTGATAAAGTGTCGCATAACATACCGTTTTCCCGCCAAATGTCTCTGAATTAAAATTGATTTTTATTAATGAAAATGTTGATGTTTAGTGTTAAAAACACTGCATTTTACGGTTCGAAAATCTATGCATACTTTTCTTTCGTATATTTCACATTATTTTATAATTTAAATTCAATAATTTTCATATTATTTCTAAATTAATGTGAGAGATGCTTGTATTGTGATCTTGACATTATTAGATGAAACTTTAGTTTGAAATCACTTCATCTCTGCTATCACGCACGCTTGTCTCGTTGCCATCTCGTCACCCCTGGTTTGACTCTCACCAAAGTATTTACCGAGGTTATTGCTTTAGGGTCGGCGCCCCTCGCCCATTACCAGTTGCAATCTCAGCCCTGACGTGTTGTGCTGTGAACATTGCTAACTGGTGTTTGTGTGTGAAACAACATCATTTAGCACCACAGTTCTAGCGGGGCTAATAATCACAACCCCCCTCCCCCCGGGCCCACTTGCATGGGTTCATATTGACCTCGTTGGGGGGGGGGGGGGGGGGGGTCATGAATATGTACAGATGTATTCAATATATTTATGAAGATTTATTGTTATTAGCATTAGTGGGTGGAACACGAAATTGTTTTTTGATGTTGGATGATGGGAGAAGGAGAGTTGATTCTACATAAAATCTTTTTTCTTGGGGTATCCACAGATTTTCAATTAACAAAAGTCAAGATAGAAATTAAAGCGTCGCCATTAGGTTTACCGGACTTGAAGGCGCACTTTTAACAATCTCAAAGCAGTTGATGAAACGCATAAATATCACAAGTAATGGAGCCCATTTATGTAGATTCTATTCCCCTTCTTCTCTCGGGATATAGTTCATAACAAGTGATTGATTACACGTTGGATTTATCTCAAAAAATATAAATTAGTGGGATTTTTTGGTTTGATTAAAATGAAATTAACTCTAATTTGTAGCGAATGTTTTGTTCTTGTTGTGTATCAGAAACCTAACATTGCTTTTAGAAGTAATAAATATTGAAACAGGAATTGAGATGACAATATCGCTGATCAGATAAAGTTCAACTTTGACATGAAAACTTTGGTCTCGAGCACTGTCAAGCATGCAACATTGTGCTTTGGGAGAGATGCAAAAAGAGACGTACAATAATTGTGTGACTTGTATGACTCACAATCACAACTATTAAAAAATGCAAGACCTGATTTTTGATGTAGAAACAGTTCAAATATGTCATATTATAGTAATATGTACAATCTGTTTGCGAGGATGTGGTCGTTATCCTTCATCTCAAGAACACCCAGTGTCAGAAAAATTAATAAAATCAGGAGACACAAAGCAAGGTAGAAGTTCTTCTCAATAATAAGATCTCAACTTTCAGCGTGCGTAGAATAAACATGTGCACCAAGACTCTGGTTATCCCGCAAGAGAAAGTATTGAAGATCGACGCCGTCACACCAGCGCCATCTCTGCGTCGATCTCAGAAGCGTCGTGACGCCGTCAGCGTCGGTGCTGCTCTCAAGTAGTGGACGCTTCAACCATTCACTATTAGTTATTCGAAAAAAAACATTCAATCAGTTGTAAAAATTACAAAAGAGGAAGATATTTTATAATCGTGTGAGGACCAAGTTGGCTCAGGCAGAAACTCTCTAAACTTGCACTCCGAATGTCCTGAATTCGATTACCGCGCTTCCTGACTGAGGTTTTCGTGGTTTCCCTCAGTCGAAAAGGCACATAGGACACGACCATTACTTCCCACCTTCCATTCATCATCATCATCATCATCATCATCATCATCATCATCATCATAATCATTCATCTGTCGCCATTAGCATAGTAGAAGAACACAATGTGACGTTAAACTCCACTAAAAGTCGTTCTATTGTTTGGTTGTTGGCAAGATGGCTGACATTTCAAGTGATAAGTCATTGCCATCAGCTGCTGTTGCATCCATTCAGTAGCAGATGTGTGACTTATTGCACGATGCACATTCAGGATAAATTGCACCACTAATTGAACTGATCCTGGCTGAAGTACAAACACAGAACAAATGTTGCTAATGAGTCGGAAACGCAACCATTTAATTAATCTTATTCTATTGTTTTATCTCAATTCAATTGTTGTTTAAACCATTCGTAGGTATATTGTTTGTATTTAAAGTTTGATTATCTAACCAATGAATATTAGTACTGAAAGAAGTACTCAAACTAAAATATGTATTTATATTTTTTTATCGAAAGTAAACGAAAATCCAACAAAAAATGATTACTACAATTTTGGGAAGAAGAAAGGTTTTATGAGAACAGGAAAATTATGAAGAGACATTGCGTAACCTAAAATCCAATTTTTATTTGCTTCTTCACGGTTGGTTTTTGGTTACACTTGCATACTTTATACAATAATGTTGATCTTGGATTTTTTTTATTCATATAGGTAATAATCAATTCAAATTGATTGGTAAATTAAAATTAAATTCGTCCATAGCCTTCTTCACATCTTCCATCCTTGTTGTCCTTGTAAGGCTATTCAAGAACAACACCCTCTGTCTCTATTTTGCACAATAGCTACAGCACACGAAACTGACCGCGAACGTCAGTACCTGCCAACTTTCGCATATATTTCACAGTCTGACGTCTCCTTATGTTTTTACAGCATCTGCCGTGGCACATTTTGGCAACGTTACGAACAAACTATGACGTAAGCGTTCGTAACCTTCACGGCGGTGTCTAGAAATAAGTTTTTGATCTGGAGAATTAAAAAATATCCGCCATGTTTTACTCTGAGATAAACAAAAGTTAATACGCAGGAGAGCCGAAGCAGATGTTCGATTAATTTCAATTCGAACACGACGTATTGAGTAAGCATCCGAATTAACTTTGTTTCTTATTCACTCTGCCAAAAGCAAAACTGCAATAGTTTTGTACGAGTACACTGTTTGGGCTCTTGAAAAGTTTTCTTTATGATTATAAACACTTTATTTTCTCTTGAGAGAAGATAATTTGAACCGCTCTTCAGTGTTTATGGTAAAGTTATTTTGGTTTTTATCATAGCGTTCCCTGTAATTCACTCCAAATTGTATTTCATGTAAAATTCTCAAGTCGTTCAGAAGTATGATATTCAGTGGCGTGCTGTGACATTTGAAGTGAGGGAAGCAATTTGCCAGGAAAGAAATTTGGCCAGACCCGGAGGGGGGGTCTGGGGGGCTTGCCCCCCAGCTTAGCCCCGCAGGGAATTTTTTAAAATTTGACTAATTTTAGATGGTTAAAAACGATTTTGAAAGTACCTTTTTGGAAGATTACTTGAATTTAAGAAATAGTCAAAGGAGGATTTTCAGACTAATTTTTTATATTTTAATCATTAGTTTTTTTAAGGCAAATACGAGGGCAAATACAGATATACAAAAACTTTGTAGAAATGCGTTAACTGAACTGAGAATCCGAAACTGCAATATTTTGTAGATATTACAAGTTTAGACATTCAACCGCTCTTGAGCACTGTCACCGACCGATCACATGTTCGTTCCAATCGTGTCAACTCGGGAGTAGTTCGGCTGCGTTCGGACTGTGGATGCAACTCTCCGATTTGCTTCCCTTGGCTAGAATACGCCTGCAGAAATAGACGCATTTTACACAGAAATGCTTTGTGTTTAGACCGGCAAATAATGTTATTATCATGGCAAAATAAGTTTTTATTATTGACAATACTTTCAGGTGGCTGCAGATTAACATATTTGATTGTAGGCAAATCACCTAATGCATGCGTAACTCCCGTATATAGAGCGAGGGATTGGAAGCAATTCGAAATGTGAATCCCTTGGAGCCGGCCGACTGCCGAGCCGAGGCAAGTGTATGCGTGCGCACGCGCCTTGCCCACCTCCTGTCTTAGAAACCGCGTTTACTTTGAAATCAGAGCGAAAGTGGTGACATTTGTGTTCGTAATAAGAATTCTATAAGTAGTATTAAGTGATAAATATTTTTGTAAAAAGATTAAATTATTATACATATAATTATTATATTTTAATATTGTTGGAATGGAAAAGGAAGGGGAAGCAATGCTTCCCTTGCTTCCATTGAGTGCACGCCACTGATGATATTGATACATTAAATAGGAGGTATAGTATACGAATATATATATATTTTTTAGATGAATACTGAGCATTTTTAAATGTCACTGATTTATTTTATAATAATTATTGTTGAATACAAATGTATAAACGACAAAAGTTACATAGATATTAGAGAGTCAAATGTTAGTAGTAGAGGGATATACAATAACGTTAATCAATATTATGAGATAAAAAAATAAAGATTACTATACTGTTTCATGATATGAATATATAAAAATATCAATCACAAATAAGATTTTAAGTATTTTACAAATGGTGGCAGATGTGGGATTCAAAAATCTAAATATCATTTCAATCATTTCATTGATTCTTTAAGGAGCTCAGCAGATACAATGTCTGCCTTCATCTAATCTCATTTTGTAATAGTGACACCAATCCTTTTTAAAGATAACATTTTAATATAACTGCATTTTTGGACTTCAGTCAATTTGCAATGATAGAGCTTGATCACACGATTCTAAATATGTGCAACTAAAAACCCGACTTCGGGCCTTCTGCTTCTATAGTACAGATTTAATTGCTGCAACCAATCAGCGCTGACTAAAATGACTTTGGTTGATAATTCCTTGATTCTTCGGTGGATGACGATTCTTTTGTCCACAGTCATAATTCACATAGATCCCCATCTTCTTCCTCCAAGCAAATAGTTTCCTCATCTCCGTCTGCTGACAATCCCACATGTTCATCGCTAGAGTTTCATTCAACTGTTTCGGAACTTCACCCTCCTTTATATCGAGATAAAGATCCTCGTAGGTTGCCACAGTCATGGTCGTCAATGAGTTATCCCGTAAGTTTAAGCTTTTCAATTCCGTTAGACCTCGGAAAAGTCCTGGTGGGACTTCGGTTAGACCATTCTGCGACAAATTAATATCTTCCAATTTCGGAAGATCGCTGAAGAAATTACTGGGAAGTTGGTTCAAGTTACAGTGGAATAGATTTATGTTACGGAGACTTGAAATATTAAAATGAGGGATTGTTTTAAATTTGCTATAGGAAAGATCAAGGCCATTTAAGTTGACTGTACTTTCAAACAAACGTGAGTCGTATCTGTCAATCATACTTCTTCTTAGACTAAGTGTGAACAACATTTGCAGTCCGTCAAAAGATTTTGGATGAAGATCAGTTATCATGTTGCTGGTAAGTCCCAATTCCGTCAACAATGGAGCTCCATGAAAATTACCGCTTTCAATAACAGCTATATTATTTTCCCCCAAATTCAATTGATTCAGTAATGGCATATACTGAAACATTTCCTTGTCAATTACTCTAAGTTTATTATGGAATAGATCCAAAATCATTAGTTTTCTCAACCCTTCGAAAGCTCTAATTTCGAGGATACCGACTCTGTTCACTGCTAAAGAAAGTTCAACTAAATTTTCCAATCCGTTAAACATTCCCTGTTTTATACTTGATAAGTTATTAAACTTTAGTGTTAATCTTTCTAACTTTACCAAATCCTTGAAAGCATCCACTTCAATCGTGTTTATAGAATTAAAAGCCAATGTAAGATTAGTAATATTCATTAATAACGGATTTACAAACGCTCTTGTCCCAACTTCAGTCAGTCTGCCAAACTGCAAATAAGCGATTGATACTTCTTGAATGCTGACAAATGGCACTGGCAATGATGATAAGAAGGACAAGTCATTGATACTGGACGTGCAAGCGAGAAGGCAGTAGCCATTAGCATCCATATGGTTGGGGTAGTAGTGGTATCTGCAGCCTTCTGGAAGATTCATCTTCAAGATGCTGGAGACACTAAGATGAAGGCTGAACGTGCTGATGACGATGATGAAGAGTTCGGTTGACATCTTCATAACTCTGTAACTGTAGGCATATAATATGTAAAGCGTAGGCAAGCGAGTCTTCCGTATTGCATGCGAATTTATACTCTTGTGTGTGCTGCTCTACAGACGTTGAAAAATATTTTTACTGGGTTTTGACATTATGTCTCTGTTTTGTAATTGTTTGAAAGTTGTGGATTGAATGGTTGAATAAAAATAATATTTATCTTATATAGGATTTAGGTCGAATACTAGCTGATAAAAACTGAAAAACTGAAAGTATATTGTACAATAGAGCATGTTTATATAATTACATTGTTCGCATAATTCTTGTCTAAGCTACACTGTAACAATACACTTATATTGGAAACAACAACATTTTATTAAAAAAATCAAATGTACAGTAGTAAACAAATTATCAACTGCCCAATTGCAGATTGTCGAATCAAATTAATAAATGCATTTTACTCAAATAGAATATTAAATAAAGTTGTTTAAGGTGTTTACTTACAATTCAATGAGTGATATTTGTGTGTAATGGCAGACACTGCTTATACGAGACTGTCAATTACATGTTTACATTTGATAAGTCGTGGCTTTGACCCACTCCTTGACCCCAAGAGTCAGATGTCAATG
The DNA here is from genome assembly GCA_934045905.1 of Leuctra nigra. NCBI lineage: Eukaryota > Metazoa > Arthropoda > Insecta > Plecoptera > Leuctridae > Leuctra > Leuctra nigra. The sequence goes on along the minus strand of OW203767.1, from coordinate 18,035,574 downwards.
ACTTGCACATTAAATGCGTTCACAAGGTTTGGCTTTGCTGTTTTACGAGATACCTCAGGGTACAGTGAGATTAATATATTTGTGAATTTAAAATAATAATGATTAACAAAATATTTGGTGGATAACTAGTCGAACATAATAGGAAATCTTACCTGCAACTTTACCTGCAACTTTACCTGCAACTCCTTTAGACGAGAGGCAAATGATGCGAAGGTTCCCTACAAACAGGTCTTGACCATCAACCACCTAGATCATCCTTACCTATTCTCCTTCATCATCATCATGATCATCATTCATAGGTGTTAGCCTAGTTGCAGGACAGTGCGACGTTAAAGACTGCAAAAGGAGGGGGGAGGGGCGCTTGTTCCATTGCACTTCCACAATGACCGGAAGAAACAAAAAATCCAGGTAAAAAACATTAAGACAGTTTTGTTGCCGTTTTTCCAAGAAATTATTAGTTTTCATCATTTTTGAGTGCGATATTACAGCTCAGATCTGAAAAATAAATCAGTTTGAAGCTGTTTGGTTCGAACACAGCTTAATATTTATTATACATCATGTCCAAAACACACCTGGAGGCCTATTCTATAACGTTTTCCCAATTCCATTTTAATGGAATCTGGCCCACGGCCATAAGGATTAAGAAGGCTGGTAGTGAGTTTAATCTTGAAGAGTTTTTTTTATCGATTTTTATCAATATCTTTTACCAATGTAATTTGTAATAAAATAAGGCTTTGTACGAGTCTTCAGAACAGATCAATGAAAATAATTTCATAGCTTGGAGTGGTTTAGTATTTTTATTTTGTCCTACAGCTGACGTTTAGTGCCTGAAAATTAGTAAAAATATGGTACTAAACATCTATAGGACAAAATAAAACTAATTACCCATTCCAAGTTATCAAATTAATTTTATTAATCTGTTCTGAAAACTCGTACAAAGCCTTATTTTATTAACAATTACATTGGTAAATATATATTGATAAAAATCGATTAAAATTCTCTTCAAGACCACGGTCACTACTCAGACGTCTTAACAAAATTGGGAATTTAAAAGTACAAGAATAGGGCCCTGAATGCTTCAAATTGCGTTAAAATGTACAAAATGATATTAAGCTGTGTAAATATGTCTAAGCGGCGAGAGATCTCTTCTTACACTCTGTCCGTGAGTCGTGAGTCGTGACTCATGGCCTGGATTCGCGTGCTGAATCTAGGCGAATCTGCCGCCGCATGACCTATATCTTACCGACGCTTCGCCTCGCAGGTATTTCCAAGAGCATCGCGTCGCTAAAAATACCTGTGTGCTGTCGACATGTTCGAGTTAGACCCACACAGAGAGCGTCGAGTTGGTTTCAGAGTTGAAGAAGTAGGAGAGTTTTCATTGACAGCAACAGGATTGTGTTCTGTGCTACTTTCGAAATTATATTTTAATTTTATGACATTCCCCATAGTGTCTTGCTATAGAAACAAAAAAATGCTGATTAAAATCATCAAGTATCAAAATGGTAATCGGAGCAAATCAAATATTTTTCTAAATTAACATCACATAACATAAAGTCAATACATGAACACATCTTACATTACACTCTCATTACACTTTTTTCTATAGAATGAACACATCTTAGAATTGCTACAAAAAAATCACACGCTATAAGTACAGTCATTGCAAGATAAAAAAACTAACTGAATAAAATGAATTAGTTTTTAGTTATTTCATTTATGGAGTCGTCGCGAATAATATATTTTAATTTATAAAAGTAAATTATTTTTTGATGTGTTATCACTTCTTGTCGGTGTTGAATTTATATATTTAAGTTTTTAGTACCAACTGGAGACTTTGCTGTTCTTTTTACACTGAGGGCTTTTATGGGGAGGTATAATGAATGCTACTTTGTTATTTAATGAAAATCACTGATTCCTATGTATAATAAAAGGTTGAAAGTGTATATAAGGGGTTTGCCAACGATTCAACTCTTCTAGACCTTCCCCAGAAAATGTAATTTGTCACAGACAAACTAGCCGCTAACATTTGCCCAACTGTCTCCATGTACCTTATTCTACAACAGTTAAAAATATATAATCTTGACACTATTTCGCCAAGAGAGTTAGCTGTGAAGAAAACGTTGATTTCTCGTAAAATTCTAAATAATCATGCCAAGATGTATTTTTATTAGAAATTAACTGCTAAAACATGTTGTTTACACGAATAGAGCGACAAAATCTAATTTTACATCCTACTTTAATTGGCATGATCTTCTGTTCCAATAATAATATAATTAATTGTTCCATCGAAATTCAACAAGAAGATTATAATATATCCTCTCAATTTATCTCAATTTATATATTTTTCATCAATTCACGATTTGCGAAATTATTATTAATACCACTTCTCTTCTGGCTCTCTGAAACCGCCTGATGACCCAGAAAAACAGTCATATGTTAGCCAAAGCAAGTAACCTATTTGGATAATCAAAATGTCAAAATAGTGGGTCGTTTCACTTTCCATAACGACGACAGATTTATAAGAACGTTTTTTTTACGAAATTGTAATGCCTTTGCAATTTGCGACGAGTAACGTCAAATGTTGTAATGAAATGGATCAAAACACGAAACTATGTGGGTTAGATTGAGGGTTACTGTGATCTTGTTCGGTTGGCGCATTGAATTTGCACCGACCATGTTGACATTTTCTTTCTTATCGTCTCCTTCGTCATCTTCTTTCTCTTTCTTTCTTCTTATCCTTCAATGCATCATCTTCTTCTTGTGTTGCATTGTTCTGATAATGCGCCAAGCTCTATTTTTTATTTTTTGTGTTGATTAATAATGTGATTTTTTTTATTAATTTAATTTTGATTCAATCTTGATTTTTTGTTCTTAATTATTATGATTTTATTAAAGTTACTTTGATGGATAACAATTGTAATTTGGTTCCTTCCTTTATATAAAATGTGGGCACAAAGGTAATCTTACGTTGTGCTTGGGGGTAAAATGGACTAAATAATTTCACGAATCTTCATTGCGAAAGTGTTTTAACAAAATTATAGCTTGGCCTCCATTTAGATCTTAATCCTTTTAAGTGAGGTAGGTGGTTGGCAGACTTTTTACAAGTTTTTGTTGTGTACATTATTGAGATACTGGCTCAATAATTGGGTGCTATGAATTGGAATTGGACTGCAAACTGCCGTACAGACAGAATTGACAGCTCAATATCTTCTTTCCAAAATTGATTTGTCTCGATTATCTAGTGCTCCCTTCATGTTCTAGGAGGATAATTGTCCATTTAATATTCCCCCGTGCGTGAGAATATTAAATAATCTTGGAATCCTGCTTACATAAAACATCTGTAAGTAGTAAACTACCGTTCGTAAATCATTTAGTTGATTGTTTGAAACAGTTCGATAATCTTTCGTTTTTTGAATATTTTGTAAGAGGTCGAATTTTAACATTTCTCTTGTTGGACTATACAGTACGATGTCACAGGCAAAAGAAGAGTTCCAATTGGAGGTTAACATTTACAAACATTTTGTTAAAGTTATGGATAAATCAGGTAAATTGACTTATAATGAGGGAGAATCACTGTGTTTGAAACATTGTTGTCATAAGGGTGTTTAAGGACATGTTTTCTACAATGTCTGTACTTACGATTTATCGTGACAATTTTCGATAGATTTTAAACAACTTTAACTATTTTACAGCTATATGTACACACTCAAACATTATTGTAAAAACAGAGTACCTAACTTTTGTCGGAGGGATAGAATTTTCGCATCAAACCGGTGATAAATTGATTAACTCTTAAACGGTGCTGCGGAGTAATGTGGAACGTTAAAAAATATTACACCGCTTTAAATTCTTTATTTTACACCGAATGTTGGCGATCAAGCTGGGACACCGATTGATGTGTTTTTGTTGTGGTTATTTTTGAGTGGTATACCTCCAACAATAGAATTTAGTTCGTAGTTCTTTGTGTACGTAAGGGCCGGTATTACCAAAGTTAATCTGAGCCGGATTAACTAAATTTTGGACTAAATTGGCGGCACAGCCAATCAGATACCTCAAAAAGATTGAAACAGTTGAATTTAATCCAAAAGTTAGTTAATCCGGCACAATTTAACTTTGGTTATACCGGGCCTAATATAACAAAATACGCAATGAAACGTAATAAATATGTAACTTTGACTCTGTACAATATTTCTTTCTTGGTAATCTCCTTCATGCAAAAAGTTTTTGTAACTGAAACATTATTTTTCTGCAGGTGTGTATTCATATAAAGAAGCCAATAAGAGTGCAACCCGCCTTCTGTTGTATTATATCTCTCGGGGGTGTATAGCGATAAGGTGTCTAGAGATCTTCATTCGCATCTTCTCCTTGTACATAATGTGGGAGGAAATATTATTTGCTGATATACCAAGAATGATGTTCGTGATAAACCTGTTGATAATCTTCACCGTACACAACTACAACTACTACTCGAGAGGCGATGATTTTCGAGTGATGATGGTGGAATTAAGCGATGCAATTTCTAAACATTCTTCGGAGCAAAAACATCATCGGGAGATGGTCAAGACAGCCTTGAGGTTATCCGACATTTTTACAAAGAATGTCGTGATATTAATAGTAGTTGTAACAGTAGTGTTGTCTCCAGTATTGGGATACATTTACTTTGTTTATGACATACTTAACAGCATTTCTCATGGGTAAGTCTGTTGGAAGGGAGGATACAGTGGTGCCGTCCCTACGTCTCGTATCTTTTTTAAATATTTTGTATTACTATAAATATAGTAATATTTATAACTATAAACAGAAAAAACTTGTATTCAACGATTGCAACAAACAAAGAACGGCATTGAAGGATAATTATGACAAGAAACAAAAAATAAACATAACTGACCAAAGCTTATGATTTAAATTATGTAATCCTGATAATTAAATTAAAACCCTAAACAGACCAAAAATATTATGAACATGTCAATTCAATGAATTGATGACAACAATCATTTCTTAATATTTATTTTTATTCCATTATATTTTTCGAATTGTTTTTTACTTAAAGGTTAAAGGTAGTTTATATAAAAAAATTTGGGAATTTCATACGAAAGCATCCTCTTTCCATGTTTATTATTAAATAGTGGGACCTCCATAAGATTCTGAATTCCTAACATTACTCGACAGGACCGCGACCAACCGGCATCAATATAATCCTAGACATAGTTTAAGGCCCTATTATAAGTTATTTTAACCTCATGTTAATTGGATAAAAAAAGAATTAAATAAACGATAATTATTAATATTACTCTACCCAGCACTGTGTGCGAAAATTAGAAGCAAATATCCTTGAATAACGGACCGCTACGAACCAAAACCATGCTATTTTGGAACACATTTGTCGGAAACTGCTCACTAATAATAACTATATTTATTCTTGGGGACGTTTTTGCTTGTTTGTTGCTGTTTAAAATCGGTCCCGTTTTGTGCCTTGCTTTTAGGTTTATTTTGAATATGGAATCTTATATCTTCGTTACATGAAATACGCATTTTTTTAAAGGGACAAATATTAACGGGAAGATCGACACAATTTGTCCTTCACTAACATGTTATCGTTTATTTGTAGCCAGTACTTACAGTACTTTGTGCTTGTTTTCAGGATTTATTTCCCTTACGACGTAACGAAACCACCTTCCCGTGAAATATCAATACTTTCATTCATTCTTTCTTGGGGAATAACTTTCATCCAGTTCTGTTCAGTACATATCATGGCTTTCACAGCTGGTTTACACGTTGTCGTTCAATTAAGAATTCTGCAAGATAAGTTTCTTAACATCCGCGCTCACAGTATTGAGAAGATCTTATTCAAGCGTCGCCAGAAGACAGTTTGTACTGAGAACGGTCAGACTGAACAAGGATGGACTGATCTTGATGTGACATACTCGTATGAGAGAGTCAAGGAATGGAAAGTGATTGGAAATTGTCGGTATCCAATCAGAGACAAAGCTGATGAACAGAAGCTTTACAAACTTGATCTGGAAATGCAGAGACGTCTGAAGGAATGCATCCAGCATCATCAAGAAATCATAAGGTAAGTTGATTGATTCGGCAGTACTCTTTGATAAGAGCTCTAACCACAAAATATATCTGTTAAGCCTAGGAAATGAATGAATTCCCTGATAAAAAATCAGCCAAACATTTACGAGAATACTTCTTCCTTCGTAATATCTACAACCATCTACAACATACAAAACATCCTTACATTCGTTCTCGTTGGTCACTAAATCACGACAAACTTCCACAAGATGTTCAAATAATTGGGTAAGAATGTAAACTTGAATACCTCATCTATAATTTAGCAACATGATTCTATGTTGAAGGTTGTCTAATGCCTGCATCTCTGCTTTGCAACCGATGATCATCAGTGGAGTTCTCGTCTACCTTGCGTTGGCGTCGACTTTGACACTGTATCTCACCATTGTAAGTGTTAGGTTATCCATATGTCTGTCCGGAATGACATGCACATCCACACACACATTTCTATCAAGATGGATGAATTGCCAAGCCAATAGCATCTAAAGTCATGTCTGCTGCTTTTTACTGAATAAAGAAGTGACCAAAACTAATATAGCAACCTTCTTAATCCTTTTCAGCAACAAGCTATTGCTTTGCTTCAAAGTATTTATGGCCCTATCATTACATCAAAAAATACCTAATTTAGGTTGAAGCTGTAGTGAATTGGTTTTATGTTTGTGAAATTTTTTCGTATTGGTATATACCAATCATATTTTTTTCAGGTGAATTACATCGATTTAGAGACTTGGTTTCTGATTATTATATTGGCTATCGGATCAATGATATTTGCCGGTTTTTGTGCAACGGGAGATTTTGTTGGAGATGAGGTAAATATATTTATTTAATGATATAAATCGTTATCTTTGATAACAAAAAAAAATCATATGACAGCTCACCTCTGCACTGCGGTGCGGGATATATTCTCCTCTTTATTTTTTCCACCTGGAAAGTTGAACGGATCGTTTTTCGGCGCCCGTTTTATGGGCGCCAATTGTAGCATACCAGCACTGTGTTACAGAGTGAAGCAGTGAAGAACGCTGTCTATGGCTGTGATTGGTTTGAAGGATCGAAAAGCTTCAAGCAATCAATGCGGATCATGATGACGATGGCTAATCAACCCATTGAAATCAAGGTAGCTGGTGCTACGAAGCTGTCTTTGGAGATGTTTTTAAACGTAAGGAAAGTATTCATAATTTTTTTAATTGGATAATTAATGATTTCAAAAATCCAAATAACTTTTTTCATAATACTTATACACCTCAGCTGTTCAGGATTTCCCTAAATAAATGTTATGTTTGGTAAATTGTTCCCGAAGCAGTTGGTATGCAAATCTCGGAGGTATTTGCTGCCATTATAAGAAGGTCAGGAAGCGCCATTTCGTCAACACTCTTCGCGTAAAGATGCCAAAAGACCCGTTGGCGGAACTGCGCTTCCTTCCCTTTTCAGGGTCAACAAAAGCACTATACAAAGCAATTACTTACCACTGAGTTACTGAGCCTCAAGAGGAATAATAGGTACTACATTTCGTAACATTTTCAGGAACTGAATGCGGCCCACAGCTACTACAAAGTTATTTCTGCCGCAGCATATCACTTTAATAATAATTGAACATAGCACACTTACAAAGTCTTGACAATCTCCAGACTTCTTTGGAATATCTACTTTAAACATACACAAATTAAAAGATGAGACATGATGCAAGCGATGCCGAAAAATATTCCCGCCATTCCGATACACAAAAAACGAAACTTCACGAAGTTATAAATCATCGTGAAATGGATTGATCGTTTTACAGATACTTTCCAGGCTATCATGTGTTACTTGCATATTACAGTGAATTTAATAAATTTAAAAAATATTTATAAAGCGGCATTAGTGTGGAATCACACTAATGCCGCTGATGCAACGCTGTGGGCATCTTATAGAGGCAGTTAGGGTCGTCTGCCATGGGACAGAGCGGCAAGTGTGATTGTTTTTTCTGGCACAGAAAATGTAAAATTTGTGTTGCAAAAATGTATCAATAAATAAAATAAATAAAAATCATGTTGACAAGGCATAAGTCGTGAAATTGATAGTAAAAGTTCGATAAGCCGATGCCACTCGATGTCAGCTGGAACAAAAGGAGATTTAACATCCTTCGTTCCAACTCGTTCGTAAGTGGGATCTGATGATGAAATTATTCTCAACTCAATTGACTTGACTCTCGCGGAACGATTGATGTCCCTTGTCAAGCTTTGTTTATTAATGTAGAGGGCACAATTTTCATTCATCCATTTAAAATTTTAATGATTTTACTGTATTGAAATATCTTCTAATTTTAAGCTAGTGCAGCGATCTCTCATTTTAAACTTGATGCTTGGTCTTTGTTTTTATTCAATTTTTGTTTGATTATTCTAATAAACTGATGAGGCCAATTCTTTCATAAAAGATTAATTATTATCCTGTTCGTATGGCTATTGATTTTGAGCAAGATCGGTCCATTGGTTTTATTGGACATTTGTTTGTTGTAGTTTATCTGTTAAGAATGCATCTACGATAGCAACGAAATCTTACATAAAATATTTATAAAATACCTTGATCACTGCATATGATTGGTTCAGTATACTACATCTAGAATGTATTATAAAGATGGCTTTGAAAGTTGCAATAAAAAGCAGAATAATGGATAGTTATTCTATCGATTTGTAGTTCATATTCATATGTTTTAATTGTCACGTTTTCTGTGACTGGAATTCCAGTTCAAGGTGCTGCACGTATCGGTGCTCGCTCACCAACGCGTTACACTGAGCGTTTTGCTATTAAAAGAAAAATATTACTATTGCTACTTACTTATTGATTTGTCACTTGTAACAATATACACACAATTAGGATGAAATTGTGATCTGATACTTGATATTATATTTTGTGTGTCAGCATTTACAGAAATCACAAAAAAAGAGAAAACAAAAAACCACCTCGGACCACTGCATTGAATGCACCCATTCCCATTTCATTCTTCAATACTACTATCATCTCAAAACCATTCCATTCCTCATAATTCCTGTAATTATACCTTCACCGTCGTCCCTCGATTTAACCTGCGTTTCACACGATAGTTTCAAAAGTGCTATGTTGTGTATGTGTATGTGATTAATTAAAACTGATATGTGCATAGTACGTCATAACCTATACGAATAGAATCGCATAAGAAAATTAGTTGTGTTTTTGCCTGTTAATGGATTGCTTCTGTAAGTGCTGGCATTACCAACTAAATGGCGAGGCGGATTAAAAGGCAAGGCTGGATTAACTAAATATTGAACATAATTGGCGGCGCAGACAATCAAATTTTTCAAAATTATAGCAACTGCTGAATTTAATCCAAAGTTAATCCGTCTTAACTTTTAGTTGGTTATACCTGTCCTTGAAATAACTTTTAGGTTATAATTTCAATTGAATACGTTTATTAAATACTAATTTAATTTAAGACTTGATAAATCTCATCGATAAAAAGATTTAATCAGATGAAATAAACAACACAAATATCAATTAACAAACACTTCAAAAATTATCAATCTGTACGTGTAATATTGGTTAGTACAATTGTTCATGGAATAAGTAAGCTCTGAATGGAGATGTAGACATGGCTAAGTGAATAAAGAGTGGCGATGCTTTTAATATACAATCTTCAAATTGTGCTGAAACTCCTGTAAAACTGAACGAGTAATAAAATGAGAACTTATATTATGCGCGACGTTCATACACGAGTATCAATGACGCTAAAACGAAGAACAAAGTGAGGAGAGTGAGGAGAGGAACAACGGCTTTCAGATCGACTTTCTCATGTTCCTCGTCGTCATTTTCCGGGGCCGGTTTCTCAAACACGTCAGCGTTCAGCTTCGACAAGACGCCGTTAGCACGAAGTTTATGCAACCTAAAACAATATTCAATTCAATGAGATATAACATTAATTACATTTGAATAGAAATTAGATAAATGTACTGTCACAATAATAACTTGTTAACCAGATTACAAGATCTGGTTTGAGCTGTTTGTTTTGGTTCCTATGAAATCACTTACACGTGGTTGAAAAGACCTGTGTAAGGACTGTTCTTCACCAACATCCAGCCATTTAGTAAAGTCAGGGTCGCTTTCGGTAACGCCACCACAGTACACGGAATCTTAGCCATCTCTTCAACAGCATAATCAGCGGGCAAAACGAAAACGAACTTCGATTTGCATACTCTTGTGAGACCATCTTCAGCTGACGGCACTGGATTATTGTCTATTAGATAATCGACGGCCTTTGCTTCATCTTTACGGGATGCCTCCTAGTGGTTGGAGAAAAACATAATTATTGATATTGTAAAGTATTCAAAATGAATGGTGATGGTATTAACCTACAAATAAATAAAGTAAATCTGAAAATTGGCAAATATGTCCTATTTGATGTCCCGAATAACATACTTAAAATCCCCAACTTTCCTCTGCCGGCGTCATCGATTTTTTGGTGCAAGAAGGGCGGAAGTCACATAAATCACTAAAATGCCCACAATTTCCACAAATTTGCACGGATTTCGACCAGGTTGGTAATGATCCTTAAACATGTTGAACCATGTTTAGTGGTATAAGTGCATTAAGTAAAGTGATGTTGGCTGTGGGCGTGGCCTAAGGACCCTTAAAATACGAATTAGAAAAGTGTTTTATTCGTCCACTTTGGATGCGATGAATAAATTCAAATAATTGGTACACACGTCCTACTGCATGTCTGAAATAACATATTTAAATTCCCCTACTCTTTTCTGCGTTCACAGTCCCAGTTTAAATGTTTATTTTATGAAATTGTAGCAATACTTCCATAAAATTGAGAGCGAGAGAATATTTGGAAAGCTCATAGAAACTACTACCATAGCTAATACAACGTGCCATTTTAAACTACATTTTTACTTACAAAAATCTGTGCGCCTCTTAAATGAAGGCTGTTCATCTTGTAGGATTTGTCCTGTAAAACGCCAATAAGGTCCTCGAAAGGTAGCTCTATGTGCCTCACAGTTAGGAATGAAAAGAAGACAGCGGTGTAAGCGGCGAAGAGCAATGTTCCAGTTAGAATTGCAGTTAGAAACAGAATCCTTGCAGAGAACGACTTTGGGGTGATGTCATGACCTGGAAGAAATACGACGGAAGTTTCTACAGATATTTTGAAGGCTATCATTTGAGTGTATTTAATTACAAAACATACTAAGAAATGAAAGATATTTGATCAGTTTTCAAGTAAAAGTTAATAAGTAGTTTCAAATCAACCACTTCAAGCAGGGGTTGATAAATTTAATATCTGAGCATAGACAAATACCGGTCTGATGCCAGTACACAGGACGCAATGAATGCTCCAGACCAAAATTATCAAGACTTTCGTGTGGATTCGTAATGTTAAATTGTTCAAGGACACATTCGAGAATTGCATGTGTCACGTGTGTATACTGGTCAATGGCTGAAGCCCTCCCTTCTCCAAAATATAAAACTGTCACAATGCCCTTATCAAAATTACCAATCTCCATATCAAAGGGGCTCTACAGTCTGATTTTTTACTGTATGAACTCTCAACAGATGGAGCCACAGTCAGTTGTTCTGCTAGGCCGAGAAAGACTTCATTGCGCGCTCACCTTGCAATGTTGTATTTCTCGGCCTAACAGAACAACTGACGGTGTCTCGGTCTGTAGAGAGTTCAAACATAAGAAAAACGAACTGTAGGTACTAATAATTTCATTATGTACAAACACAAAATAATAAAAGTATGACAAACGGGAGTACCTTGCTGTAGAAACAATCCCAGGACGCAAAACAGCGCGTTAAACGTCGTAAAGTGAGGAGACCGATGTCTGAAGCCAGGCGCAAAGCTGTTAAAGATTGTGAGAAGGATTCCGCTGACAAGAATGACAACGACAATCAGCAGCCAGAGCTTTGCGGCAAATGGATCGAAGTACACCAGCCATTTGAATGGAGCTCCCTTCGGTTTAGCAATGTATGCTTTGTAACGTCTGCGCATCAATGGGAACGTGTAGTCACAGACTTCAGCACGGTGTGGTCTGAAGTTGAAGAGATTGAGAGATATGTCAACTTCTCTTCGATGAAGCAAGTCGACCATGCCAGTAGGTGATGCATTAAATTGATCATGTAAGGATGCGTAAGGATCGGTACCAGTGAATGCCGAAATGCTCGTCCTGATGAAGAATTATAAAATATTAGTTAATTATGTCACTCATGATCCCCACTATTCGGAAGAGAGCTATGTGATGGATGATCGAAAGGGAATGGATATATGACATACATAGAGCTCCTCATGGTACCTATCTTATTCTTATTCTCTGGTAAAATCCATTCACGCAGCGGGTTTCTGGTAAAAAGGTAAGTTCATATTCTACTTAGCCAACTGTATTTGATATGTTTTATAATTTTAAGGCTTACGTGAAATTAAGCTCCCGTTCCAGAATTTCATATACATCTCCCAGAGCTTTCGTAATTTGAGTCTTCCCATCAGTATTCGTCAGTACCGTAGCTGGTGGTTCCTAAAGACAAAAGTGCACATTTTAATAATAAGCGGCCAAAACAATCACTCCTATGTATCTTGCAATTATTATTATGTTTGTGTTCAATTTGCAACATTTGGATGGCTATTCGACCTTTCTAACGAGCTCTATGAGCTGTGTTGCGATACGTGAAATGTGTCATCTAAAATCACAATCTCGATAAAATTTCTTCGAAAAAGACCGGAAACACAATTTAAGTATGCTGAGACCGCACAGAATATTCATATTTTATACATGAATAGATATTGCATATAGACAGATACTACTAATTATTTTGTTTCATTTATCTGACTTGGCCATTTTTAATTGCATTTTTTGGTCTCAATAAATTTATCACAAGATTACGTACATCAAATGCAGTCGCTTTTAAAGTAATTCCCTGGAGATTGTTTCGCCTCTCGTACAACGCCAGCTTCGTGCTTCTAAAGCCATCTGCCTTGGACCACACTGCGAATGTGAACCACTGAAGCGGCTGCTTCGCTTGCGTGCGATACACTTCTGATATTGTTATCAGCTCATCGCCTCCATGTGACACCAGGAACTCGCAGTTGAAGGGGATGTCGACGTCAGCGAGATACGAGTCTGTAGACTCCGCAGAAGAAGATAAGAGCAGCCAGATTGCAGATGACATCATATGTTGCTTGGAGACCTAGACACGTGTTTTGAGTACTGAGCTTTCAAACGTCATGTTTTTTTGTTTGTTTTTTTGTCAGGGGCTTAAAGTCGCACTGTTCTGCAGCGAGGCTAATGGCGACGGATGAATGATTATGATGATGATTGGGAGATGATGGTGAAGATTAGGTAAGGATGGAAGGTGGGAAGGAGGCGTTCGTGGCCTATTAGTAGGGTACCTTCCCAGCATTTGCCTGTCGACTGAGGGAGTACCACGACTAAAACCCATTCGGGAAGGACGGCAGCGGGAATCGAACCCGGGCCTCCGGAATACAAGTTCAGAGCGTTACCAGACCAACGTCATGGTCGTAAAGAAGTTATCATATTTTTTTGAATTGAATTGATATAAATCCGCTACTGAACAATAAAATATCGGGTTGTATTATTTAGGAATTTGAATGATCAATAACTGGCTTTGTAATTGCCAGGCTGTAAGCGCTCGATACATCATCGTACCGCTCTATATGGTGATATACAAGTTAGGTGATCCGAGAATTATGTGGATCAAATGTGAATTTGTTCCTGCACTACTTATCTCCTCATTTAATAGTGGTTGGATTTAATTGTTATTTGTTACCTCATTGAGCTCTTTCCTGAAGTCACTGAATATGACGAAAAGAGGCCTCACACAAGATAATTTTTTATTGATATCAAAATCACTTGATTTCATAATCGTAAGTTGAGTTCCCTTTGCCAGCGTCGCTATGGATTTCTGGAACTCTAATTCGCCTGAAACAGAAATGCAAATCTAATAAGTGACTGTTGGTCTCGCTGAGGAGAACTTCGATTGTTAATTTCTTTAACAACATTTCTCTGCATAAACATCTAGTGGAGCGGTCGCTCCACGCCAGCCAAGTCGTACGGCGCGCACACTCTCAAATAAAGGCTGGAGCAAACCCACTTTTACTGTAAGCATCAAAGTGGCATTTTCGGCCTACTGGATCTTAAAATTGGGAAATCTCACATTGTTGCGATATATCTTAATTTCGAGCTATGGCCCACCCTACAACATATACCAAATTTGGGAACAATAGGTTACGCCCTTTGCACGCTAGAGGGCCGTGAAAACAGTGTTTTAGGGCGGTTTTCATAATAATAATCAGTAATAATCTCAGTAGTAGTAGTAGTAGGCTGGAGCTAAAATCCGGTAAACAGGCCACAGCCTAAACGGCTGAACCGATTGATCTCACATTTTTACCACGTGTGCACTTTTGGCGTCTGATTTAACCTTCACCCCATGAATTTTTTGTGCCGCCATTTTGAAACCGGAAGTGACGTCATATCTCAACAACGGCTAGACCGATTGGAACGAAAATAGCGCCAAACGATTCGGACGGTCATCTATATGGATAATCAATAGCAACAGACTAAAATTTATGTTAACGAAACCGGAAATGACGTCATGAAATTTAATTCATCGATTGGCATTTCGGCAACAAATTTGATCCAATTATTTTGATATTTATGTAACGTATGTTCTTTTGTGATATTATTTGACTTGATATAAAACCAACCGGAAGCCGCCATTTTGAAACCAGAAATGACATCATATCTTAATAACGTCTTAATAGATTTAAACGAAACCAACGCTAAACAATTTAGACGGTCAACTTTATGTATTATCATCAATAATATTTGCAGTTTCCCATACTGAAACCGGAAATGACGTCACACATTTTAAAAATCGCACAAATTTACATTTTGATGCAATAAATATACTATTTGAGACTGCTTATAATAAAATGAAATCATGTTTAAATTATAATTCAAGAGGTCAGTGATTTCAGCAGCCATTTTGAAATCGGAAGAAACGACGTAATATCTCGAAAACTGGTTGACAGATCGGTATGAAACTAGTGCCAAACGATTCGGAAGGACATCTCTATGGAATAGGAACAGTCAAACTAGAATTTTCCTATTTATGAGGCCGGAAATGACGTCATTTAAATGTATAAATCATTATAATCCCCTCCTATACAATAAATACATATTCAGAAAGCTAAAAATGATACACATCATTTATAGTTATAAATTCTATGTGGCAGTGCAGAAAGTTCAGCGGCCATTTTGAAAACCGACGTGTTGCCATATCTCGGAACTGGGTTGACCGATTGGAATGAAACCTTTGTTTTTTTCATGAGAATAACCAAATTGTAAAGGGTAATTTTTTTTAAAGGATTTAGTAATTGTTCATGTGATATGTGTCACACGTAAGTTGTAAGAATAAACTAAAAAAAGTAGTGATATCCCCATAAAAAACACTCCATGTAAAAATACCAGCCAAGTCTCTTCAACTTAAAAAAAATAATGAAATCTAAAAATTCTGCACTGAAAAGTAGTGATATCAAAAAATTAGCCAAGTCAAAACTTTATTTGAAAATCAAAAAATACTTGGCGCATCGTTTTTTTAGGGCATTATAGGTATACTATGTATATGTATATTTCATGTATAATTTATAATTGGCTTATACTTCCAAGCTATTTATGTACACGATGCGCCAAGTATTTTTTGATTTTCAAATAAAGTTTTGACTTGGCTAATTTTTTGATATCACTACTTTTCAGTGCAGAATTTTTAGATTTCATTATTTTTTTTAAGTTGAAGAGACTTGGCTGGTATTTTTACACGGAGTGTTTTTTATGGGGATTTCTTTTACATCCACTATGTACGCAGCTAAAGTTTTAAGTAGATCAATTAGTTTGCAAGTGTATGATGAATATTCACAGAATATTATACGGTTGATAAGCGAGCTTTTGTTTTGCATGCGATTTAATACAGTCTGAAAGTATCGAAACAATTTGTCCAAACAAGTTGCTAAATATTATCAGTAGCTCTTGGTTGTTAATAACCAAAATGTTAGTCCCAATGACCATGCAAATTTTGATGTGGATCAATAATCGGTCTATCGGTTCCATTTTAAAAAAACATGAACAAAATTGTAAATAAAATATTTGTATACTTGTAAATAAAGAAGATAAAAATTATAATTACTCTGTAAGGTTTTTCCTGTTGGATTGTATTTTGAGTCTTCATACTCTTCTTAATGTCTTCTAAATTTATTATTAAATAATACTTTTGTACTTACTTATTGCCTTCTCACTTCTCACAATATACACACATTTCGGATGAAAATGTGACCTGATACTTGATATTATATGTAGTGTTTCAGCATTTACAGAAATCACCAATAGGAGAAAACTGATAACAACAGAAAATCGGAACACTGCATAGCATGCGACCATTCCCATTTCATCCTTCATTGCAACTATCAATCCTCTCATTCTACTGTAGTTACATTTTACGTCGTTCAGCGCGACCGTTTTAAAAATGCATGCGGTGTATTCGTGCGTGATTAATTATAACTGATATGTATCTATCACAGCATATGCCAATAGAATCGCATCAGAGAATTTGTTGAATGTCCGCAGAATGAAAACACGGTATGTTTTTGCCTGTTACTGGATTTGCATTATCAATTATTGAGCGAGCGTAGCGAGCGTCTCCATTCGGCTCTTTTGGACACTTTCTCTGTTTTTGTGTGTGTGTGTGTGTATGTGTGTGTGTGTGTGTGTTTCCCGACGATGCTGGCCACATTTTATTTTCGATCGAGCTGAAATTTTGCACACATACTAATATCATTGTAACTCAGTCTGGGATTGTTTTTGAGATCTGCATTCTGATTGGTTCAATTAAAAACATATCTTCTGATTGGCCAAAAATCAAAATGGTCAGATCGAGCTCAAATTTTGCATGACCATTGAGAGTACCATTTTCAATTATTTTACAACTTTTCAGCCCAATCAGTATAGAACTTATGCACTTATTGGCAATTTTAAAGTTTTGAATCTGTCAGAAATGACATTTCAAAACAGAAATTCCACTGCATTCTGGGTTGCTCTATGTAGGCTATAGCAAAGCAAAGTTTATAGATGGCTATTCTCAGTTTCAATGAAAAACAGATTCCTTTATGTTGATCGAGTGATCATATTGCAATACATAATGTTTGTTTGCAATATGTATAGTATGTAATATACATTGGTATTAGGTTGGTATTATCTGTATCTAAAATACTTGTTTTCTGGATATGGATCATGTTTCACTTAAAAAACAACGTTTCGACTAGATACATATAATATTTTACATATTCCAGCCCAATCGGTCAAGAATTTACAGACGTATTGCTATTTTAAGTGTTTTGAATATCTGTCCAAAGAGATTGATGGAAAAGTATCTAATTTATGGTATTGGTCTGTTTAATTGTTCCAGAGTGTTTATGGAAAGTTGTAAGGAAATTTGGTAAAAATGTAGTAAGTTTTCTTTGATTAAATGGATCGGGCTCGATTGGCGATGTCGTGCGAATCGGTGCTCGCTCATCAACGCGTTACACGGAGCGTTTTCCTAGTTATTGAAAACAAGGGCTCATAAACCAGTTATTCTTGGTATCCAATCATATTTTGTAATGGTGACAAGAATCATTGTGTAAGAGAATACTTCAATATACTGTATTTCTTGACAGCAGTCAAACGGCAATTGAAAGCTTGATTACATAATTCGTAAAGTGTGCAACATAAAATCGGGGGAAAAATTGACTTCCGCCCTTCTACCTCAGATGTGCATCACTAAATATTGAATTATACTGGCGGCTCAGCAAATCAGATATTTCAAAATGATTGAAACATAAAAGAAATTAATCCAAAAGTTATTAAATCAGCATTTATTTTGTGGGCCGGTATTACTGACTGAACGATTTGGCTGATTAAATTCAAAACAATAGTTGAATTAGTCCGTCTGAACATTCAAACAGGTTTCCCACGGTTAAACTCGGAGCTAGTGTGGACCGTTTTTGGATCTTTGATTTTAGTGTTCATTGTTTATTTTCAAATAAATTGACGAGTTAGCGGCCACTCGGCAATAAATCGTCCAAGAAGACAGTGACATAGTTTTTAAATTTATTAATTATTGAGCGAGCGTAGCGAGCGTCTCCATTCGGCTCTTTTGGACACTTTCTCTGTTTTTTGTGTGTGTGTGTGTATGTGTGTGTGTGTGTTTCCCGACGATGCTGGCCACATTTTATTTTCGATCGAGCTGAAATTTTGCACACATACTAATATCATTGTAACTCAGTCTGGGATTGTTTTTGAGATCTGCAGTCTGATTGGTTCAATTAAAAACATATCTTCTGATTGGCCAAAAATCAAAATGGTCAGATCGAGCTCAAATTTTGCATGACCATTGAGAGTACCATTTTCAATTATTTTACAACTTTTCAGCCCAATCAGTATAGAACTTATGCACTTATTGGCAATTTTAAAGTTTTGAATCTGTCAGAAATGACATTTCAAAACAGAAATTCCACTGCATTCTGGGTTGCTCTATGTAGGCTATAGCAAAGCAAAGTTTATAGATGGCTATTCTCAGTTTCAATGAAAAACAGATTCCTTTATGTTGATCGAGTGATCATATTGCAATACATAATGTTTGTTTGCAATATGTATAGTATGTAATATACATTGGTATTAGGTTGGTATTATCTGTATCTAAAATACTTGTTTTCTGGATATGGATCATGTTTCACTTAAAAAACAACGTTTCGACTAGATACATATAATATTTTACATATTCCAGCCCAATCGGTCAAGAATTTACAGACGTATTGCTATTTTAAGTGTTTTGAATATCTGTCCAAAGAGATTGATGGAAAAGTATCTAATTTATGGTATTGGTCTGTTTAATTGTTCCAGAGTGTTTATGGAAAGTTGTAAGGAAATTTGGTAAAAATGTAGTAAGTTTTCTTTGATTAAATGGATCGGGCTCGATTGGCGATGTCGTGCGAATCGGTGCTCGCTCATCAACGCGTTACACGGAGCGTTTTCCTAGTTAATATCAATTGTGCTGAAAACTTTATTGCAAAAAGATAATATTTTATATGAAAACAGTGTAATGAAGTGCATTTAAACATGAAATCTAACGTGATAATTTTATTAATTATTTACATGAAATATAATCGATTCGTCCTGTGACCATGAAAAAATTACCTGAACTGTAAATAAAATGTTAAACTGTATATGAAGAAAGTGGAATGTGGGTTGCTTGGGCGCTTAATAAGAAAGTAAGTGGAATGTGGGCTGCTTGGGCGCTTAATAAGAAAGTAAGTGGAATGTGGGTAGCGTGGGCGCTTAATAAGAAAGTAAGTGGAATGTGGGTAGCTTGGGCGCTTAATAAGAAAGTAAGTGGAATGTGGGTAGCTTCGGCACTAAATAAGAAAGTAAGTTGAATGTGGGTAGCTTGGGCACTTAATAAGAAAGTAAGTGGAATGTGGGTAGCTTGGGCACTTAATAAGAAAGTAAGTGGAATGTGGGTAGCTTGGGCGCTTAATAAGAAAGTAAGTGGAATGGGGGTAGCTTGGGCGCTTAATAAGAAAGTAAGTGGAATGTGGGTAGCTTGGGCGCTTAATAAGAAAGTAAGTGGAATGTGGGTAGCTTGGGCGCTTAATAAGAAAGTAAGTGGAATGTGGGTAGCTTGGGCACTTAATAAGAAAGTAAGTGGAATGTGGGTAGCTTGGGCGCTTAATAAGAAAGTAAGTGGAATGTGGGTAGCTTGGGCACTTAATGAGAAGTACTTGGGCGCTTACTGAAGTAAGTGGAATGTAGGTAACTTGAGATCACCCGACAAGTAAATTAGTGGAATGTAGGTCCGAATTAGAGGTTGTGTTAAAATTGCATGAACTTTAGATAGACACTAATACAAACACTTTGAACAAAATGATATATGATATGAATGATATAATATCATTCAGCTCATGAGTGCTTTCGTCATTATAAAAAAAAATGATCCTGTATATTGAAGGAAATTCCGAAGAAACTATATTAATCGAAAATATATAGACATAATTACAATTGCGCCTCAAGATTTTCTTTGTGTCATACTTCCTACGCTCTATACGCATATTTTATCACTTGCGTAGTAAACTCTTAGATCATGCGTTACAAAATATTTTGAATTATATAACTGGTTATTTCATAGTGTCTAGTATATATAGGTCAGGTAAATAAATTAACAAATACATAATCCTACAATTTATATCCAGTAAGCACATTCATTTTGTAAATATTTAATTTCTTATCAAGGGATTCGTGAATAACTAAATGGGTGCCAGCCAAAAGTGTGCCATTTTATTTAGGTTAATGCACCGACCTAAATCAAACATAAACCTGAGCATGGGCCAACTAGCATTCCAGTTCATAACTGAATCTCTCACTTCATGTTTTCAGGTGAAAGATATGGACCAAATCATAATTCAATTCTTCCTGTGCGCCAAGCATGTTGCCCAATGGCGTAATATGATTGACATCTTGTTTGTAGTGACTTATTATTTCAAACAAATCTAAATCCGTCACAAGACGTTTGGGGACAGATATTCTGTCAGTTGTAAAAGTTGGATTTTGGAAAGTTGACAAAAATCTTGGATTCAAGGTAAGGAAGGTGCGACCCAGAAGATATGGTCTCCTTGTTAAATCTACCTTGATGTTTCGTATTTATTTTGTAAAATTACCGTCTGGCTTTCGGGTTTTCTCGTGCCACCAAACTGTCACATAGGTTGAAAGAAAATTCATAATATTTTTTTACTGAAAGACCGAAAACATATTATGTCGTTTGTAAAATTTACGGTTTTGTGATATTTTTTGAAATTCTATAGAATTGATAAATATCAGTTACGAGACTTTAACGAAGACTGTAAAATTTGGACTCTTATTACCGAAACTAAAAGCAGAAAGGATGTGGTGAACATTAATGTTTAATTTGAACTCAATTTTATCTGATTTTATCTTTAGAAATTAATTTCGAAAATAAATTAGTACCTATTACAAAACTCAGTTTAATTTGTCAAAACCAAACAGTTGCTTTTTATTATCTTTGAAACATTAACGAGTTAGCCATTAACGATTTTAGCATAAATATGATCGTAACCCTTTGAGTAATTGAGAAGAAGCATAAAATATTTGTAATCAATTTCTTGGTACAATTACTTGTAATTTCAAACATCTTTCAACTGCCTAGTTAACTGTAAAAGTATGTCTTCATAGGTATTCCATGATTTTCTTCTTTCGAATCTGCTTTATTTTGTGCAATGAAAATAATCTTGTGTGAGAAACGTAAAGACAAGGACGGGTGGCTGTTGAAAACGAGGTCAGGATAACAGAAAATCACTCTTCCAATAAAGTATTATTAGATATTTGCGCGTAGTTGATGTCGACTCTCCACTCAATGGCGCCTCCGCAACTTCAACTTCCAGAATGCAGACGAAAATATGCAAGAGCAATTGAAATCTAAAGAGAAGAAACTTGGTTATCTTAAAGTTTATTTCAATACTTTATGTACCACATGGGAAAGGGGGATGGAATGCATGTAAAACCACTAACCAGGCTCTAATTTATAAATTGTCAAAAGTTATCAGATGCAAATCAACTATCTAGGAGCCTAATGATTCATAATCTTATGATCTCTCAACTTGAAAGTTATTCCAGTTCATTAATCTATAAATGAACTTTGTCAAAAATTTGCATTTGTGGATACCTTTCACTTTTATAAATAATTATAAAATATAAGTTAGGGCAGGGACTATTTTCTCAACGCATTTTTCTGAGGCCCTATTCTATAATTTAAAATTCCAAATTATGCTGGAATCCGATTCACAGACATATGGTTTAACACTACACCGAATCGGATTCCTGCAGAATCGGGAATAAAAAAGTTATAGAATAGGGCCTCAGCCACGTCTAAAATTAATTTAGTACAAACATTTTGTTAAATTTTTTAAAAAATTCTTAAATTAAGAATGATCCAAAAAGTATTTTTGTTACATTTCATCTTTAATCTTGCTCTAATTATTTAATTTAAATAACCATCCCAATTAAAAAGGCCTTCTCTAACATCAACCTAAATCCGCATTTCCCTCAGCTGATAATGTCACACCTGTGATGTACGATTGCATCTTGTAAGGTGTGAGAAAGTTGCCCTAGACTTGTCGACTATGTGTTCTTATATTCGCATCAAGTTGGCAAGCCTCGCTCGGCCAACCAACACGAGTGCTCGCTATATAAGGCTGTAGGCTCATGTTCCATAGCGTCGAGGCGCCCACTAGAACAGCTGGCGACGCCGTGGTACTACTCGGACGCAGAACATTGATCGTCGACGAGATGACTGTCAAAATGTGTGGACTGACGTAAATACTGACTAAAGTCAGAATTTATTGCTACTTTTCACTGTATTATGAGGTTCCTTTGAACTTCTATAATCACTTAGAAGAACAAGCTTTTAGCTATTTGACTCTAATTTTCTAAATTGTTTATTTTAAGCTTTTTATTACTCAAAAAATGTAGTACATACTGGAAAATGCACATTTCCTTTTTTTAACAAATCTCATTCAAGTGTCATATTTTCGTTAATAATAGGATAATTGTTGATACAATTTATTATAATATCAAATGATTAATACATTAATATTAATACAAACATAACATAATATTAAATTATTTTCTCCTTATCAGCTTAATGCGTTTTATCTGAATTTCACAACTTATTTTGGAGACTACTCTTTCCTCCTACATAAATTTCAGTTTGTGTTTTTAACATCAGAATGTATTTATAATCAAATGTTTAGCACATGCTCAAGCTTGCACGAAGTTCCTTTGTTTTACAGCATGCAAAAAAACTGATTTTCCCTTAAAGCTGCCATTAAGTTAGCACACGTTTGACAGGACAGTTTTAACTTATGGAGATTAATCCTCGTACTTCAGTAAAAGGAATGATTCTTTTGCATATAACAGATTTCTGGAGCAGATTTCCATACTAGGCCACTTATTATCAATACACAGATGATAGCTATTCTGAATTGTACCAACGTAATGGCGTCAACAATGAATAATGTCACATTAATTAGAATAAAATGTGTGAGTTTGGAGCAAGTTTGAGTGTCAGAATATTAATAATTTTGCAAACTCCCAGCAAATAGATGTCTAGAAAGTCAAATATTTTTTTTGGGGCCATAGCCGACTGATTTTTTTGTCTGGGGCTTAACGTCGCACTGTTCTGCAGCGAGGCTAATGGCGACGGATGAATGATTATGAGGATGATTGGGAGATGATGGTGAAGAGTAGGTAAGGATGGAAGGTGGGAAGGAGGCGGCCGTCGCCTATTAGTATGGTACCTTCCCAGCATGTGCCTGTCGACTGAGGGTAAACCATGAAAAAACCCTAGTCTGGAAGGAGGGCCGCGGGAATCGAACCCGGGCCTCCGAAATACAAGTTCAGAGCGTTAACCACTCACCCAACCTGACTGACTAGAAAACAGTCGAACTACCTTGACACTGACCTATCCCGTGTATATTTACCACCTGTATTCAAGGATGTGTCATGAATCATTGGAACACCCCGGATGACGTATGATCGTAAAGCTTCCATGTAGCTGACTTTCTGTCGATGAACGTGGGGGTTGTAGTCCCTATAGGTGACGTCATGGCATGGACAGTGGGCGATGTTGACTCTATGATGCAGATACAGATATAGATCGTGTCATCCTCCCTCGTCATTACCAATCTCACATCCTGCATCGTCACTTTCCGGAGAAAACATCTAAACATAGAGATTGAAAGGTTATTAATCTTAAGAAAAACACAAGCACTCTTTTGGAACTAGCTCTAAAACACGCTAAAACAAATAAAAACTCTGTACAATATTTCAGAATCCTTCTATCTACGTCGTCAGGTGCTTCAAGTGCGTTATCTTCGATTAGTTAATCTTGTTATAAAGAAAAGATACTGAGAGTTAACTTACAAATTATTATGAATGGATCTCTATGGTTTGACGATGATCATCTTTAGTAAAAGGTGGTAATTACGATTGTAGAGAAGGAAAATTGCATCATCTTTATGGTGAAGCATGAAAATGAAAAGAAAATAGTATTTCATTTTGCAGTAAAATTATAATTCATTTTGTACGAATTGTAGATATTAAAACGGCGTAACTTGGTAACCCATTAATTACCATTCTGCTTACACAATGAAATAATTATTTTAAGTCTTTGATTTTGATTAAACATTGGAAACGAAAAAGTAATTATGTTCTAATTAAAAAAACATTTCTTCTTGCCCCATTAATTTAAGCACACATCAAATAGAATTTTCGATTATTTTATTTTGAATTCGCAGACCGGGTCATAATGCTCTGTAAACATTATAATACCCTATATACGATGCATGAGATTGAGAGCAATGAGGTACAATGCTGCTACAGGCGAGATCACCGCTCAGCCTCCTGACCTGTTTTGTTTGTATCTTGATCGCATTCCCAGCTGATCGAGATGTTCTCTCTCCCTCTCATAGCTGCTAGGTGAATCTGTGTCAATCCTTCCCACTCCCACTGATATATTAAGCATCTGTCTGGGTTCGGAATCCCTTTCTCCTCTTCACTTTCCGATTGTTTTTATTTCACAATCGCCACGGCACGCTTGGAAAGGTTGTGGTGGGAGTTTTGACAGGATTTGATCATCCGCATCAGACGTTTCCAAATACGTTCTCAAAACTTGCGGCACTTTTCATTTTAATTGTACGAAAATAATGTTCAAGTATGGTTATTATTTAATCATATGACCTTCTTAAATTAAAAAAAATGTTTAGGCCCAGTTTTTCGATATTCTGCTAAATTTTAAACAGTTGATTGCCATGGCAACAACCAATAACATTCCTTGAATGACCGTTTAAACTTTCTGGTTTTAGCAGAGCATTGAAAAACCTACCCTTAGTGTCTTTTGAGTGTCAGGGGTATTTCAATCTACTGTGTGTTTGCAATTTATTGGCCATATACAAAGAATTAAAGAAATTATTATAAATGTCATAGAGTAGGTATGTTCTTAATTTCGTCTTCACTAACAGGATAAAAAAAAATCGAGATGCACCATTCAAACTCACTGAGCTAAATAAATGCAACTCACATGGTATATTACGACCTCTGGTAAGACCTACAAACATTAAATACGATAATAATTATTAGATTATCGTGTTTATTACTCTGAGGTCGTACCAGAGATCGCAACGTCGTACGCCATATTTAGTTTAGTGCTCTTGAAAGCTCTGTTAGTGTGAAAACAAACTCAAAGAAACGCTTTGAAGAACCGTGTGCGTCACACCTTACCCAAGCCCCTTAAACCATCGAGAGCTTTGGCCTCCGGAAAACTGGCACCTCCACCAACATTCATCTTTTCACATACCAAAGAATCATCATCACTGTTTTCAGAATGATATTTTCAACGAATATAATCATCCAGAATGAACTCTAAACCAAACTGCAACTCTTGTTTACCTTAACTTCCATTTACGATCCCTATTTCTCAGCTAGCCTAGGTCCTGCTGGTATTACTGCCAAGAAAGACAGTTTACATAAACTTGAACACGAAAAAAATAATCTCAACAAAATGGTTGCTCTCGCCAAAAACGGGCGGTGACGTAAATTGATCGTTGTATTCTGCTATTCGCACCAGTTGGCAGGCCTGTTTACATCCAATATTGTTTCTACAATATGACGCGCATCCTGTACATGAACGCAATTTCTGAACTGTTGCCAACTGTGCGGCCTTCCCTCCAGCCACCATAACCTCGAAAACGTAACGTCCAAATAGGTTTTATTATTTTTGTATTCTACGACCATGAGGGAAGTGACTATTTTTGTCTTGACTTTCGGTTTCGAACTTCTATGAAAGTAGCTTGATCTCAGGGCACATTCAGGATGTTGTGAGGATGTGGCTTGGATTCAAGTTTTGAGATGTCATCGACACTTTAACCACGTGGTGAGGTCATCAAATACATCAGATGTTTACGTTCATGAATGCAAGACGAACAACTTCTTACAATCTGAATTAATCTTAATACGATGTGATGAATTTGTCTTTTGGTCATTCCTCTTTAAATAAGGGTTGGGTTTTCAATGCTTTGTTTAATTTAAACAGTTGATTAGGACTCGATGCCATGGCAATCACCAATGCCATTACAAGAATGACTACTAAGTACTTGTTAAACTTAACTACTCATTTATCAGAGCATTGGAAACCCAGCCAGTAGGTGGTCATTCTAAGAATGTTAGTGGTTGTTGCCATCAGTCAAGTCCTAATCAAGCAAATCATTGAATAGTGGGTGAGTGATCAATAGTGATCATTGACAGATTTTAGCTCCATTATTCGCAAGTTTCAGAATCATATTGAAGACTGCATTAATCATTCCAAATTGGTACTTTCAGCTAATTTATGGTCAGCTAGTTACATAAATGTGAATACTTGAAATCATGTTTAATTTAAAGGATACTGCGCAACATGAGAATGTTTCTATGCCAGCTCATGCAAAGTCAATTTGTCAGAAATCATATTAAAATTTTGAAATCAGCTATTTTAATACGACTGACTCAATTAGAGCAACCTAACCTAAAACATAAAATAAAATTGACACATTTAGTGGACTGTAGAATGAATGAATTTTGACATAGTTGCTCTACTAATCCATATTTCACAAAAGCAACATATTACTACTTTAAAACTGTCAACACTATCTCAACACTAAATATGCCTCAACAACAAAACAGTTCTCTCTCATACAATCTATAAGGCTATCTTCCCCCTACCACCATTTTGTTACGAACACTTCACCCTCCATCTTGTTTGCCTCTCTCTCGGACGCCTTGGCTCGCTCCCCCATGGACGCTGTGACGCTCTCTCTCTCTCCCGACGCCGGGCCCCCGACGGGCGTCGAAGGAGGGAAGGCGTCGCCTCTAAGAGTAGATCGTCGACGAAGGAGAGTATCAAGTCAGTCGAACGGTTGTGATCTAAGTGGCAAGGAGTGATCTTGAGTCGGCGTCGAATACAACTCGAATAGGTACTGATAGTTGATAAGGATTATGAAATTGTTTGAGCATGATGTTAGGAAGAGTTTTGGGGTGTTGGTGACTGGCTTCGTTACCGCGAGTGGAAATTATGATTATGTTTTAAGTTTTTGGACGTTTTTGGATTTTGAACGTTACAACTTTTTGGACTTTGTGAAGTTACAACAATTAAGTGATTTTTTACAGTTAAACTAAAATTTTACAAAGTACAAGTAACGTCATTTGAATAATTATGTATTAAAGTTTGAGTATTTTTCGTTATAACTTTCTTATAGGTATACCTACGGAACTTTGATAAAATCTTACGTTTTTATAAAGATTCAATATTTTCGCGAATATAATGTTCTGCGATGATCAAAAATGTAAAAGTAACGTACTCTCGTATTTTCAATTGATTTAGAAAGTTTATCTCTGTTTTTTATTTTCTTTCAAATAAAATTAGTAATCACTCACTTTTTTGAAGATACATTTTCGTGAATTGTATTTTCTAGAGTTAGAAATAATCAAACTTGTACCTACACAACATAAATTTCACATTATTATTTAAAATATGATTATGTTCTTTGCATGTGCGTATTGTTCTTAGGTGAAAAGCTAAAGCTATAGTTTAACTTTTAAATAAATTGGGATTTTCTTAATTCTTCATTAATAAATTAATTTAATATTTTTAACAGAATTATTGTTTTTAAATATTTTCAAATTGATCATTTCAAAAAAAGTCCTTAAGTAAAATCCAAGATTATTTTATTTCATTATGAAATCTCATGAATTCATATTTTGTAAATACGAAATTAATCTAATTAATTAATCACACATTTTAATAAAAATTATCGCGGGTTTCTCTCCGTATTATTTGGATAATGATCTTAGCTTACTTTACGATCCTAATAAGCTTATCCTGTTTCTATAAAAAAAGTTTTTAATCATAAAATGTTACGTTCGATAATCAATTTTAACTCTAGATTATGTATTAAACCGAATATTTTTCAATCATAAGCAACACTTTTGAATTACTAGTGAAACTTAAACTTATTAAAACCATTAACATCAGGACTTAAAAATTACATTTCATTAACTGTCACAATTTATTAATTTTATTAAAGTAAAATTATTTCCAACAGAATAATGACAGTTTAAACTCAACCAACTTCAAAATAATTCGAAGTTTTCAGTTGATTCAGTATTCAAGATTACTCTCAGTCCCAAGCCACGAAAAGCTGTTAAACCTTGAAAAGAAACAGAAGTGCCTAAACAATTCAAAGCATCCCATCACACTTGTTCTTATTTCAAGTGTTCTCCCAGATATTTTTACCCAGGGCGCGAAGAGTTCGCACACGCGGAATGGGCCCTGATTTCTTCCCGCAGCATCTCTAAGATTAGCTCTCTGTAGCTGGGCTATTTTCATACGCCGCCGACCTATTACCGTCACTCAAGCCGATCACATAATAGTGACGCAATGCAAAACATTCTTATGTGGAAGGAAAACTGAAAATATCAACCTTTTATCTATGCAGGGAAGTTTTGATTAAATTGTTTACGCGTGCTGGTAAAATTCTCCCTATTTGAAGAGGATATGAATCATCAGGCTAATCCTGAATTAAACAATTTAAATTCGATCAATTTTCATTAAAATGTACAATAGCAAAAATCATTATTGTCTTAAGATGAAATTATAACAGACTGTTAATTATTAACATTGTTAACATTAACAGAATATCATATTCAGATATCATGTACGTTGAAAGTGATCTGAACACATTTTATTAACTTGATTAAATGATTAATCAATCGATTACGAATTCGATAGAAAGATTTGTAAAACCTGACGTATAAATCCGCTATTGACATTAATTACATTAATATGCTTGTTTCAAAATTTAAGTGATTGTTTACTATTTGTTTGGAAGAAAAATGACTGATGAATTGGGAATTCAAATATCAATTTAAAGAAATATTTGGGGAAAAAGAAGAAACAAACTCATACACTTCACAGCACTTAATAAAGAACATTCCTAAAGAGTAGCAGAGAAGGAATTTAAGAAATTCGTTAATTAATTATAAACGAGCAAGCGTTTAATTCGTGCCAAACTAAAATCATTCACAAATAACATCCCCAAAAACATTCAATTTGCCACCCAATTAAACCTGAATTATCTCAACTGCAACAATGCACAATGCAGTTTTGACAACAATCCAAACAATTCCGTTCCCCTGTCTTCAACTCGGACATTTGCTACGTGGCCAAGAATACACCTTGGCCACTGGCAAGAGCAGTGATATCATTGAGTTTCTAAACCGACGCCGATGACGTAACACGCTAGAAATAGACGCCACCTACAAAAGGTGGACCGACGCCTCTGTTTTCCCCAGACGAGAGCTTTTAGAACAAACAAATAGACGAGACCGAGTTTGTTTAGGAGAGTTAATGATCCATCAGACTGCCACAAACCAGCTTTACCTTGGACTTTTTAATTGATTGTAGCTTTTGAGAGAGGTAAAAAGAAACTTTGTTTGACTTTGAAACTTGGAATTCTTGGTTTAATTTTGTTTATTGATTAAAGGTGGTTTTAAAACTGTCTATCGAACGTTTTATTCGGCATTAACAAAGATATTTCAATAACTGACTCAGGTGTGAAGGTTTAAATAACATTGATTTCGAACGTTTTGATAAACACGGCACCTCCACCAAAAGTATGAAACAAATTGTTGAGTGCAACTTTGTGACATTTATGGCGACTAATTATGAAATATAATTCAGTTTATTATTGAAGTTTAATCTGAAGTTTAGTAAACAAATTACATTTTCGATTTAATTACTATTATTTATTTGACAAATAGTCACAAACTGCACACCAAATTAAGTGTCAATAATATGTCAACAAATGAAATTGCTTTAAGGAATAATTGCATATTAAATGCAACTTAATTGCACTTTACCATGATTTAAATGTCACAAAAGAGCGGTAAAAAGAAAATGGCCCAACTTCAATGTCTTTAAGAATATGAATTAATGCAATGTTTTGTTTTATTTGTTCCAGGGTTGTATATATTTCGAATCCCAGCAATAAAACTAACCACACAGCTTCAATATGTTGAAAAATCATTTGGACATGATTGGCAGGAATGAACCAGTCACAAAGAAAGCCAGATTCTGGCAGTCATATGTACGAGCACTGAAGGGTAAGTCAAAGGAGTCGCACACTAATAATAAGTTCTACATCTCATTTTTGACCTAAACAACGAGGATCAATGTTTTCAAACGAGACTAAAGAGTACGAAATAATTTTACAAATATATCATAACAGGAAATAATCAATGATTCTACTTCTAGTCAATAATTGTTAAGAATATAAGAGTAAAGACAACAGTATAAGTAGGTACTCTTTTGTTGCACATCCTCGTCTCATAATGTTGTCTAAATTTTGGACCTTTATTTTACAAATGAAGAATCTATTTGTGTTGTCAAAATATTTTCAAATATTTCCTTATAATTTCATAGCAATAAATGTCTACGGTTTGATACACCAAAATAAATGATTGATTATAAATAATATACTATAAGATTATCTAAATTTTAATAGTTTTGAAATTTCTTCTACGTTTTAGACAAACTATTTAATTAAATGCAAGTAAAATTACGATATTGACAGTTCAGATATTTCATTTGTAATGATGTATAACTATCATATTATGAGATAATAATATGTCGACAGATAATCGGAAATTAAATAGCTACATCTATCATGATCTATCAGACAATAGCCATCTGTCAAATCCAGATCTGTCAATAACTCTAACTGAAAACAGAGTTAAAGTTACGTATCACGCTGAAATTCAGTCATAAAATCCCACTTTCTTAATACGCATAGATCTTTAGGACGTTTAGAAATACACGGCACCTCCACCAAATGTTTGAAATCAATGAGTGCCCCTTCTACGTCACTAATGGCATAATAAGATCAATACATCAACACTATGGGCCAGTTATTCAATGCTTTGGAAACTTTAAAACAGTCGATTAGGATTTTATTGTCATGGCAACAACGAATGACATTTTGAATGTTCATGTACACTCAAACCAATTAAAAATTGTACTTTGCACAAAACGGATTGGCTGCTGGTCAGGTTCCTTGACAATTAATCCTTGTTTTTATCAATGAAATCAGAGCTCACCTACTAGAGTATGATAATCATTAGTACATACTTTATGGGATGATGCCGCCGTCAAACCTTTATCAGACAATACTTTTCTTTCGAGGTACCGTTTATTATTTGTTCGAGGTACACTTAACATTTAACAAATGATAAAACGGTATTTGTTTCATTCAAATACCGTTTTATGATTTGTTGGGTGTACGTAGGTATATTTAACTACTGGGTTCCAACTGAGCATTGAAAAAACGACCCTAAATCAAATTCGTTAATCATCGTCATGTATGTCCGATATTGAAAAATTCGTGTGAGTCAAAAATAAACATGATATTTTAGCCAAATTCTAATAATATCGGTTTGCAACTTACATTAAATTGTCAACATCGTTTTGCGGAGTTCTAATAAAAAAGTTAAATTTGTCACTTTTCGTTGATCTCATTTTCGGGGTTAGTAAATATTTTTAGTTTCGTCTTGAGGTGTGAACTTGGTGCCAAGTCGTGCGCGAAGCTTTGCAGATAAAATTAGAATGCTGTTTCTTGTAAAATCTCCGTGAATTAATCTCGGTTGAAATTGGACCAACGCATGAGGATGCGGGAAATTTATTTCGTCGCGAACGTAGTCATGAAGTATTTAAACGAGGGAAGAAGAAGAAAAAGGGGAATAAAATCTTAATAAAAATGCTCAATTATAGGTATTTATAAGTATATCAAAAGTACACAATAGCAGAAAAAGCACATAATTCCGTGCTCTGGATTACCACACTTTAGGAAACTGGCAGCTGTCAAACATTAGATCACCCAATATGTATGGAGTAATTTAGATTTTATTCCCTTATAATTGTTTTGTGGACAGTAATGTGAATACATTCATATAGAGTGTGTTATAATACGAAATATTATTGAAGAACAAAATCAAATAAACTTTTATATGCAATTATGATTTCAAACTGAAATGCCTTCCAAAAAACCATTTTAATTAAGAGGTTAAAAAATCACATAACAAAATTTAAAATTCCAGTCAATTTGAAAATCATTAAAAATGACAAACTTACAATATGCCAGACTTGACGCTTAGTATTTCCTCCGTTTTTTCTTCCCATCGCCATTCAAAATTAACGAATTAAACAATCATTTGGTGAACATAATATTGTTATTTTCTGATATTATCCTTATTGTGGTTTTCTAAAGCTGCTCTGGCTGTTACCCGCTCTCATGGCGCCACCTATCTCTGTTCATTCAATCATCGTCAACAAGTTCTCTTCTTGCCATGTCCAGAGCACCCTCTCCCAATCCTCATCTTCCCCAAGCCTCCAGTGCTTCGGCCACTCTGAGGTTCCATGCGCTGAACATGCCCAACCAAACAAGTCTCTTTGTTTCTACACAATCCAACATCATCTCTACTTTCCTCATCTAATCTTTTAAGAAAATTTATCTCCACAGCCAGAAACTTTCTCTTTCTAGCTGAAATTTTCACCAAATGTGCACTTCCCGTCATCCAGATTTCTACTCTATTGTTTCGATGAACTAATGTTTTGTTTTCCTGGTCCAGGCACAGACGATATGCGCGCCCCCGAGCGTACATCTCACCGTCCCATCAGCACTTTCCGCCCCTTCACCGACTACGCCGAGCTCAACTCCTGGCCACACTCGAAAAGCATCTACGACGATCCCATCCACGCCGTCGACCGTATCTCCACCCCCGGTTACCGTTACCAGCCCGTATCCCGTGAAACTTACGGTTATTCACCGAGGAACATCTATCCACACCACTACACACCGTCCGACCGTTACAGGCCCGGTACGTACTGAAGTTGTCGACAAAGTACTACCACCGCACGCCACTGATTGGGGGAAGGGAGATTATGTACATGATGTAAAGCCTGTCAAATGTTAACTAAACAAAATAACGTATCAGTGATTGAAAATAAAATGACGTTATTGCAACCTCCAATTTAAAGAGTTATTTCAATTTATTGTGTTTTGATGTTTTGTAGATGATTTGTTGTAATTTTTGTTCTTACGGGGGTTTTTAATTTCAGACTCAGTACACATAGAATACATGAAAAAACACAGATTGGAAGACAGGAGAAATGGGAGGTTGTCGAATTGATATTTGACGGGTTTTCTTAACCGTGTGGTGAAACTTTCCCAGGAAACACAAACATTATTTATTACGTAACTCAACTCTAAAAGTATCTAACATACAATGTTTTTCATTTTCTCAGATTTTTGTAAATTTACTATTAGCAATTTTTGATTTTTCAACATTGGGCCATTCATGTGAAAGTATTTTTTTACGATTTTAAACCCATTTGCGAATCTTTAGACTAGATTTGCTTGCTAAGGTTAAATCGGTTTAGATTTCAACAATGAATGGCTCATGTTTCTGAATACAGTTTTATTTTGAAAAATGTCAAAATAAAGTTATTTTAAAATTTCCCTTCAATTCGCCTAAAATAGAAACTCTCTAAGACCGCGAGAGTAAAGACTTGCAAAGATATTTTTTTCTTTAAAATGTTATAACAAATTTTATTAACAACTCAAGAAAATGATGTTCAATATTTTAATGTTTGATCAATATTTCGCACATTTTCAGACGAATGAATGTTGCACTCAGAGTTAATCGGAAAATCGGCAAAATATATTCAACAAAAAAACAAAACAAAAAACTACACCAATCTGGCCCGTCAAAACGAGAGAATCCACGCTGAAAAAAAAAGAATTCGAAAATAAAGTATATATACCGAGAATTTTTACCTACAGTTTATCAAAGTGGGAGCTTTTATAAGCTTCGGACATTTTATTGATTAAGTTATCAGTAATATTTTTGTATGAAAAATATTACATAATAATACTTATTAAGCGCAAACTAAAAATCAAAATAGCAACAACAATAACGCATCTGATATATTAATAGTTGTACTCTATCTACAAATCGAGTACATCAAAGTCAGTTTTGTTGTTTAAATTTGTAATTGGTTTGTATACATAATTATTATTAATTATAATGAGATCTTAAAAATATCATGTACTAGCACATGGCATTTTGAACGGTCAATAAAACTTAAACTGATTGACCACACAAAAAATGGAATGTTATTTTTAGTTGTAGACACCCCAATAAAAAAACACGTCCACCATTTTTAAATTACACAGCTAATTGTTAACTTTTTTAAATTTTCTAACAAAATTTCGTTTTGTGTATGAAATTTGCATTTGACGTACTCGTATAAAATATTTAAATGTATTTTGTACTGATTTGAACGTCTGCTGCACTTAGGAAAACGCTACCAGGTTTTATTTGTTGTAAATGTTTACACAATTTTATTATTTTCACGCTTTATTTTGCATTAATACTTGGACACGCTGCGGAATGGCAAATGGTTGGTGTGTTAATTCCTAATCAATGATCCTACAAAATCAACTAACACTCGTAGGAAATCAAGCTACAAGTGATTTTTCAAACGCAGTATGATTTTTTAATAGATATGAGTCACTACACAGAAACTCATATAGTTCATTACGTAGAAAGTCAACTTAGTTAATTATTGTTGTAATTTTACTCGTTTTAACAAAGTAATTAGTTATGTAAATTGTGATTTATTCGAATTGTAATGCTTTCGAATTATTTTCTCGGGACATACTGTGTACCCAAATTTTTGCTTTTTAACAATCAAAAGTTTAGTGTAAGTCGCTTAATTACTTTATGATAAATTTATATTTAAATATTTAAGACCGATGGTGACAATTTTCCACCAAAGTCATATAGTTTTATCATTGTTTTACACTCGAAGTTTTGCTGTGTAAATATTTTTGTGGATGAGGCATCCGGCACTAAGAAGCATGGCAGTGCAATCATTCCAAACAGAAGACATCAAATGCTGTCAACAGATTGGCAAAAGAAAGGTGGTAAGAAGTTTTTTAAAACTGCTTTAGCTTAGCTTTCTATCCTGCATGAGCATGAATTGATAGCAATTAGATAATTAAATCACACAAAATTTTACCCACATTAAACAAAATTACAAGTTTTTCCTGCGTTTGCAATAGTGGAATTAAAATTATAAGTAGAAATTAATACCAAATAGCCCAGGGTTTGGTTGATTTCGTTGATTCTAGTTTAGATGGAAAAGTTTCATATTTCCATTTGTTTTTACATTCGAACTCTTATTTGACAGATAATATTCGCATTGGAACGGTAGCCCCTGGCGCTGCCTAATTGGGGGAGGGGGGAAACAATTCCTGAACTGCAGTTTATGTTGTAAAATCTTCAAATTCTATATGCCAGACATTTAAACTCGTAAATGTTTCGAATAATCTTGAATTATATTGATAAATTGAGGGTTCGTGAGCACAAACGACACAAAAAATAAACAAACTGTACTGATGAATTTGAAACTATAGAAACATACAGGCATCCGATCGTCGGTGCGCCTCGGCTGCATGAACCGGTCAACTTGATTAGTGTCGTTCGTGCTCCCGGAACCTCAATTATGGCAAAATGGCTCTAAATCAATAATTAACATTTTAGAACTGGTAAGCAGCATGCGAATCGTTTTTAATTTAATAAACTTGAAGTAAATACAAGTACAATTACTTCTTTTAATATAACAAAAATCGTCTCGATTTTTAAAAAGTTTTCGAGTTTTTGTGTTTTTGATTTTCGCCTTGCCGCTTACCGCTCCGAGCCGTGTACGAATATTCCAAATGAAAAGTCCCCACGTTGAAGACGCCAATTTGTACCATCCCTAGTACCTCTATACGACGCCCTGCACAAGATCTGGGACGACGACATCCGGTACGCGTCCCGTCACGACCACGTCTACCCAAGTCGCTACCCTCTGATGCTCACCTACGACAAGAAACACGACCTGCCGACGGCGCAGAGTATAGCGGACATGGCGAAACCCCGATACTCGCCCCCAAGAGGCCTGCTGCAGGACATGGCTAGACCGAGGGCGACGCCTCCTCGCGAGAAGCTCGCTGGTTTCAACTATGCTGGTAAGAACATTAGAGAGCTATGAGGCTTTCCTGGACTGGAGAGTGTTAAATAGTTTTGACTTTCTCTCCTAACATGAAAGTATATTGTTACTTCTACTGTAGAAATTTTATAAAGTATAACTAAAGTAGTATAGGTACCCATTTTTTGTATTAACAATAAAAAATTAATAACTTTATACTAATAAAGTTGTTGAGAGAGATGAGAATTTAAAAAAAAAAACATAAATCATCCGATTCCGATGAACACATAATTTCCATATTTCTTGAATAATTAGTAATGTGAAAGTATGCTGGGTGTATTGGTACAGATGATCTGAAGAATACGTTACATTCATCGAATTTGACAAAAATTATCACTAATATATAAAATTATTTTTTTATTTAGAAATTTGAAATTTTCATTTTAATTTAATACAAGTTTTTATCACCAATTTTAACATTACAACATTTCATAATTTAACAAATTATAGCTCAAGTTCTTTTTGTATGTACACGCAACAAATCATAAAACGTAATTTGAACGAAACGGATTGACTGCTGTTATTATCAATGTAATCAGATCTCACCTACTAGAGTTAGAACTCTAGTTTGGGTGTACGTGCTCGCCCAATATAAACCTGTTGGCCACGTTAGGTTTGTTTCAAGCATCGGAAGAAATTTCATTACCCTCCAAGAACTCTAATTAATTTATTGATCACCAATCAGTTATTTCTAAAATTAACTCGTTTGTAGTTAAGTAGAAGACAAATGTCTTGAAAACAAGTTTATGAATCTTGTTATGATGATTGTAACCAGGTATTGACATTGACAGTGAGGGAATGTGACAATTCATCAAGGTCATCGTGCTGACAAAAATAGTCATTATTCCCAGACAACAGTTATTTAAGAAAATAAATCTTGTGACGTGCATTTAGTGACATTAACATTTTATTTAAATAATTAACAGATTGGGCCAGAGTTGTGGTGCAATCTTATTTCGTGGGCGTCTAAATGATGATTCTGGACGCCCACTTTGATATCAAGCTTGAGAGAAATAAGCTGGCTCTTGAAATTGCAAAAGTTACGTAATGTTTAGCAATGTTTACACCATGTTTTAGCAGTATTTACGCAATTTTAACAGTGTTAACTTCTTACTTATAATTATGTTTACGTTACTAAAATCATGGTGAGCGTATTTACAGGAACAAAAATAAATATGTATTTTGAAATGCAAGAATTAAGCCTAGTTTAGACTCAATGTTTCATTCGATATTGAATTCAATAATTATTTAATTGAAGGAAAAATATGACGTTCTAAATGAAACATACTTTCGTGTCTACACGGTTACATTTGTTGAACAAACGATAATTCAATTACTTTAGTTGAATGAAACATTGAACATTGTAATGGGCTTTAGTTATTACAATTAACATAATCTACAAGAATGTCTTTGAAGACTCTATGACAAAAAATCACAATGCCTAACTTGTAATATTTCCAGTCATTTCCAAAGTGAAACAACATTTCAATTCGAACTTCTCATCTCCAATAAGAAATCTGATTGTTCTCTGGGACCACTTGTACCTGACCTCATGACCTGTGTGACCTCCAGGACTACCTATCTACAAGCGAGGAGGCCTCGCCCGCCACGCCCTTGAAGATCTGTTCAACCCTCCGACAGCCATGCCGATGTCAGGGTTCACCCGTGACCCCTGGTGGTACGATTACCCCGAGCTGAGGCCCTTCACCTCGCCCTACACCTACCCCTGGGTGACACCAACGCCGTTCTATCTCCGTGACTCGTATCTGTCGCCTGTCAAGCGGACCTATCTATGGGACAAGCACCCAAACAGGCCATTCGGTAAGAGATACATGAAATTGTACTGAAAAATGACTCGTTTCTGTCTACGAAAGTTATGGGAAAGAAGTTTGATTTTTTTTATATTGGCAACAGTTTTAGTACATAATATTCGCACAACGAAATGTCATATTATTTTCATAAGAAACTTGGAGTTCCATAAAATAAAAAAATTACATTCAATCAGCCAATGCCCCTGCAGAATTAAGAATGATATTATTAACACTTTCCATGAATCATCAATAAGTATAACAAGATTCATTATGCAAATGTTCTATTTTCATTAATCATTTCGCAGATGAATTAACTCTTAATTTTCCATTTTCATGAAGGGCACTGTGATCATAACATAAAAGCTAACCATTAATTACAAACAAAAAAAAACAGTACATCAGTCAATTAGATATCTGAAACTCTGAAGTTTTAAAATGTAATGCTTTATAATGCTTGTAAAATCCGCATCACACAATAATAATTAAAAACATTGTATATTTTTGCAGCGCATGTCTTCAACTACTAAGGAGTTTAATCTTAAAGAGAGAGGAAGAGAGAAGAAATCGAATTCGACTGCCATAATGGAAGTATCACCATCAAATATCGTCGCATTAAAAATACAAATAATATCTATTAATTAACTACATTTAATGGTACAAATAATAAATACCCCATTATAATGTTCAATAATATTCAATCACAAATACACGTGTATTTTTGAAACTAAAATAGCCGCAGCTAAAGATTCCCAAAAATTACTAAAATTTGTTTAAATATGATTGTTTAAATATATCACTCATTTTATGAAATGACCCCTATTCTGTAACACAAATTCGGCCGAAACGGAACGATTCAGATAAACAATCGTATTTCTTAATTTGTTTAAAAATAAAGACTATTGATTCTTTCATGAAATCATTCCGGTGTGTTATATTATAGGGATCTATGCTTTGCTCATCACGAAAAATGTATAACAACCAAATAAAAACTCACAAAATATTCTTATAATAATTCTTTGTCATGTCTTAATTTATTTATTCCCATCCCAATATCATTCCTTGAACAAATCGTGCCATCAAGCATGTCAGATTTTACAAAGAATTTCTAGGCTAAATCTAAGCATGTCTGTTCTATAGCAATAGAAAATTAAATTTACCATCGAAGTTTGATAAAAAAATCTTTAATTTTGTTAATCGTTTCAATATGGAGGTTGTTCTGAATACATTCTTATTGTATTTCACTGCAGAGCTGTAAGTTCCAAAAGTGGCCGCCCGGTGCCTCTCTTGCGTTTCAAACGAAATAGTCCAAAATTTCAAATACAATATGCAATTACATCGTCCACTTACTTCTTTGAGTTATGTATGTACACAACAATATTTCGAATTTCGAATATTTGGAAACTAAATTCAGAGAATATAGTATCGTAAAAAATAGTTAGACCTATACTAAAGTATAGTTCTATATAAAACCACATTTTCAAATACCAAATGCTCAGTGTATAGCGAGCACGGATGCAAATTCTCCAACAGGAATTCCGTATACCAAACGCACAGAAATATATTATACATCCATATTGAATATGGACATAGTTTAAAGGTCAGCCCGTTCACTTCTTACTATGATATAGATATAATATTGAATATGGTAATATGGCCCCTTACTTTGTGAGGTAGGTACTACCCTTGTATGTGGTACTACTAATGTAGGGAATTAATCATTGCCTTATATTCAATTAAGATAAGTTGTATTGCTCGTGTTCAATTCTGTCAACATCATATTTATGGATTAATGGCGAGAGCAAATAAAAGCTAGAAGCTGAAAATAATGAACAAACACAGACATACAAAACCGGCTACATATTATAGCTCGTACTTTGTTTGGCTTTATGTTTTACTTGAGAGAGCTTTTCTGAGCCAAATTTAGAAGTTCGATAGTTGATTCTTTTGGGATACGATTTTGCCTTTTGATCCATTCATGTATTTTATTAAGAACAAAGGCTATAGATTGATGCATAATAATTTATTGTTATAGGGCATTAGGTTAAATTACTGGGGCTGGATTCACGAACGGTATTATCTGGTAATACGTATTATGTTTTGATTTAATACCAAAACCACCATTAAAGATAATACCAAAGATAATACTTTAAGTGAATCTGACCCCTGTTTGATCCAAATATTTTTTTAATCTAGTAACGACACAGACATTAACAACCAGATAAATGAATAAATTACATGACAACAATGGAATACTTATCCGGCTTTGGCAAAATGTAGAAAACGATTTATTTATCATTATTAAAACACATTACAATCAATCGACTTGCGAACGCATGCCATTGCTGTAAACTATCAAGTCTTGCAGATGGGAGAGGGTCTTGCTCTTCGCAGAAGTGTAGCGAGTGACTCTTGGAGGATGCTGATGCTGATGGAGGGACTCTCCACATGGAGCGTGCGTTGAACTGAGTGGCGTCTGCGTGTGATGATGTAGAGGAGGAAGATTCGCCAGTCTTCACTGGGGGGTCTTCCTGCATGGACGGCAACACATATAGCGCTGGACCCCATCGCAGAACTTTTCAGCTAGAAATAAACATCCCAGATTATCGTCATTATCATCATCACTGTCAAGTTATTAATATTTTAACTATGTATTATTCAGAACAGTATGTTTGTAATTGATGAGCTCAGCCTACAAGGATGAATGATTGATTTGTATCGCAGTCTATCGCAGTCTCAATTTGCTGCGAAACAGTAACAGTCCCCCCCCCCCCCCTCCCCCAACCCAAAATAATAATATACAAGGATAGTGAAAAATGGTCGAAAGTAAATTGTGCTCTAGAAACAATGAGTAACAACATTGCATTAGCGTACCTCGGGTACGTGGCTTCTTCGGCACGTGCTTACGTCGACGGCCTGGCTCGTGCGCGGACGCCTCGGAGCCTCCGTCGGACGCCTCAGACGTCGGGATGGAAGAAGCGTCAGTCCCCACCCTGGTCGTCCGATTAGAATCGATGGCTCGAGAGACGGTCGACTTTTGAACCTGGTGCTGAGGTAACGCCGACGGTCCCAGGGCCATGGATGGGGCGATGCGTCGTAGCTGATATTGTAGCTCATAGCTGGTATCGGGTGCCCTGCTGTCTTCCTCGGCATCTTCCTTGACCGGCAAAGTTAAGCCCCAATGTTTGTACCAGGTCCTTCTTGCGGCTTCTCGGTCCTCTTCGGAACATTCCTGAAGATCAGGTACTGGAGAGTTTGAGGCGTTCTTCGTCGCTGCGCTGACCAGATCGGGTATTGGGACAGTGAATACGCTGTCAATTGAGGCCCCCTCTCTAATGAACTGCCTCTTCATCTCGATCTCTGCGGGTGCAGGTGGCGTGTCTCCCGTGTCCTCCCAGATCTCTTCAAGCCAGTCTCCCAACTCGGTCATTGGTGGCGTAACCCTGACGACCCCGCTGGATCCGGCGACCGGTGAATCCAAGTCGAGTGGCGGAACCTCCTCGGAATCCTCCAAGGTTCTTGTCTCCGGTAAGACGACCATGACGAGTGGCGGAACCTTCTCGGAATCCTCCCTGCGTCCTGAGTCGAACCTGCCCTCAGCTCGATGATCGGACGCACGGTTGAGTGGACGATGCGAATCGAAGACGACCCTGCCCTCGGACCCGTGGTTGAGTAGCCGATAGGCATCGAAATCGCACCTGTCTGGATCGACGTGTGGTACATCGGCGATGTCAGACTCGTGGTACGCATCGGACTCCTGGTTGAGTAGCCGATATGCATCGAAATCGCACCTGTCTGGATCGACGTGTGGTACATCGGCGATGTCAGACTCGTGGTACGCATCGGACTCCTGGTTGAGTAGCCGATATGCATCGAAATCGCACATGTCCTGATCGACGTGTGAAACATCGGCCACGTTGGACTCGTGAGAAGCCTCAACATCGACATCCACAACGCCAGCAAAACCAAAAGACAAATTCGTGGATATAGCGCCAGATCGCTGAAAAAAACTAGTAGACAAATTCGTGGATAGAGCGCCAGATCGCTGAAAAAAACAAATAGACAAATTCGTGGATATAGCGCCAGATCGCTGTCCTCCTTCCTCTCCACCACCGGGGGGTTCATCTCGAAGTCTCACTAGATGGCGGTTCCTCCTCTG
Organism: Leuctra nigra; assembly: GCA_934045905.1. Lineage (NCBI taxonomy): Eukaryota > Metazoa > Arthropoda > Insecta > Plecoptera > Leuctridae > Leuctra > Leuctra nigra. The sequence goes on along the minus strand of OW203767.1, from coordinate 17,993,226 downwards.
CATTTCGACTGGTTCACTGCAATTAAAAGAAAATGCCGTTTTAAATTTTACAATTTACATGACGATACGAGCCCAAAGTCCCCGAAAAGCGATTCCAGTATAACTATGTTGAGCAACTTGTAATGGAACTTTCATTTTCTGACAACGATTGACTTGTTGCGTGTGAATAGACAACCAATCACTGCTTAGTTGTTTCCAGATAAAGTTTGTTTTAAAAAGAAAATCATAACAATTCGTAAATAATCAAACCAAACAAACATCCAAATAGTTCTACAGAAAGGTCAATACATGGCAGGAGATAAGTTCTGATTTCATCCAGATCGGCCAACAGAACAGAAAAGACGGGATTCAAGGACGTTTTGGAAAATGTTAACTTGAATAGCAGTCATAATGTTAAATCAGCGCTATTCACGGTAACCTGTCAGCTAAGAAGTTGCTGAATAATATTGATATGCCTTGCTGTCCTAACATTGCCCGTCCTTGTACAATCGTAACTTTCCAAGTTAAGTTTCAAATAACCTTCTGCAGTGTTCATTATTACCGAAAATGTATTTTTTACAGCTACAGGTTAGATTTCCAATAACGTTTTAAAGAAATAGTTAACTAACAGACTGTTAATAGGGTCATTCCATGAATGTCATTGGTTGTTGCCAATGGAAATAGGAGTCGTAAAGAAATAGTTAACTAACAGACTGTTAAAAGGATCATTCCATGAATGTCATTGGTTGTTGCCAATGGAAATAGGAGTCGTACACATTTAAACATTGAAAACAGAGAAAGAGTTGTGACTACTCTTGGAATGTCAATTAATTATAAAGTCTATAATTCCTATAAAGGTTGTAGATTCACCCATGAGGAATCAATAAACTAATACATTAATTAGATTTCAAATTTATTACAATTCAATTGAATAATTGGCCCAAAATGTCCTATGAACGAAATGTCCATCATTGTTGACATTTTAGATACTTGATTATTGTATTTTCATTGACAATAAACAAATACAATTACATTTGCAACTAGCAATGCATTATTAAAATTTCCAATATCAGTTGCTATAATAAATAAATAGGAAATTTGACATCTGAGATTTAATTTTCTAAATTGTGTCAATTTAATTTTAACCCAATATCAACTAAAATTCTGCCCTGATAATGTTAATGATGAGATATTTCTTTTAATGCTCCTTCTGTAGAACTCTTTTACGAACAAAACACTCTTTTAACGATATATTATCATACATTTTTTTTGTAAATATAATTTCACATTGGAAAATGTTAGATTTTGTTTCAGAATGAACATCTTGTTCATATTTCTTCCTGCTTTGAGAACACAAATGTTTTGATTTTGAAAATAATATTTATGTAAGCTGAAATGTATTAATTGTGTGTGTAGTAATGAAATTCTGACTACCGTAAAATAACGAATATTTTTAATTTCGCCGAAAAAAAAATTTTGATTACAATTCTACTTGAATGTATTGATGGTCTATCTGGGAGATGTTTAAATATACTAATTGGTATAAATCAAGCTTCATCTTACCTTATCAGTTGAAATATCACGAGAGTACGAAAAACACGTCAGGCTACGATAACTTTAAAGGTTTCCCCCGCATTTTATTGTTGGTGTTGTTTCCATAACGTCGTCTTTGCATTGTTTCATTGAAATAAAATACCCATAGAAACATATTGTGTGAGATTTTAGGTTGAATTATAGCTGGTGACATTTTATATTGTTTAGTCAATAATTATGTTGCTGTTGTACAGAAGATTGCATTGCATTATTAAAATTTACCAAATTAGTTGCTTAGATATTAATATAGGAAATTTGCAATTTCAATTTCTAAATTGTGTCAATTTAACCCTGGCAAAAAAATCAATTGGCTAATGAAATGAAATTTGAAATGATGTCAGCTGATAGCTGTTAGCTGATAGCTGATAGCTGCTAGCTGATAACTGATAGCTGATAGCTGATAGCTGATAGCTGATGACTGATAGCTGATGGCTGATAGCTGATAGCTGCTAGCTGATAGCTGATAACTGATAGCTGATAGCTGATAGCTGATAGCTGATAGCTGGTGTCAGCGGAAATGTATTAAGTGTGTACAAATGCAGTTCTATATGACTCCCCCATAAAATGATGCATATTTTAGATTTAACCGAAAAAAATAAAATATGATTACAATTCTACTTGATTGTATTGATGTACTATCTGGGAGATGTTTAAATATACTAATTGGTATAAATCAAGCTTCATCTTACCTTATCAGTTGAAATATCACGAGAGTACAAAAAACACGTCAGGCTGCGATAACTTTAAAGGTTTCCCCCGCATTTTATTGTTGGTGTTGTTTCCATAACGTCGTCTTTGCATTGTTTCATTGAAATAAAATACCCATAGAAACATATTGTGTGAGATTTCTTGTTGTATTATAGCTGGTAACATTTTATATTCTTTAGTCAATAATAAAGTTCGCGTTGTACAAATATTATAAATTTCTTACTGTGAAAAAACAGAGATTCGATCTCTATAAGTTTCAATGGGTGAGTGGTTAACGCTCTCAGCTTGTATTCCGGAGGCCCGGGTTCGATTCCCGCGGCCGTCCTTCCTGACTGGGGTTTTTTCGTGGTTTTCCCTCAGTCGACAGGCAAATGCTGGGAAGGTACCCTACTTATAGGCCACGACCGCATCCTTCCCACCTTCCATCCTTACCAACACTTCGCCATCATCTCCCAATCATCATCATAATCATTCATCCGTCGCCATTAGCCTCGCTGCAGAACAGTGCGACGTTAAGCTCCAGACAAAAAAAAATATATAAGTTTCAAGTGGAGTCACTAGCTTCGTTCGCTTGATAAAATCAAATATAGCTAAAGAAAATATTTTGGGAAAATACGAAATTTTCGAATATTCACACACTTGTAATTGTATGCTTAAAAGTAAGCCCTAGTTCTATTCTATTCCTCTTTCTATTTTCTATTTCTATTAGATTTCTATTATCATTACTCATTATTATTTGTGTTGTTACAAATTAACTGGAATAAAATTTCATGATACTTCCCTATTGAACAATTTATGCAAAACAAAAAATGTAAATTACCATACAGAACATTTTTGATTATTCAACCCAATAATGCGAGCCATTATAATATGTGGATTCCATTCACCTATTGGATGGCACAAATACTTCCTGCAAAACAAGTGAATCCGTGAATTCTTCCATCAGTTCGACCTTGTCATTGACTTTCATATCAAATCTCTCGAAAACATCATGTTCATAACCTAAGTGTCCTCAAATGATGTTATTCACAAGTATTAGAAGTGGTATAAAAGGGCTGAGTTGTCCAGTTCAAATCACACTTCTTCATCAGCTACAGACAGAAGATCTACCAATCATCATGCAAGCCGTAAGTCAAACCTCAAATCGTACTCTTGTCTCTTATAATATAATTCATTGCATATTAAAACTTATTGTCTTGGACTGTAAATTCATTACAGCAGCATTAATACTGACATTTCGAATACAAATTAAACTATTGTATATTCACTGTTCAGTCACAAACGTAATGTCTCAATGTATTTTACATTTCAATGCTAACAATTTTGTTAAAATGCAATATGTTTCAAACAATTTTACTTTTAATATCTTAAAAATACGTGAATTTGCAAAATATACATAATTAATTATTGTACTTGATATGTAAAAGTTATACAATCAATTTCATAAAAATTGATAAAATCATGGAAGTAAAATGAATCTATCATTTTTTCTATATTATACGGAACAGGTTGGGTGAGTGGTTAACGCACTAAACTTTTATTCCGGAGGACCGGGTTCGATTCCCGCGGCCGTCCTTCCTGACTGGGGTTTTTTCGTGGTTTTCCCTCAGTCGACAGGAAAATGATGGGAAGGTACCCTACTAATAGGCCACGACCGCCTCCTTCCCACCGTCCATCCTAACCTACTATTCACCAGCATCTCCCAATCATCATCAAAATCATTCATCCGTCGCCATTAGCCTCGCTGCAGAACAGTGCGACGTTAAGCCCCAGACAAAAAACTATTCCCATTAAGTGCCATGGCGTTTCGCTGCTCCATGTGTTGTAACATAACCTGGATTGTGTCTTCCAGGTATACTTGTTGCTCGTCGTGGTCGCCGCTGCCGCAGCTGACACCAAGTTCATCCCACTGCTCTCCCGCACGGAGACCAGCGATCCCTCAGGAGCCTTCACTCTGTCGTAAGTCCCTCGTTATCCATTTCATCCAGATTGTCATTTGCCAGATTGTCGTTTTTGTGAACAAAATACATAATATTTCCCACTATCGTTAAAGATGGTAACAGTGTAATCGAGCAGCCGAGCCGATACTGTTTTCTCCTTGAAAATGTTAAAATCGAATATTCTACGTTTGAAAAATTCCCACAAATCAGCATCTCGTTATACTTGATTCTATTTATTCAAATTCCTAAAAAGTTCGAAAATTTCATTCCAAATTCAAATCACACTGCCATATACTGAAGATAGCGCCACTTGGACGTGTCGGTAAAGTAGTTGACTGTTTCTCCTCCACAGATACAAGACTGGAAATGGCATCAGCCAGACCGAGCTGGGAAGACTGATCCCGAGCACTGACGGCAAGGGCGAGGTCCTCGTCAAGGAAGGAACCCTCACCTACACCGCCCCCGACGGCACCCCAATCGAGCTCGCTTGGGTCGCTGACGCCAACGGCTTCCGTCCCGTCGGCAGACATCTGCCCGTGCCAGTCGTCGCTCTGCCCGTGCCAGCAACATCCTTCCTCTAAATGATCAACACATTGCAACTATCTGTGAATGTACAATAAATTGATTTTGATAAAATTGATGAATATTATCATTTTAACCAACTTCTCCATCCCTTTTCCTTGTACCCTTCACTGCACACATTTTAAATTTTAACGGTACCTTGCATTTACATTTAAGAATCAATACTAGCAATTAGGTCCCAAGAAGAATTAATAAGAAGTAACAGTGATATTCATAACCACAACACTTCACAAAATGATGATATTCATATAGATAGGCATAGGTCAAATTGTACTCACAAAAAAATCTATTTTCTTCAAAACAAAACTGTATAATGCATTACCTTCCTAAAAAAAAATAAGAGATATGCAAAAGTACTCACAGTTTAAAAAACATTTGAAGGAACTAGGACTAAATTTAGACTAGTCTAAATTTAGACTAGTCTAAAATTAGTCCAGTTTTCAATTCAATTTAGACTAGTCTAAAATTAGACTAGTCTAAAAAACAAGTCATGCAGATATGATTTTGGACATGGCTGTACAAGGAGGAGCTTAGACCAGTCACTCTTTAGGCGAGTTTTTAGGCGAGTTTTTATCACGGAATAGAAGATCTAGGCCAGGTTATGTCACCCAATCAAAAGTTTAGACCAGTTTTTAATCACAAAAATCAGCTTTACGACCAGTTTATATCGCAAAATAGAAAATTTATGCGAGTTTTTTTTTACCAAATCAAAAGTTTAGACCAGTTTTAAAACACAGAAATCAACTTTTAGACCAGTTTATATCGCAAAATAGAAAATTTAGGCGAGTTTTTTTCACCCAAACAAAAGTTTAGACCAGTTTTTAATCACAAAATTTACTTTTAGACCAGTTTCTATATCAAAATAGCAAATTTAGGCGAGTTTTTTTTACCAAATCAAAAGCTTAGACCAGTTTTAAAACAAAGAAATACGCTTTTAGACCAGTTTGTATCGCAAAATAGAAAATTAAGGCGAGTTTTTTTCACCCAAACAAAAGTTTAGACCCGTTTTTAATCACAAAAATCAGCTTTAAGACCAGTTTATATCGCAAAAAAAAATTTAGGCGAGTTTATTTTACCAAATCAAAAGTTTAGACCAGTTTTAAAACACATAAATACACTTTTAGACCAGATTATATCTCAAAATAGAAAATTTAGGCGAGTTTTTTTTTACCAAATCAAAATTTTAGACCAGTTTTAAAACACAGAAATACACTTTTAGACCAGTTTATATCGCAAAATAGAAAATTTAGGCGAGTTTTTTTCACCCAAACAAAAGTTTAGACCAGTTTTAATCACAAAAATCAGCTTTTAGACCAGTTTATATCGCAAAATAGAGTTCTTTTCACCCAAACAAAAGTTTAGGCCAGTTTTTAATCACAAAAATCAGCTTTTAGACCAGTTTTTATCTCAAAATAGAAAATTTAGGCGAGTTTTTTTTTACCTTATCAAAAGTTTAGACCAGTTTTAAAACACAGAAATCAACTTTTGGATCAGTTTATATCGCAAAATAGAAAATTTATGCCATTTTTTTTTCACCTAAAGAAAAGTTTAGACCAGTTTTAAAACACAGAAATCAACTTTTAGACCATTTTATATTACAGAATAGAAACTTAGGTGAGTTTTTTGCACCAAAATTAAAGTTAAGACAAGTTTTTTATCACAAAAATAAACTTTTAGACCAGTTTATATCACAGAATAGAACTTAAGGCAAGTTTTTATCACCAAAATAAAAGTTTAGACCAGTTTTTAATCACAAAAATCAACTTTTAGACTAGTTTAAATCATAGAATATAACTTTTTTCGAGTTTTTATACCAAATCAAAAGTTTAGACCAGTTTTAAAACACAGAAATCAACTTTTAGACCAGTTTATATCACAGAATAGAAACTTTAGGCGAGTTTTTTTCACAAAATTAAAAGTTTAGACCAGTTTTTAAACACAATCATCCACTTTTGGACCAGCTTATATCATAGAATAGAAGTTTTAGGCGAGTTTTATTTAAAATATATATATATAGTTCATGGATATTTTCACAGCCGCCAGGTATATTATAAATCATTACAACGGTATATGCTGTGTAAGTAGTTTTAGTTTTGATTTGTGAGCCTTGAAAAGGACAAGAGGATTCTTGTCGAAACGTCGGCTGAATAAAACTACCTACACAGCATATACCGTTGTAATGATTTATAATATATATATATATATATAATAATCAATATTTTTCGGTAATGCTTCGTTTATTCCACAGTTAAATATACAACGTTTCGCCAGGCTCCTGCCTGGACAATGACAATGATCACCTGGCAGAAGAAAAGAGATTTTTGAAAAATGCACTTCTTCAAAATGGTTTCAACAACAGCGTCATCCAGAAAGCTTGGAATAGAAAACCGACATCAGAAACCAACGCCGATCACGAACAAGAAAGTGTGGTGTCTGACACTCAAGCCCCGAAGATCATTGCCACTGCTTTTCTTCCTTATGTCAAGGCTACGACAGATCGCATAGGGAAGCTACTGTCGACCGTGAACATCAAAACGGTATTTTCCACGGACAGAAAGATAAGAGACTTGTTAATGACCTACAAAGACCATGTACTGCTAGAAGGGCAAGGGGTTTATGAGATCCCTTGTGCGGATTGTGAAAAAACGTACATAGGTCAAACAAATAGGAATATGTCCGTTCGACAAGACGAACACCGACTTGCAGTGTTTCAGCGCGCTGAACATTCTGCATTAGCATCCCACGTCGAATACAAATCTCATGTCATTAACTTTGAGGGCATGAAAACAATCGCGAAGGTGGACAATTGCGCATCGAGAAACTGGCGTGAAGCTTTAGAAATAGAGCGGCGACACCACACGCTCAACAAGAGAGATGATGGGCAACGTCTTCCAGCCGCATGGAAGCCTCTCGTGGAACAAATTCGTGTACCACCTATTATGCCTACTGCAGAAGTTTCAAAACAAGCTAGAAACCAACCAGCTAGGATTGACAAAAGAAAGAAGGCTCCAGATCTGAACCCAGCACCTCCAGTGACAGCTTCTAACCAACGAGTGACACGCAAGAAGTTTCAAGATACTACAATCTCTGCAAGTGACGATCAAAACCAACGAGTGACACGCAGCAGAACGCGGGCTGCAGGAAATGAACTCAAATAACTAAATAGTTTTTTCTTTTTAAACTTCAATTTCATAACAGCATTTTACACCTTGATTTATACCTGTTGATTTTCAGAGGTCAGTGTTTCTTGTATCCAAAGGGCTGTGGCCGTTTGGTTTCAAGTTAATTTTGTTTCAAATGTCACTTTTCCTGACTTTTCATCCTGAATTTCATCATTTTATATGATCTATTGCTGTGTTTTTTAGTTTATTAATTTGTAATATACCTGAAGAAGCCAGGCAGGAGCCTGGCGAAACGTTGTATATTTAACTGTGGAATAAACGAAGCATTACCGAAAAATATTGATTATTATAATGAGCGGCTTCGAAAGCATCAAAGAATACATATATATATACAGTTTATATCACATAGAAATTTTAGGCGAGTTTTATTCACCAAAATAAAAGTCATAAACCAGTTTTTAAACACAAAAATCAACTTTTAGGCCATTAGCATGATTTTTTTAGATGTATGAAAAGTCATGGTTCCAACCTCGCAACCCTAGCTGGGGGCGGGGGCGAAAGCTAAATCGACGGCTTAAAAAAAATTCTGAAAAAATTGGCCCACAAAAATTGGATCATGGAATTTGAAAATAAGAAAACAAAAAAACCGAAAACCGCCATCTTGGAAGAAAAAAAGGATACGATTAGAATTTTTGAGCGAGCGAAGCGAGCGTCTCCTTTTGGCTCTTTTGGCACGGACCTCTGTTTTGTTTTTGTATTTGTTTTTGTTTTTTCTGCTAAAAGCCGATACACAGGTCGCACCGTTTCACCTATCGATCTGAAATTTTGAACACATGTAAAACCAACCTTCTCTTTTTGCAGACCCTAATTTTTTTGAAATCCATTTATTGGTTAAATTTTAAATAAATATCTCCTGATAGGCTGAAAAATGTAAACGGTCTTCGATTATTCTGATCAAACTCACTCATGTATTTTAAAACTGGTCTAAACTTTTGATTTGGTAAAAAAAAACTCGCCTAAATGTTCTATTTTGCGATATAAACTGGTCTAAAAGCTAATTTTTGTGATTAAAAACTGGTCTAAACTTTTGTTAGGGTGAAAAAAACTCGCCTAAATTTTCTATTTTGCGATATAATCTGGTCTAAAAGTGTATTTCTGTGTTTTAAAACTGGTCTAAGCTTTTGATTTGGTAAAATAAACTCGCCTAAATTTTCTATTTTGCGATATAAACTGGTCTAAAAGCTGATTTTGTGATTAAAAACTGGTCTAAACTTTTGTTTGGGTGAAAAAAACTCGCCTAAATTTTCTATTTTGCGATATAAACTGGTCTAAAAGTTGATTTCTGTGTTTTAAAACTGGTCTAAAATTTTGATTTGGTAAAAAAAAACTCGCCTAAATTTTCTATTTTGCGATATAAACTGGTCTAAAAGCTGATTTTTGTGATAAAAAACTGGTCTAAACTTTTGTTAGGGTGGAAAAAAACTCGCCTAAATTTTCTATTTTGCGATATAATCTGGTCTAAAAGTGTATTTCTGTGTTTTAAAACAGGTCTAAACTTTTGATTTGGTAAAATAAACTCGCCTAAATTTTCTATTTTGCGATATAAACTGGTCTAAAAGCTGATTTTTGTGATTAAAAACTGGTCTAAACTTTTGTTTGGGTGAAAAAAACTCGCCTTAATTTTCTATTTTGCGATATATACTGGTCTAAAAGTTGATTTCTGTGTTTTAAAACTGGTCTAAAATTTTGATTTGGTAAAAAAAAACTCGCCTAAATTTTCTATTTTGCGATATAATCTGGTCTAAAAGTGTATTTCTGTGTTTTAAAACTGGTCTAAACTTTTGATTTGGTAAAATAAACTCGCCTAAATTTTTTTTGCTATATAAACTGGTCTAAAAGCTGATTTTTGTGATTAAAAACGGGTCTAAACTTTTGTTTGGGTGAAAAAAACTCGCCTAAATTTTCTATTTTGCGATACAAACTGGTCTAAAAGCGTATTTTTGTGTTTTAAAACTGGTCTAAGCTTTTGATTTGGTAAAAAAAAACTCGCCTAAATTTGCTATTTTGATATAGAAACTGGTCTAAAAGTGAATTTTGTGATTAAAAACTGGTCTAAACTTTTGTTTGGGTGAAAAAAACTCGCCTAAATTTTCTATTTTGCGATATAAACTGGTCTAAAAGTTGATTTCTGTGTTTTAAAACTGGTCTAAACTTTTGATTGGGTGACATAACCTGGCCTAGATCTTGTATTCCGTGATAAAAACTCGCCTAAAAACTCGCCCAAAGAGTGACTGATCTAAGCTCCTCCTTGTACAGCTATGTCCAAAATCATATCTGCATGACTTGTTTTTTAGACTAGTCTAATTTTAGACTAGTCTAAATTGAACTGAAAACTGGACTAATTTTAGACTAGTCTAAATTTAGACTAGTCTAAATTTAGTCCAGTTAACGTCTTCCCGCAAGAAAGGTATATTATTATACTGGGTGGCGCAAAAAAATCACCCTGATTGAGAGGTCACTATATCGAAACTATTATAAGATAGGATTCTCATATTTGTATACGTCATATCATATTAGAAAACATACCAAAATTTAATAAGTGCAAGTTTCAAAAACATTACTATTATAGGACAAAAGCCTGTTGGTGTAAAATTTGGTTGTCAAAAAATTGATTATACGGAGCTCAAAAAGAGCGCGGGCAACTTCATATGGCCGGGACGTTGTTTCTTGAAAACTAAGTTTTTTGCGCCACCCGGTAAAATAATATATAATATATTCAAGCTGAAAATGTCAAATTATATTGAAAATATGTTGAGATCGATAGTGTAAAAATGTCAATCAATATGAATGAATGGAACAAAAATTATGGAATCTTGAAGTTGAGCGTAAAATCAGAATATGTAGATTATTTCTAAACTTTTATTACACACGTTATAAAAGTGAATTTTTTCCCCACTATTCTGTTTTCAAGCTGAACGAACTTCAAGATTCCATAACTTTCGTTCCATATATTAATATTGATTGAAATTTTTACACAATCGATCTTAACATATTTTCATATTTTCATATATCGAAAACGGCTCTACCGATTGCAACCAAATTTTGGAAATGTGTAGGACTAATAATTATGAATTCAAGTTGACATTATTTTCGGCCACCATTGTTAAAACCGGGAGTGACGTCATATATCGAAAACGGCTGTACGGATTGCAACTAAATTATGTAATTATGTAGGACTTATAATTATGAATTAAATACGACATCAATTTCGGCCGCCATTGTTAAAACCGGAAGTGACATCATATATCGAAAACGGCTGTACCGATTGCAACCAAATTTAAGAAATGTGTTGGACTAATAATTATGAATTGTGGACGGCATTATTTTCGGCCGCCATTGTTAAAACCGGAAGTGACGTCATACATCGAAAACGGCTGTACAGATTGCAACCTAATTATGTAATTATGTAGGACAAATAATTATGAATTCAGGATGACAATATTTTCGGCCGCCATTGTTAAAACCGGAAGTGACGTAATATATAAAAAAACAGCTGTACCGATTGCAATTAATATTTGGAAATGTGTAGGACTAATAATTATGAATAAAGACTACATAATTTTCGGCCGCCATTGTTAAAACCGGAAGTGACGTCATATATCGAAAACGGCTGTACCGATTGCAATCAAATTTTGGAAATACGTAGGACTAATAATTATGAATTAAATACAATATTATATTCGGCCGCCATTGTTAAAACCGGAAGTGACGTCATATATCGAAAACGGCTGTACCGATTGCAACCAAATTTTGGAAATATTTAGGACTAACAATTATGAATTCAAGACGACATTATTTTCGGCCGCCATTTCAAAACCGGAAGTGGCGTCATATATCGAAAACGGCTGTACCGATTGCAACCAAATTATGCAATTATGTAGGACTTATAATTATGAATTCAAGACGACATTATTTTCGGCCGCTATTTCAAAACCGGAAGTGACGTCATATATCGAAAACGGTTGGATCGATTGTAACGAAACTTAGCTATTCTTCTTGGATAATCATTTTAATCTTATACCAAATGAAACTTTTCTTAGTAACCAAATCAGTTGAGGCGTATTTTTTTTAAAGAAATTAGTCCTTGCTCCGACATGTGCATCAAGCTGTATGAATAAACTAACAAAAGAAGTGATATCCCAGAAAAAACACTCCGTGTAAAAAAGGCAGCCAAGTCTCTTTACTTTAAAAAAATTCAACACCGAAAAGGAGTGATTTCAAAAAAGGAGCCAAGTCAATGACATTTTCCAAATATTTAATCGTATTTTTTAAATAAAAGTATAAACACCGAGAAATACTTTACAAAAGGACTTGGCGCATCGTTCTTTTAAAGATATTTTTCTACTCATAATCATATCTCATTTATATAGGTACAACCGTCATTTAGAATTTTTAGAATAATAGGGAAACATCTTTCAATTACATATTGTACAAACCTATGTAAAATATTTTCTATTTGTATTTGTACACGATGAAACTTGTTGCCTATGTTTGTAATAAATACACAATCTAGTTATCTTTGTAATATTGTTTCGTGGTCAACATAATTAAGTCTAATGCGTTATACCTTCTCAACATGAAATAAATTTCTATTAATCCACGTTTTATAACAATACATTTCACAAAGTACACAGTAACGTGACATTGAATTTATATTAAAAAATTTAACTTTAACACTTGACACTTCAAAAATATATAATAGTGTTCCGTAGATAGTTAGTAATTATTTGACAACGTTTCATGATTTCCTTCAGTCAAGATCAAATTATGAAAAGATACCCTTCTAATATCACCATATTAACAGTGCTATAAAAATATAAATGAGCCCACAACCAATTGTTATTTAATTCTTCCACCCTTACATTACTTATCTATTACAGCATGAAATCTTTCTTCTATCGCCATTGACAAAACTATAAAATAACCATTACTAAAAGTAGCTTGATTCATATATTCTGGCTCCAACAAAAAGAGGAAAATGTACCTACTTTTAATTTCTTTCCACTTTTAGTATAGAATGATGTCTTTAAAAAAACGATGCGCCAAGTCCTTTTGTAAAGTATTTCTCGGTGTTTATACTTTTATTAAAAAAATACGATTAAATATTTGGAAAATGTCATTGACTTGGCTCCTTTTTTGATATCACTCCTTTTCGGTGTTGAATTTTTTTAAAGTAAAGAGACTTGGCTTGGCTGCCTTTTTTACACGGAGTGTTTTTTCTGGGATTGAATTTACACCGACCATGTAGACTTCTTCTATCTTCTTCCTACTTTCTGTCTTTCTTCGGCTCCTTTATCGTCATCTTCTTTCTTTTGTTGCTTGTTGTCTTATGTTTCTTATCATCGTGACACAATGCGCCCAGCTTTATTTTTATATATATTTTTTTTAAGTTGTGTTTTGAATTAATTAAAAACACGTATTTTGTTTTTAAATACATTTTGAAGAATTTGTATTTATCGCTTTTAATTTTTATAATTTTGGGTAAGTTTACAGTAATGGTTCGCATAGATTTTTGTCTTTGAATTTGGGCACAACGTTAGGTTTATAGTGTTGTGCTTGGCGGCAGTAACTGGGTGAAAGGATTTCACATATTTTAAGTGCGAAAAAGTTTCAACAATATATTATTGCTTGACCTTTCTTTTAGATCTCAATCCTTTTAGGCGGGAAGGTCTTGGCAGTCTTTCTTTTTACAAGTTTTTGTTGTTGTATAAGGAAAAACAAAACAATATTACAAATGAAAGAAAGATACACAGTGTGGAGCCCGCATAATGCATTGTGTGCGCGGGCCTTCTATTTACAAATTGAAAGTGAATGAACTGATTAACAACAAAAACCTGACACAAATTGTTCATTTTGTTTATCATATATGTATCATAAATGTAGATTATGGTTGTGAGATTATGATTGTGAGATGATGATGATGATGATGACGATGACGATGATGATAACGATGACGATGACGATGACGATGACGATGACGATGACGATGACGATGACGATGACGATGACGATGACGATGACGATGACGATGATGATGACGATGACGATGATGATGACGATGACGATGACGATGACGATGACGATGACGATGATGACGATGACGATGATGATTGATGATGATGATTAGGGGCTAGGTGCAAAGGGAGAGTCCAGGGGAAACCTACCCAACATTTGCCTCGCGATTGAGGGAAACCACAAAAAAAAGATGGCTTATACAAATAAGTTCAATGACTGCGTAGAAAATTTCAGTTCAAAAGCTAAATGCGCAATTCAAGCGTCAAGCCTATGTGAACGAGCTAAAATTCAGCAAATCCAAGTTTTTACGTTCGCGTCAACTGCTCAATCCGTTGCTTGAAACATTTTCAACAAAGTCAATCGAAAATTAGTAACTGTACTACATTGAAAATATAAAAGTGAATACAATTAGACACTTAGGTACTTCAATCTTGTTCTCCAATGGCCTGTATTTCGCAATGTTAGGTAGTTATGTCTTGACAAATCCAATGGTAACCACAACTCCACTTGTTTTGATTCTAACAAGAGCAACACATATAGCGATTTCCTCTGGCATGCACTGAATGAGAGCAGAGAATTGCTCTGTGACGTCATGCTCTGCACTAGTGCGGCAAAAAAGCAACCCCAGTGGAAAACAAGGATATTTCCAGTGCTAACATAACCTAAAAATAGCAATGAATTTCATAGAATTCGTTTTAGATCTTCCATTGTTAATCAATTAATCTATCACTGTCATTTTGAAGATTCAAATAGGTTATAAACAGCAACCATTTTTCAAGCGTCCACCTTGGAATATTTGAGTGCAATGACTTGCACTGAGAATTTTCTCAGTGCGAAAAATGTGCCCTCAGTGCGTGCAACTTTGCCAGTGGACAACGCTAATAGTTTTTATGATTCTTCCACATTTACACTTCATTTATCAGGACCTTGAGTCAGTTCAGTTCCATCTGAGAAAAGATGGAACTAAACGAGAGAAAATTTTGGGGTCATTTGACCGTGTAGCATAGGCTTTTGCCAAGAGCGACCGTGTGGCTTGTGCTGTTAAGCAACTCACGTTTTAGAGAGATAACAACAACTGAAAGAGCACTTACCTATTACTGTTCTTGTGTCCTTGTCATTGACTTCCATAACAAATATCTCGAAAACATTGAGAGGTCTAAGAGGATGTTATTCACAAGTACCTAGAGACTAGAAGTGGTATAAAAGGGCTGAGCTGTCCAGTTCAAATCACACTTCTTCATCAGCTCGAGACAGAAGATCTACCAATCATCATGCAAGCCGTAAGTCAAACCTCAAATTAAACTCTTGATTCTTATAATATAATTAATTAATTGCTTATAATCTTTGTCTTGGATTGTAAATTTAATAGAGCAGCATTTTTAAGCATAACTTTCGATAAACTCTAAAGAAAAGCTTATTAACATTTCTCTGAATACAAATTTAATTAAACAAACGTAATGTCTCACTTTATTTTATATTTTCATGCTAGATAATATTTTGTCAAATACAATATTATGTTTCAAACAACTTTTACTTTTAATAGCTTATACGTGAATTAGCAAAATATACCTTATTAATTATTGTACTTGATATGTAAAAGTTATACAACCAATTTCATTAAAATATTAAAAATTGATAAAATCATGGAAGTAAACAGAATCGATTCCGACCAAGTGCCATGGCGTTTCGCTGCTCCCTGTGTTGTAACATAACCTGGTTGTGTCTTCCAGGTATACTTGTTGCTCGTCGTGGTCGCCGCTGCCGCAGCCGACACCAAGTTCATCCCTCTGCTCTCCCGCACGGAGACCAGCGATCCCTCAGGAGCCTTCACTCTGTCGTAAGTCCCTGGCTATCCATTTCTTCCAGATTGGCATTTGCCATCACTCCAGTGTAATACTTTTCACCAAATCAGAATACCTACAATATTTGAGTATTTGCTTCTTACCTTTTTGTGAACAAAAAACATAATATTTTCCGCTATCGTTAAAGATGGCAAAACTGTTGACAAGCCTAGCCAAAACTGTTTTCTTCTTGAAATCTTAAAATCGAATATTCTACATTTGAAAAATTCCCACAAATCAACATCTCGTTAAACTTGATTCTATTTATTCAAATTCCTAAAAAGCTCGAAAATTTCATTCCATAATTCAAATTCAAATCACACTGCCATACTGAAGATAGCGCCACTTGGACGTGTCGGTAAAGTAGTTGACTGTTTCTCCTCCACAGATACAAGACTGGAAATGGCATCAGCCAGACCGAGCTGGGAAGGCTGATCCCGAGCGCTGACGGCAAGGGCGAGGTCCTCGTCAAGGAAGGAACCCTCACCTACACCGCCCCCGACGGCACCCCCATCGAGCTTGCTTGGGTCGCTGACGCCAACGGCTTCCGTCCCGTCGGCAGACATCTGCCCGTGCCAGTCGTCGCTCTGCCAGTTCCAGCAACATCCTTCCTCTAAATGATCAACACATTGCAACTATCTGTGAATGTACAATAAATTGATTTTGATAAAATTGATGAATATTATCATTTTAACCAACTTCTCCAAGTTCTCCATCCCTTTTCCTGGATCCTTTACTGCTGTCACAATTTAAATTTTTAAACGATCATAAAAATAACGGCCACTTTATTTGCCTAAATTACATATTTTCATGATACGGTAGGTTTTTGTAATATTTGAAATTGCGAAGGGGTAAATCAACAGTCTCAGGATGTTAAGTATTAAGTATTATAAAGTATTATAAGTATTATAAGTAGAATAAAGTATTCAGTATACTTCAGTATTATAAAGTAGAAAATACATAATATTAAACACAGACGTAACTTTATATAGAGAACTTTCAAAAGTCTTTGCTTCCCTTGGATTTAAAGTGAATAAGGTTTTCTGCCTTCCCAGTTTCTGAAGACAATTTGAACTCTTCTGTTATTCTGCAAGTGATTATTCGAGTACCTAATAGCTTTGCTAATAGGTAGTATTGTCACTCATAGATTATGGTACGATGGGCTGCACATATCGGTGCTCGCTTATCAGTGGTAGTTTATGTTTGTGAGATGATGATGATGATGATGATGATGATGATGATGATGATGAAGTATAATTATGTAAGGATGGACGGTGGGAAGGAGGCCGTCATGGACTCATGGCAAGTAGTAGGGAACTACACAGCATTTACCTCGTGCCTGAGAGATACCCCAAACAACTTTGCAGTCAATCAAAGGAAGGACAGCTTTTCAGTAGCGTGGCGTCAATTACTGTACACATTTTCAGTTCAAAAGCCATATGCGACACATTCAACAGATTCAAGACACGACAACGCGAACGAGATAAAATTCAGCAAATCCAAGATTTTACTTTGAAAATTTTCAACTCTGTCAATCACAAATTATTATCGGTTTTGTCTCAAACTGTACACTACCTTCATTGGAAATAGAAAGTGAATAAAATAAGAAACTTACTTCAATCTTGCTATACCCAATGTGGGCTGTATTGTATGTTGTCAAATCCAAGACTATCACAACTTCTCCTGTTTTGATTATAACAAGAATTCAACACAAGTTTTAATTATTCTGTTACATTTTCACTCCATTTCGTAGGTATTTTAAAAACAGAACACAATACACTTTAATTTTATTGTACTTATTTTTATGTAGTAAATAAAAAAAATAAAAATAAACACACGTCTTTTAGTGAAAATTCGCGTGAAATGTCACTGAAAACACTAATGACAGTCTGTTTTTGTTTACATCGGCGCCATCTTGGACATCGGCCAGGTGGATGTCAGTTAGCTGAACATTCAGCAAACGACCGTCATGTAGGAGGCAGTGAAATCGAAACGCCGCGCGACAATGAGTGGATGAGACGGTCGTCATAGCTGCGGACACCCGCGCGAAGTTGTCTTATGGAGAATTTAGCATTGACGATCGAACATAGATACTACTCTTTCAGAAATCATCAGCTTTGTGAAATACTATTCTTCAAGATAACATCAGATGATCAGACTTCGAGAGGCAATTTTAAAATGTAGAAATTTCGAATAATATTATAAATTTCATAAATTTAAACTACGAAAACTCAGAGTGAAGTCGTTGACATTGATATGAGATGACCCGAATTACAAGGAAAATAAAAGACCATAGACTTTCCTTTCGGATCTTTTGGCACGGACCTCTGTTTGTTTGTTTGTTTGTTTGTTTGTTTGTTTGTTTGTTTTCCTGTTGATGCCGGTATTCACGTCACACCGTTTTCCCGATCAATCGTAAATTTTGCACACATAATTATGGACTCAGCGGCTTGCAGACTGAAATTTTTTGAAATCCATTGATTAGTTCAAGTTAAAAAAAAATTTATTGGTTGGTCCGAACAATTTGAAATTTGAAATATAATTAATGGCGTTTTCCACTGACCACTAGGGCTCCAATGAAATGACGTCGCCATACAAAACTCAATGCTAATTTCAGATTGAGTGCAGAACTAGTGCAGCTCAGTGCGGCCAGTGGAAAACGCCATTTTAAGAAAATAATTTTATCAAATTTTACTAGGTTTTTCAGCCAATCCTTTCATTGGATAATTTCTTTTTAAAAAAGGGAGTAGGAAGTAGTATTAAGGAATCTTTATTAGCATTTTGCTATAACAGAGTTAAATAAAATAACATGATAACATACAATAATAAAATTTCAATGAAGACATTTCAATCAGTTTCATTCAAGTTGATGCAATAGACAACATCATAAATTATCTAGTTAGCTCTGCTTTTCAAAAAATTTCATATGCAGTACCGTGATCCAAGTATCTATTATGGTTTTTCAACAATGGATCATAACCATAATGGTAGATACTTGGATCACGGTACTGCATATGAAAATTTTTGAAAAGCAGAGCTAACTAGATAATTTATGATGTTGTCTATTCCCGTTGTATTGAAATTAACTATAATAAAAGTAATACAAAGCATCTCATCATGATCTCATGATTGGTCGAAAATCAACACGTTCCAATTAAGTAAAAATTTTGCATGTGATCAAGACCAAAATTTTTTAAAATTAAATTGGTGCCATTTACTGCTGAAGTCAACAACGCCACCTGGATTTGCGAGCCGGAAATACTTCTCTTCTCTTTCGGAACAAAGATGGCTACCCTTCTAGAGGCAGTTGTGCCGAAAGTTCTCACAAATGAAGAATATTCTTTAATATCTGAAAGTGTGCGTGATAAATTAGGGAAATTCATAGTAGAGTTAAGTGAAGAGGCTTCGATTTCAACAGCTTTGCTGAATTCTACTAGGAGCAATAATGGTAAGATGTTGCATGTGCACACGAGTCGTGGGCTGTAGCCTACTGCCCGCCTTGGCGTCATGAACATACAAAATGGTTTATAAATGTTATTATAAATTAACGGGGATGAAATTAATTTTTTCTTTATATTCTAGATAAAAAAGTTGCCGAACTAGAGACGAACCTTGCACGGATTCGCGATGAGCATATTAACGATAAAGACAGTCTCGATGCAATTCGGAAAGAGTTTGATGATCTTCTCTCCAAAGAACAAGATGCGCAAACCCAACTTACGACTCTCAAACAGACTGTTGAGCGGTAAATTTTACATGACACGATA
Organism: Leuctra nigra; assembly: GCA_934045905.1. Lineage (NCBI taxonomy): Eukaryota > Metazoa > Arthropoda > Insecta > Plecoptera > Leuctridae > Leuctra > Leuctra nigra. The sequence continues at coordinate 17,973,619 of OW203767.1, read as the reverse complement.
CTGATAACTACTACCTAGGTAGGATGATGCTCTTTGCGACATTTGCAGTAAGAATTGTTTCCCATTCATTCGCAGATTGGAAGCCGAGACTTCACAATATCGCCAACAGCGGGACAAGGCAGTTGACGAGCGAGACAGTTACTTGACCATGTTAGAACGTCGTAACACCGAAGCGGAACGGCTCAAGGAAGATGTCAGCACATTATCCAATCAACTTCAAGCTGCCATCACTGCCAAGTGTGTCGCGCTCGCTAAAGTTGACGAGGTTCAGGCACAGCAGTACAACCTCGACTTCAAGGAGAAGCGGATGGATCAGGAGAGAGAGTTGCTGAACAATCAAATCAAGAGTTTGACTGACGACTTGAACAAACATTCCACGGATATTCTGAATCTGAGACGCGAGAATACTGAGAGACAAATCACACTTGAAACTCAGCTGACTCAGAAAACTACAGAGGTTAGTAGAATTTATACCTACTTCTTGATGATTCAGTTCGTAGTAGGTAACTGCAATATCTGAGACAATGGATTCTAAACATGGCTTTTTGAAAAAAACTTCAAAATGTCTATAGGTTAGGTACCTACCTAGTACTCATTTTTTAAATTTGTAGTTCGTTGACTGTTTATCCTGTAGATATATTCGTAGTTTTGATTAAGCCCATAACACAGTCAGCAGTTTAAATTTGACAGTAGGTATCAATCAAATTAGCCCATGTGATTTACAGTTTAATTCCCAAAGCTACTCTATTTCGTTGCCTAGAAGTAGACATTGAAATTGTCCTATTTCCCCATCAAACCGTAACCTAAAATGTGTAAGTTATCATTTCCGAATGTACAGTGTTTATTCGAACATCCTCCTACAGAATTTTTCCACAACCTGGTTCAATTTGTGTTGTGGAATGTTTGTAAATTGAACCGACCATATTTTTATTTTATTTGGAAGGTATACCAATCCTCACTTGATCTTGTTTTACACTCTTAGTTGAAGATTTCTCTTGAAACAAATGAACAACTAACAAAATCCAACGAACTCCTGAACTCAAAACTCGAAACTCTCACCGACAAACTTCTCGAACAACGCGACATCGAGATCAAGATGCGAGAGAATTACCACCAGGAGATCCAAGCGCAGAAGAAACTGGCCGAGCTGTACAAATCGATGACGGACGAAGCGTCCGGGAAGTCCACAGAGCTTGAGACTGCCGTCGAGGAGCTGCAGAAGATGATGGAGACGGCGGCGCAGCATTACCACGACCTTGAGAAGCGGCTGGAAGACACGGTGGCGGCGCATGAAGCGGAGATCGCGGGGAAGAACGACTGCATCCGTCTGCTGAAGGTGGAGTTGGAAGGCGCTAACGAGCTGGTGAAAATGACGCAGAAGAAGAGTCTAGAGAGTACACTGGAAAATCTATCACCTGCCGCTGCAGCTGCTAGCAAGTTGCTCAAATCAGGTATGTTGATCCAGTAGTCAGGCCCTTATGTCTTATCTTATGACTTCTGCTAGGACAAACCGTGAGTCAATGAGTTGTTGGTGTTGCTTCGATAAAGTTAGTAACTGTACCCATTTATCTTACTGAGTGTTAACAACACACATTGTTGAAATCATCAGGTGAAATCATGTAAACAAGAAAATAAATGCAGTTTTCCAGAAAAGTTGTTTCTAGATAAATTATGTTAACAACCAATAGGTAGTCAGCTTTTACTTCCATACCATAAGTACATGTACCTAGTAGGTAGTACCTACCTGTACTTACAATTAGTGAGTTTGTTTTATTGCAAGTTGCTGTCTGGATTTGGGTAGGTACTATTATGAATTTATTTTTAATTAAAAAAAAAAAAAATTGGTATGTACACTTGGCCAAACAAAACTTGAACGTTCAATAAATCTGATAAGCTGATAAATGTAAGATCGCACCATCAGAAGTCAGTCTAAGCAATCTCATTGTCTCTCTCTAGTAGGTGACCTCACATTTCAATGATAATAACAAGCTTTGATTGGTTATGGGACATGACCAGCAGTCATTCAAATTTGGTCAACGTTCAAGTTTTGTTTGGCCGTGTGTACCTATTTTTGCCAGTTTTTTTGCTGGTGGAGCACATTAGGTTTCCATTATCTAGGAATAGGATACAATAGGCATTCATTCATTGTATGAGGTTAAGCTCATCACTTTCTTGTCAAGCCCTGACCGTGTAATGACTCCCTTCGCCTTACAAAGTTGTCAATGTTTATTTCGAGATTGTTGATTTCGAGATCCTCATTGTTGGATTTTTCTGAAGATCCAAATGTGTTCTACGGAAAATCTGTTGAGAATACCTAACCTGTAACCACAACTTCAATCTTCACTTTTTAATATTAGATCTGCTACTATTTTGTACTCACATGTGGTGAGGCATTTAGTGACTGGTATTGGATAATGTGTGTCTCCTCCACTACTAGGCATGACGTTGACTCAGATCTACTCTCAGTACGCGGCAGTGACGGAGGAGCTCGCGATGAAGACCAACGAGGTGGAGCGGCTGCAGGAGGTGGTCAAGTCCATCCTCGACGAGCTGGAGGAGAAGACTCCGCTGTTCGCCAAGGAGAGAGCCAATCACTTGCAGGTACAGTCAGGGAAACTAGATGGTTCATACTCTGCCTCTCTCTGACCCATAACATAAACATGTTTTATATGGAGCAGAGAGAGATAGAGTATGAACCATCTAGTTTCCTTGACTATACACCCACTTCCAATAGTTCACTACCAGTTTCCCATATACCAACATGGTGATTGTGTTAAAGTTGGTGGGAAAATTTTAGAATTAATGAATTTGTATGATGCATAAGCTACCCTTCTGTACTTTTGTCCTACGAAATGTATATTTTATGTGCATTAGAATCGAAGCAAAGAGTAGGATCATTGAAAGATTGTCGTAAAATAGTTTTTATAACCGCACATCACCACTTGCCCTTGAACAGTATTGGTGGTAAAACACTAAGCCCGGGTAGGACCAACTCTGGATTAAGTTAACTTTCGATGATTAGTGGAAATTAGTGAATCTTATTGGCTGTGGAATTCGCGCCAACTTGTTTCATTGGTTAACCCTCGAGAGTTAACTTAATCCAGAGTTGGTCCTACCCGGCCTAAATAGATAAGTTTCGAAAAAAATTATACCTACATATTTCTGCTCTATACCACACAATTCTCCTAAGGTAAACACTCTGCTAGAGTACTACTTGTAAAAATAAGTTTTGACTTTGGAGAGCATTTATTAGGTACCAAACAAGGAAGATAGGAAATTGTCTGATTCACATCTCTAAAAAGCTTTCCTAAAAACGGTCATTGATGTTGAATCTATTTAAAAAAAAAATTATTTGATAAAAATAACGTCTGGAGCAGCACGGTGTTATAACCGAGAATCAAGTGAGATGAACGAGGTGTGTTTGCGCAGGCGTTGGAGACCATCAACCAGCTGACTGCGCAGATGGACCAGTTCGTGGAGGACAGCGGCGTCCTGCGCCAGCAGACCAAGGAAGCAGAGAACCGAGCGGAATATCTCAGTCGGGAGAACAAGCGGTTCCGCACTGAGCTCGCTGACCTTGCCAGACAGGTAATTCCCAGAACACGGCCACACACTTATGTTGCTTATCTTTATTGTCTGTTGCTGGTTTTTATATGGAACATTGAGCTGAAGATAGCTTAAAAAATAAAATAGGTAGGTACATACATAACGTTAGTTAATTATAATGTAGGTACCTACCATTAACTTCAATGTGTAATGCTTGGAAATTTAATGTTTCAAGGTCTGATAACATGTTTGAGTCAATTGAATCAATTTCATTTACATTTTCCTTAAGGAGGGACTAGCGATATAATCACAGCCTTCTTCAAAAACACCACGAATGTTCTGTTAGAAGGCTGTGGATACTGTAAGTGGCAACACTGCATTTGCAGTTCTCACCTCCCTCAAATCCCAAACAACCAATCAGAGCGCACCTGTCATGAGACAGCTGTTCTCTGAGCCATCTCTTTCAACCAGTGATGCCAAGTTATTTTCACTAAAACCCTCCTAGCTCATTAAAACGTTCAGGAACATGTATATCTAAAAATTTAAAAAAATACTAGAGCATCTGTTACAACACATATCAGTTTTTTACAAAATTCTTATGTCGGGAAGTCAGTCTCAAACCATTTTGAAGCTGTACAAAAATCATTCCTAGCATGGCCGCCATGTTAAAATAGAGGCTAAAAACAATACTTTGAAGTGATATATCTCGGAAGTTAGTTCAGCTTGCCCACTTTTTCTTGGCATATTATGGTGTAGAATTAAATTATCTATATTTATGTAGAGTTTGAAAAATTTCTCATGAATGAGGAAATTCGCTAGTCCCTCCTTAAGTTGTGTTGACGCATTAAAAGTAAAGTCCTGTTTTACAAATTAATGAATGTCCTTTTAAAAGTGAATTATGAAGTAATCTAGTGAATGAGCTTAAACCTGTAATAAAATTGTGAATTCCAGAAAATATTAGGGGTGTGCGAAGCTTCGAAATAATCGAAGCTTCGAAGTCGAAGTCGAAGTCGAAGCTTCGACTTCGACTTCGAAACCCTTTTTTCCAAAAAACGAAGCTTCGAAAATGTTCGAAGCTTCGATTTGCGTCTTCAAACTTGGCGCGTCTTTCGAGGTAAATATATTTTCGTGTAGTTGGTACTTCCGAAGTCGAGAAGTTTTTGCGGTCGGCCATCTTGGTTTTAACATTGACGCTTGCTGTCACGCTGTGCTTACTTGAAAAGGTTATGTGCCGTGTTTATTTTCGGAGATTTTAGAAATATAATGGATTTATCCGACGAAAACGAAGATGAAGTAGGCCTACTAGTGGAGGAAGGTAGTAATTCAGTTCAAGTTTATTGTTTTGTTCCAAATTCTGATTTTTTTGAGTGAAATCAAAATCTTCGACTTCGACTTCGACTTCGGAATTTTAGGAGGTCAAATCTTCGACTTCGACTTCGAAATCAAAAATCCACCTTCGCACACCCCTAGAAAATATACATGTAATCCTCCCTCCCACTCCGTGCCTGAAACCTGACAATGCCCCCAGGTGTGCCACCTACTAAACGAGGTGCAGTGTGCGCACACGGGCGCGCAGCGCGCCGCGACGCTGCACAACCTGTCCGCCGGCGGCGACACCACCGCCTCCGGCACGGTCATCTCGCGCAACCTCGTCGCGTTCTCCGACATCGAGGAGCTGCAGGCCAAGAACCAGAACCTCCTGGCGGTCGTGCGCGAGCTGAGCAAGCGGCAGGAGGAGATAGAGGAGGCCAACGCCGACATGAAGCCGGAGGAGATCAGGGTACGTGCAGAGATGATTGGGTTGGTTGGGACTTTCCGTCGGTTATTTGATTTGACATTGACGTCTAACTAGATATTGAATTTCGATTTGAGGCATTGATATGAATAGATACAGTGGAACCTCCTTAGTACTTTCATTGATACTTTCTTTCTCCTTAATACGTTTTTCACCCTACTAAATTTTTTTCAAAGGTCCCCCAACCCATAAGAACACACGTTAAATTGTTTCTATAGTACCTACGTTTTTCACTTAGTAAGTTTTTATCCTGGTGCCTTCAAAAACGTACTAAAAAGATGTTCCACTGTAACTTATAATTGTTTGACGTTTTGATTTGGATTTGAAGATTTTGATCAATGAAAGTTTGATCTGGTAGGTGATACGAATACTATACAGCAAGTTTGATCTGTTCTTCTGCTTTTGCCTAACTAGACAGATCATGATCTGTCAGATCAGTTACTTTCTTGTGCAGGAGTGCAAGTCTTGAAATCGGTGTTTTGAAACCATTTGCGTTTTCATTGTATAAAACGTGAAAAAATTGAAGGCTAGGCTTAACTGTCAACTTTTTTTGGTTTTAAACAAAGAAAACGCGAACGTTTTCAAAATGCCGATTTCAAGACTTGGGGTCCCCAGTAAATCAGGGAATATTGTTCTACTTAGTATTTTATTTGTGAGTTTTTTGATCACGGCAACTCTGGCTGTATTGACGAGCAAGTCACAATAACTCCAGCATGTGTAGTCTCTAAAGTCATGCTATGTCCGAGAGATCACCTGCGTGTACGTGATGTCTCCAGGGCAAGCTGCAGCAGTACGAGGCCGCCTCGGCGCAGATGCGCGTGGAGCAGGAGCAGCACGTGAAGATGATGCAGGAGGTGATGCGGCAGCGCGACGTCTACCAGCAGCTGTACGAGGGCGCGCGCGAGACGAGGGAGAAGGAGGCGGGCACGCCGTCCCCCGCCAAGCCGTCGCCAGTCAGGTCCATGCCGGCCAGCAGGGAGGCTGAGAGGCTGGTGAAGGAGGTGAGTGTAACTCTGGGAGGAAGGACAACCCTCTACTGCCATTATTGAATTTTTGACCGTCTCAGTGCAAATTAACAAAGCTTCTCAAGAATTATCTTAATTTTGCTTTTGTAAATAGTTGACCAATTTTTTTTTTACATTATTTTGAAGTGAATGCCATCTCCTTTATTAGCATAGTCCAAAATGGGCATAAATGCACCAAATCCAATTCTGAAAATCATCATTTTCAGGGAGCATCTGCTTGTGATATTTACAGAACTCTCATTTTGTAAGTAGGTACCTAGCCTTGTTTCCCGTCATTGTAAACGACCATTTAAATTTGTTCCAACGCACTTTGAAATTTGTGTTCTGTATGTCCACCAAATATATTTTAATTTTACTGACGTATTGTGCTTTAAACCTGTTACAGATTTCTAAGCTTTTGGAGGCACCTATAACCTTAATGACTTTCCCTGGTGACCCAGTGATCATCAAAGCCACTCTACATTCAGTGAGTATCAATGTGTGACTCTCGCTCGATGTTCCCAGCTGGAGGCCAAGCTTGCCGAGGCTGTCAAAACGCACCAGGAGGCCCGCGAGGAGCACGCCAGCTACCGCGCCGAGCGCCAGACCAACGAGCTGCAGCTCCAGGAGCAGATCGAGACGATGCGCGACGAGCTGCGCGAACTGCGCACCTCCAACGGACGGCTCCTCGCGCAAGCTGAGTACGCCGACGTACGGTTCAAGACGATGGAGGCCAACGCGGCCACCCTGAGGTGCGAGGAAAGACATTTATTACAGTCATCGCTCATCGCTCATCGCCTTGTGGAGCGTTGGTCTCTCTTTGAGTTTGTTGTAAATGTTTACATTACATTGATAGACACTGTTATATACAGTGTATACATATACACTGTTGACAGATTCTATTTGAGAATAGGAAATCTGATCTAGATATTAGAACCATTAAATTAAAAATTATCGTTTCACCCTCATTAACTCTCATTTTAGTTCTGGAAGGTTCTTTATTCGTTAAGTTTAAAAAATCCTTGAAATTCTGTCAAGATATTTACTGAACATAGACAAATGCATATCTGAAGTCAAAAACCACCTTAGGTATACAGTACTCTTTCCTGAGATATTACGCCATTTATATTTTGGAAGATGCGAGATGACTGACGACGTTGTTATGCATTCAGGACGCAGATCACCGCTCTGGAGGGCCGCAACAAGTGCTACAACGACACGATCGTCAAGCACGAGCTGTCCATCTCGCACCTCAAGGACGAGGCCCTGCGCGCGCAGAAGGACGCGGCGCGCGCCGAGGTGGCGCTGCAGCACCTGCGCCAGGAGCACCGCATGGTCAAGGAGTCGGAGGTGCGCCTGACGGCGGAGCGCGAGGCGGCTCGCCGCGGCAACCAGAGCCAGGCGCTGCTCATGTCCAACCTCGACGCCATCAAGAACAGCCTCGAGAGGGTGGAGTCGGAGGGACAGGCGCGGCTGGAGGCCAGGCTGGACGCTTCGGTGCAGGTGAGATGACCGTCATTCATATACGCTGCTTGGAGGAATAAGCTGTGAGGACTACTCGGATTGAGTTTTACTAAAGTTTAGTACTAGTTTGGTGCTTCTTTTTCATTCATTCTATCGATTAGTTTCTGTTCTGTTGTACTGTCTGGACTCTAGAAATTCATACAAGGGCCAGTCTTTCAATACTCTGCTAACTTTTAAACTGTTAATTAGGACTGTATTGTCATGGCAACAACCAATGACATTCCTAGAATGACCACTAACTAACTGTTTAGAGCTAATTGAAACTTTAGCAGAGTATTTAAAAACCGGGCCTAAGAGCCGGTCTTTCAATGCCTTGCTAACTTTTAAACAGTCAATTAATTAGTAGGACTACTTTATTGCTATGGCAACAAAACAACCAATGTCAATCCTCAAATGACCGATTAAAACTTAACTACTGGTTTAGCAGACTATTGAAAGACCGGCCCCAAGGCTCAATTATGTTATATTATGTTAATTGTTATAATTATAAAATTATGTTAGTTATGATCTGCGTTATTACAACTTAAAAGTTGTTAAAATCCATTAATTTTCCAGAAATTGAGCTTTATTTTTGAATTCCTTAGGTACCTATTTATTTCTGTATGTGTTCAGGATTTTGGATAAATATTTGTGGTTTGTTCCAAGTGCAATGACTAAAACCTTTCCCATCTGCTTGCGCCGCAGGAGTGCACCGCGCTGCGCCGCCGGCTGCAGGAGGAGGAGGACCGGTTCCGCGAGCTGCGCGACGGCCTGGAGCGCCGCATGGCCGCCGCCAGCGCGTCGCTGCAGGAGGAGCGCTCGCTGGCGGCGCGCGCGGCCGAGGAGCTGGCCGGCGCCAGGGTGGCACTCACGGAGAGGGACGCCAAGGTCGAGGCGCTGGACAGGAGGGTCAAGGAACTGCTCACAGTGCCGGTGCCGTCCAAGGAGACAAAGACAAGTGAGTCGGACATCCGAGAACGTCTAGATGGTCTCCTTTTGTTAAGTCGGAAAGACTTTGGTACCTATATTTATTGCTATATTGTTTTACTAGGCTAGAGTAAATGTCTACCTTAAAATTGTAATGATTTAATATAATTTAACTTATGGTGAGAACTACTTCCTCTACTAATTTCAATCTGTAGCTATTCTATGTACCTACTGCCCCGATTGAGATTCTATTGGTTCTTATAGAATGAGTTCAATGATAAAGTAAGATATTTGTTGATCGCCACTCAACAACGATTTTTGTTGTACTGACTGTGCTAATACTGCAAATTTAATTCGAAGCACTGATAGACAAGCGTAGCAGGGTGGCGGTGCTCATACAATCAGACACCAGTGAGCGGTCACTAATCAGTCTAGTTTTAAATGTCTAACGTCTTAAATTAAATTTACAAGCATTTGAGACAAGTACCGGCCCCCTACTTGCTTCTTTGAACACTTTCCTAGTTAAACTTTTGGAGACAGGTAGGTAGGTAGGTAGGCTTTCTAGGTAGGTTTTCTTCATTCGGTTTTAAAAATTCTCAAAGATAAATTCTTTTGTTGCCATTTTTCTGATTTAAAAAGTGTATCATCAAATTGCTATTTAGTATTTTCTACACTTCAACAGCTGCCGAGGTGCTCGAGCGCCGCACGAAGGACCTAGAGCGCGAGGTGTCGGAGGCGCAGAGCAAGCTGCGCGCGAGCCAGGCGCAGCTGACGCTGGCGCAGCAGAAGACGCGCCAGTACTGCGAGATCTCGGAGACGGCCGAGCGCCAGCTGGCGGCCATCACGGCGGAGTTCGCCGGCCACAGGACGACGGCCGAGGGCAAGGCGGCGGAGATGCAGGCCGCCTGCGACGAGCTGAACAAGAAGCTGCAACTGGCGCAGCAGGTACACTTGCAGCTTACCTCGTTTAGTGGATAACATGTGGGGTGGGGCTTTCATACGGTGGACTATGTTTCTTTAGATGGGGACATTTAGTCAAATTTCGGTGTTAATTTTGTGTTGTTGTGTTAAAATGTAATAGGGTTGGGATTCGATTTGAATTGCTAAATCGATGTCAAAGTGAAAATTTCGACATCAAATCGAAATAATTTCGACATCGAAATAATTTTGATATCGTAATAATAAGCCACATCGAAATAACGGCGAAATTTGGCCACACTGCAGTTGCGTCTACCCAAGGCCACGTTCCTAGCGCGAGAGATGTCCCTCTCACACCCCCCTCTCGGCAACAAATGACGAGGAAATGATTGAAGTAGTAAAGTAATGTTTTCATATAAAATAAACTACACCATTTATTTATGTAAAAGGGAACAATTAATGAAAAAAAATCGTTGCAAATCCAGATTTGCAAATTCATGGCTTTATTAGACTTGTTGCCGGAATATATCCCGTGAAGCATAACATTGTCTGCATTCAACATCCTTTAGCAATGTTGCCCGTAATGTTCACTTCAAATCCAAACACTTTGCACAATTCACTTCGTCTCCACGGCGGGATTATTATTTTTTTGCGTAAAAACATTCTTTGACGAGAGAATAAAAACAATACGCGCTGAAATGGCAAGCGACAACTAACCAACCCACCCACAACTGTACACGCGGTATGCAGGAAGGACGGAAACAGGCCACTCAGCTGATCTTGAGGGGCACGCGGCACTGTTGCCAGCTCTACAATACTGCGCGCAATTTCACGGATTTTTTTAAACGATGTCAAACGATTATTTGATTAAACAATTCAAATCAATGTCGAATCAAAACTCAAAATATCATTCGACATCGATGTCAAATCGAAAAATCGATGTCAAGTCCCACCCCTAAAATGTAATGTACACATAGGCCCTACAATTTTTTGATTACTTGTTTGCCTCCGATATCAATCGATTTAATAATGTAAAAAAATTGGTCCCTTTTCGAGGGATTGAGATCACATTTTTAAATATCAACAATCTCTATTCTACAATTCTCACCACTCATCTTAAATAAATGAAAAAATTTGTAATTTTGTTGAAATCGAGAGTTATTTTATTATTATAATCGGGGGATTTCAGGGACAATTTCATCATGTGGTGGTGAATTGAAAATAAATCGCGATGATGTTTCGTAATTTCATTCTTGAATATTTGTTATCATATCACATCAGAATGCAAATGTATCCAAAAGAAAGAAAAAACTACTTTTAAAATGTTAACGATATCGCGCCTTGCTACTGTACTGATTGTCTATGCTTCCTCTTCTCAGGCGCCTGCCGTGGTGGTGACCGTCGAGAAGCCGAGCGAGACCATGTCCAGCCTGTCGGCCGTGAGAACCGAGCTGGCCGCCAAGACTCGGGAGCTGATCCAAGCCGAGCAGGACCTGTCCGAGGCCCGGGCCGGTCTGCTGACGGCTCAGGCGCAGCAGGAGGTCCTCGCCGAGCAGGCTCGAGTGGCCGAGGCCAAGTACTCGCAGGTGAGGCACCGACAGCTCTAGCTAGCTCATTCTGTTGGTATGAGTCTGATTGTACAGACACTCAGACTGATCAAACGCAATATTTTCATATTATTTTTAGAAATTGGTTTCGTTATGAATAGCATTACTGGTTACGATAAGTCCTTAGATGACGAAACAAATACCAAAAAGTTAGGGGTGTGCGAATAGTGATTTTTGACTTCGAATACGAATATCGAATAATTGACAAAAATATTTCGAATATCGAATAATTGGAACCAAAATAAAAATACATAATGTCAATTAAAGAAATATAATTGGACACCAAACTCTTTTCATATGACAGGAATGAAAGATGGCCACAGTGAAAATGTATTGATTATGATGTAATATGCAAGGATAATATTTTTGTCATTAATCATCACAAAAAATGAAATTGACAGGAAACAAAAGGAGTATGAGGAAGGCCTACTTGGAGGAACAATAACCTACAAATAATATTCCCTCGAAATCAAAATGGCGGCCATGACTATTTTTGGTTGGAGTTTTAGACTTTGCAGCAGTTGGCAGCATTGAAAAACACTCCCTTATGAGATATGGCGGGATTATTTTAAATTAAAAGACATGAACTATTCAAAAATTTTCGAATTTTCGAAGTATTCGAAATTTTGAATACTTTATTTTCGAATACCAAATCAAATATTCAAACCAAATATTTTCGAAGTATTCGAAATTTTCGAATATTTGCACACCCCTACAAAAAGTTGATGCTAAGTAATTGATAACAACTATCAAGAAGTAAATTGTGTGTCCGAATTTTCTCTTGCATCTTAGAGTTTCCGATCTATGTGGAATTGTAGCTAACATTACAATTACAATTAGTAGGTACATTTTATGGACTAATTTTTTACTATGTATTCACAGCACAGGACTGTCCATCATCATCATCACTATATTTAGCACAATGATGAAATGCCACCTATCAAATCGTTTTACAAATGACATTTTGCCCACTTTCAGGAAGTGGTGCTTCACTCTGCCGACATCCAGACCCTGACGACGCTCAAGCAGCAGGCCGCTGAAGTAGACACAGCAGTGGCAGCGGCGCTTGCTGCCAAGCAGCGGGCTGAAGAGGCACTGGCCGCTGGGCAGCGGAAGTGGGAGGAGTGTGAGCGGCAAGCGGCGGAACAGGTGAATGTCTTTGCAAACTACTTACTTTCAGTGATGCATTAAGGCCGGGTAGGACCTACTTTGGATTATGTTAACTATCGATGATTGACCAATGAATCAAGTTGGCGCTAATTCCACAGCCAATAAGATTCACTAATTTCCACTAACCATCGATAATGAACTTTTAATCCAAAGTTGCCAGTTGGTCCTACCCAGCCTAAGCCTTGTCTACACAGTTCAATGTGAAACATTCATTCATCGTTTAAATTCATTGACAGAGCCAGCTGTTTGTGGTGATAAAACAAGCCAAAATTCGTTTTCAACATTCTGAAAGTGGTGAATTGGTGGTGATAATTATGTTAATTTTCGCGATTGGTGGTGAAATGGAAAAAAAATGATTTTTGTAAGAATAAGTGTGAAATATGACGCGCGAGCGACTTCTCACTAGCGAGACTCGGCGCGTTCGCATGCGCACCCCTGTTCAAGGTCATGTAGATGCGTCATTAAAAGCTCAGCAGCCAATCAGCTGGCACCCCCATACACTCTTTGGCTGGCACTGACAGCTGGCTTACGAAGAAAACAGTGTGATTCTTTCTATTTCGTGGTACTTAAGACACAGATCGAGGAAATTTTTGTAAAATATATACTCGGAATCGGGAAATGTTGCAAAACACGTAGGTTTGGTACAAAATCCGAGAATTCGTGAAAATCGCGTCAAAACACAAATTTCGCGAAAATTCGGGAAAAAAGATACATATATTTTAGAGGTGTGCGAATAGTGATTTTTAAAGTCGAAGTCGAATAGTTGGTCCAGAAAATGTCGAATATCGAAGTCGAATATCTCTTCTCATCGAATAGTTAATCGAATAGTTACTCGACAATATTTATTGAATATGTACACATTCCCCCTGATGTCAAAAAGCGTTCACAAATTGGTTTTGGAAGCTGACTGGACGCTGTAATAGCCGTATCACAGACCACTTAGCTCAGCTAACAAACTAATCAAGTAAATCAATCAGTTTATCCAATTACTACTGGACAACTGGTAACTAGAGATATACCTACCCAATTTTTTTGTATCTAATCACACCTACAAAAAGGTTTGTAGGTTAAGTAACACTGGATTCTACTGTTGTTCAAACATCTGCCCACCTGATTTTATTAAGGAATCCTCAATGAAAATTGCCTATGGCAGGGTATAAAGGGGTCTTTATTCATTGATGAGGGATAATCAACAATGCACAGTGAGGACAATAAACATTCATTGTCAATTCGTCATCAAGCTATGGCGCCTATGGCGCGCCATTGCCTATTTCCAGCAAGATGCCGTGACACTTGAAATCTCTACATAATTATAACCTGGATGGCCCAGCTCTCAGTTTAATATTATTGTTTCTTCAGCAAATGGATGATAAAGAAGTTTACACAGTAAATAAATTGAAAGAAAACAAACACAAAACCTAAATCAGAAGATAAAAAGATGACGCAAATACACTGACAGATGATCAGTGACGTGAGCAGTGAGTGTGGTGACCTTGGTTGCAGTGTTGCCAACTCCAAAAATTTTGAAGTCATTGCTGGACTGTGATTGGTTGGCGGGCGTCATCCAATCATAGCTCATTGGTGAACTACTTTATCGACGGAAGAACAGTTTTCAGCTACTTTACCGACAAAATTTGCGAGAAATTCGAATTTCAGAAAATCACTATTCGACTTTGACCGAATACTTCGCCTGAATCGAATATTCGCACATCCCTAATATATTTGGAATCGGGAGTGTATGAAACGTAAAGATATGACGGAAAATTCATGTTTCTAAACATTTCGCGTTTATCGTGGAAACCATAAACAACTGGCCCTGTTCATTGAGTTCGAACCGGCTAAAAGATGAACATAGTTTTTCTGTGTCGAGCTGTTTATTTATTTATCGTATGGTTTTTTCAAGTACAAAGATAATTATAATAAGATTAGGTACGACTTAAGACGGCTTGGTAGTGAGCGTGGCCTTGACGAGTTTTTTAATCCATTTTTATCAATATCTTTTTCCAGTGTAATTGTTAACAAAATAGGGCTATGGACGTGAATTCAGAACAGTTCAATGAAAATAATTTCATAGTTTGGAATAAGTTATTAGTTTTATTTTGTCCAACAGGTGTTTAGAACCGTGAATTCAGAACAGTTCAATGAAAATAATTTCGTAGTTTGGAATAAGTTATTAGTTTTATTTTGTCCAACAGGTGTTTAGAACCCGAAAATTTAGTAATTTTCGGGTTCTAAACACCTGTTGGACACAATAAAACTAATAGCTTATTCCAAACTATGAAATTATTTTCATTGAACTGTTCTGAATTCACGTCCATAGCCCTATTTTGTTAACAATTACACTGGAAAAAGATATTGAAAAAAATTGATTAAAAAACTCGTCAAGGCCACGCTCACTACCAAGCCCTCTTAAAGCTAATATGTAGTGTACCGACAATATAATTATAAGAAAAATTTCAACTGAACGTCTAGTTTCTTCAGCCACTCGACTACATCTGGAGTTACGCTGATGAAGTCCTTCGGATCCCCAGAGTATTTCCGTAGAGGACATTCGAGGACAATGTGGACATTGTCCTCCATTATTAAGCGAGCGTTACTACAGAACTCTTATGCCTCTTTCTCTGTTTTTTTTTTTGTTCGGCCAAATTGGCCGCACTGATTGACTAATCGAGCTGAAATTTTGAACACACTAATATCATTCTAATTTCGACCTGGAATGTTTTTTCAGCAATATTCAAATCAAAAAATTTATTATTTTATTTATTACCCTTGCCGCGCGACACTCTGCTGAGTTGACCCAAGTCGCATCCTGTCCACCCCACCCCTCCACTAATGACCAGCCAGCCGCCACCATCAGGAAAAAGTTTGTTTTCCTTTGATTCAAATGAGAGACAGGGTCAATAATTTGCAAACTTTTAAAAGTAATACGATTTTGATATTTTTGACATCACAAATGGATTTGAAATAAAAAATGTATAAGAATCAATTTTTGATTCATGAATTTTGGTAGTACCTAAATCTTTGCCATAGTAAAATATATTCGTTATATTAGGTACAATTTATTTCAAGTGTTGCATTGGTATTAGGTATAGCTCGTATCAGTGCTAGCTTATCAACGCGTTACAATGAGCAAAACGCTCTAGTTCCTAGTTCTACTAACACATAGCCACTGGAGTGCAGTCAAGTTCCTTGTTTACGCGTGAATCGTCGTTCAACACTCTTGCCGATATGTAGACCTTGCTTACATTCGAGGTTTTTCCAGGAAGCCGGACAAAACAAAATATTTCTCCTCTGTTCCAAGGATTTGCCATTTGTGCAATTCCATTTAGTTTTTTACACAAATTCTATTGTACTTCACATCATGCATTCTAATATGAAGAAGAGGAAAATTGACATCGATGAGGGTCTTTACTCTCGTCAACTTGCCGTGCTTGGCGTTGATGCCATGAAGCAGATGCGTAAAACAAAGGTTCTGATATCCGGACTCGGTGGATTAGGCATCGAAGTAGCGAAGAACACCATTCTTAGTGGAGTTGGATCGGTGGCACTTTTTGATAATAGTTTATGCACAGCATCGGATTTGTCTTCACAGTTCTATTTAAACGAATCTGACATTGGAAAGAGCAGAGCTATGGCTAGCTTGTCACAATTATCTTCATTAAATTGGAATGTGTCCACTACGGTAATTACTGGCAGCCCTTGGATGGATAGTTCTATTATGGAGTATAAAGTTGTCGTTTTGACGGATAGCACGGCAGCAGAACAGCTCTGGGTCTCGAAAGTGACTCGAGCCAACGATATTGCTCTTATCATTGCAGACACTCGAGGCCTTTGCGCACAAGTATTCTGTGATTTTGGATATGATTTCAAAGTAGTAGATACCAACGGTGAAAATCCGATCTCGTTGATGATAGCCGGTATCTCCCGAGATACGGACGGTATACTCACGTGCGTTTTTGACACCAAGCATGGGTTGGAGAGTGGAGATTACGTCATTTTCTCTGAGGTCAAAGGCATGATCGATCTGAACGGATGTGTAAAGAAGATTTCCGTTTTCAGTCCGTCTACATTCTGCATTAGCACCAGTTCAAGCTTTTACGAATACCTCGGCGGCGGGCACGTTACTCAGGTTAAATCATCAAAAATAATCCAATTCAAGCCCCTAAAAGAATCTATTAAAAATCCCAAATTTTTTATCACTGATGATTCAAAGACAAATCGACCAAAATTGCTTCACCGGGCTTTTTCCACTCTTCACAGCTTTGCTGACAAGTATGGACGTTTGCCTAAGCCCTGGAATGATGACGATGCTAAAACTTTCTCTGCTATGGCCAACAACGGGGGAGGTGAAATGCTTGGCTCTTCTCTTCTTAAAACATTTGCCAAGATCTCGAGAGGTTCTTTGGGACCGATGAATGCAGCTATTGGTGGCATAGTGGCACAGGAAGTTCTCAAAGCCTGCACGGGAAAGTTCAGTCCCATCGACCAATGGCTGTACTTCGACGCCCTTGAATGTCTCCCAAGTGACTTAGGCGAGATCCACGAAGAGGACTGCAAGGAGACTGGGAGCCGATATGATGGACAGACCGCTGTATTTGGAAGCTCCTTTCAGAAGCGTTTGGAAGAACTCAATTACTTTGTGGTTGGTGCGGGAGCCATCGGTTGTGAGCTCCTCAAGAACTTTGCCATGATGGGAGTCGGAGCTGGAGAACGTGGGAAAGTCACCGTCACTGACATGGATCTCATAGAGAAGTCCAACTTAAACCGGCAGATCTTGTTTCGCCCTGCCGATGTTGGATGTTCCAAGTCACTGAAAGCTGCGGATGCAGCTCGTCGCATGAATCCGGCTATGAATGTTGTTGCACACGAGAACCACGTCGGTCCAGAAACTGAATCGTTCTACAACGACGGCTTCTTTGAGACGCTAGATGGCGTGGCCAACGCCTTGGACAACATTGAAGCTCGGAAGTACATGGACCGCAGATGTGTCTTCAACCGCAAGCCTCTGCTGGAGTCTGGAACAATGGGAACAAAGGGCAACACCCAGGTCATTATTCCGCGTGTTACAGCATCGTACAGCTCATCTCAAGATCCTCCAGAGACAGACATCCCTCTTTGTACCTTGAAGCACTTTCCCAATGCCATTGAACACACCTTGCAGTGGGCCCGTGACTGCTTTGAAGGCCTCTTTCGACAGTCTGCCGAGAATGCAGCCAAGTATTTGAAGGATCCAATGTTTGTAGAAAGGATTCATGCAGATGAACAATTAGCAGTCCTGGAGTCCTTGAAACAAACGCTGGTCGATCAACGTCCTCGCTCCTTCGCAGATTGTGTCGACTGGGCTCGTCGCTTCTGGCAAGAGCAGTATAATGATCAGATCCGTCAGCTGTTGTCGACCTTCCCTTTCGATCACGTCACTGCTAGTGGTCAGCCATTCTGGTCAGGTCCGAAACGCTGTCCCGTGCCTCTGGTGTTCTCTGCTGAAGACAAAGTTCACATGGACTTCATAATCTCCGCTGCCAATCTCAAGGCGAAGATG
The DNA here is from genome assembly GCA_934045905.1 of Leuctra nigra. Taxonomy (NCBI): domain Eukaryota; kingdom Metazoa; phylum Arthropoda; class Insecta; order Plecoptera; family Leuctridae; genus Leuctra; species Leuctra nigra. Next base: position 17,955,610 of record OW203767.1, on the reverse strand, counting down.
TACGGTATACAAGCGCACCGTGATCAAAAGGCCATCATTTTCATGGTTGATGAGGCGGAGGTTCCGGCATTCACGCCGAAGTCTGACATCGCGATACCTGTCGATGATGCAGAGATATCCACCGGTCCTGACGCAGGCGACATGGAACGAATCAAGCAACTTAAGAACGCTCTACCATCTCGTGATCAGCTGAAGGATCTCATAATCACCCCGCTGGAGTTCGAGAAGGACGATAACTTGAACTTCCATATGGACTTCATCGTCGCCGCTTCCAACTTGCGAGCCGCAAACTACGAAATCCCAACGGCTGATCGATTTAAGAGCAAGCTGATTGCTGGCAAGATTATTCCCGCCATCGCTACGACGACATCTGTGGTGGCTGGATTAGTTTGTCTGGAGCTCTACAAATTGGCTCAAGGTCACACTGATCTGGCGCCGTACAGGAACGCATTTCTCAATCTAGCTCTTCCGTTGTTCGTCTTCTCACAGCCGGAAGCTGCAACCGAGGACCGGATTGACGTGGATGGAGAGATGACGTTGGGGGAATTCATTGAGCACTTCAAGACCAAGCATAAACTGAATGTAACGTCAGTGATACAGGGCCCCTGCATCCTTCACCCCCCTTTAAATGCAAACAGTAAGGGTGAAGAACGGTTGGGGCTGTATATGAGTGAGTTACTGGAGACGGTCTCCAGGAAGCCTATTGAGTCGCATATGAGGACATTGGTCTTTCAGATCAGCTGCCAAGAGAAAAGCAATGACGAAGTGCTGTATTATGTTTACTACAAACTTCCTCTTCCCAATCAGTTAGATTTCTAACAACAAGTACAGAGATGAGGTGATTAAATACTTTTGACATGTCTGTAAAATTAAAGTGATTAAACATAATTTGTATATACTTTTGGAGTTTGCTTATTTAAAATTTATCATTCGGTAGACATTGGCGTTCTGCATTGATTATATTTATAGGCAGCGTGTTTAGATTACAGATAGCGCTGCGAAAAGTACAGACAGAGCCGCCTGGGCTGTGGGAAGGAAGCTTACCTTTGGCAAGGCGTCCAAGTCGCTGCAGTTATAGGTTGTAGCTGTATAACTAGTTATAGCTATGTGTACCTATAGCTATATGCAAACCGAGTTCTGTTATGTGCCTAGTTCTGTGAAGTTGATAAAGGAATCGGCTTATATTTTCTGTTGTTTAATTAAATTTTGTTATAAATAGTAAAGCCTACAAGAGTGAAATATTTATTAGTTATCTATTACTGTAATGGCTCTAAGACCCAACACTGTTACGTAATTACTACTTCACATTTGTAATGAGGCTGGGTAGAACCAACTCCGGATGGTTAGGGGAAGTGCTCTCGAACTTCCACTGTGAATCCCATTTGCTGTGGAATTCGCGGCAATTGGTTTCATTGGTTAACTGCCACTAACTATTGGTCCTACCCAGCGTAAGGCATGTATATTGCGATGAGGTTTCGCTGACACCAGCTCTCTCTCTCTCTCTGCCTGTCAGGTGCGCGAGGGTCAGCAACGTGTGGCTGATCTCGATGCGCAGAACTCGTTGCTGCACAACCAGATCCAGGAGCTGAGTCAGCAGCTGGCGACACTGAGGACCGGCCACGACACTTCGCTCAACCGCTCGCTCAACGTCTCCGTCTCGGAGGATGAGTCCAGGTAACTAACTCGTTAGCACGGCCGATGAGTGTTCGATACCACGGTTCAGATCAATGTGTTAACGCAACATTGGGTGGGGTCAGTACTTGGATGGTGATGGTTCAAGTCTGGCTCTCTAGTTTCTGCCGTTGTGTTTGAGTGTGAAGACCCTCCAATGACTGTTGTGTGAAGACCTCCTTTCACCTGTTGCCAGTCTCTCGACGGTGCAGATTGTGGAGACCTGTGAACAAACTACAGTGCCTAGCATAGTAGACAATGCTCGCTCGTTTCAAACCTCCATACAAAAGTTCACTTCAATAATAATAGCCTTTAACAAATTAATTCTGCAAGACACTTTCTTAAACATCCTGTTTATGGTTTAGGTTACTCAGTATGTGTTATGTCACATCTTCTATAGGTACATGACATCCTTTCAAAGTATCAAAACGAATGTGACATTGTTGATCTATAGGGTTGGGATTCGATTTGAATTGCTAAATCGATGTCAAACTGAAAATTTCGACATCAAATCGAAATAATTTCGACATCGAAATAATTTTGACATCGTAATAATTGTCCACATCGAAATAATCGCGGCGAAATTTGGCAACACTGAATTTGCGTCTGCCCAAGGCCATGTTACTAGCGCGAGAGATGTCCCTCTCACACCCCCCTCGCGGCAACAAATTACGAAATTACGAGGAAATGATTGAAGTAAAGAAAATTTTTCATTTAAAATAAACTACAAGCATTTATTTATGTAAAAGGGAACAATTAATGAAAAAAAATTGTCGCGAATCCAGTTGGAAATTCATGGTTTTATTAGACTTGTTGCCGGAATATATCCCGTGAAGCATAACACTGTCTGCATTCAACATCCTTTAGCAATGTTGCCCGTAATGTTCACTTCAAACTCGAACACTTTCCACAATTCACTTCGTCTCCACGGCGGGATTATATTTTTTTTTGCGTGGAAACATTCTTTCAAGAGAGAATAAAAACAACACAAGCTGAATGTCACGAGACAACTGACCAACCCACCCTCAACTGCACACGCGGTATGCAGGAAGGGCGGAAGCAGGCCACTCAGCTGATCTAGAGAGAGGCACGCGGCACTGTTGCCAGCTCTACAATACTGCGCGTAAATTCTCGGATTTTTTTTAAACGATGTCAAACGATTATTTGATTAAACAATTCAAATCGATGTCGAATCGAAACTCAATATTTCATTTGACATCGATGTCAAATCGAAAAATCGATGTCAAGTCCCAACCCTATTGATCTATGTTAATCTAAATCTATTGATGCTCTATGTGCAGGTCATCGGAGGAACTGCTTCAGATCATCAAGTACCTCCGTCGCGAGAAGGACATCGCTGTGTCGCAGTTCGACGTGCTGCGCCTGGAGAACGCGCGCCTCGGATCCGAGCTGCGCGCCGCCGAGACGCGGCTGAGCGAGGCGCAGCAGGCGCTGGATGCGGAGCGCGCGCAGGACGTGGCGGCCGCCGCGAGCACCGCCAAGCACGCCGAGCTCATGCGCAAGGTAGACACACTCGACGCCATCATGGATAGCAACAGAGCGCTGCGCGCAGAGAGGGGCGTCATCGTCGGCAAGATGGAGGAGGCGCAGCGATTGGGTGCCAGGCTGCAGGCGGAGCTCGGACCGCTAAAGGTAAAGAATCTCTTATTTTACTTGTGCGTCTGCTGTGTTATTAGATTGAGTTTATTATTAATATGAAGGTGATTAAATTTTAAAAAATTGAAAAGAAACAGTTCCTTCTGGACTCTTATTGTGAATTTTTACACCCACACCAGTCTGTCAGTGGACCAAAACATACTTTTATTTTTAAGAGTTTGCCCTAACAATTAACTCTTGTCATAAGACGATCCACTTTTCCTTAGCATTGACTTAACTACCTATCTTTAACAAATTGTCCCTACTGTTGAGCAGTTCTTTGTGAAAGAATCAAATTGGGACCCTGAATGTTTGATTTTCTACATGATTGCTGCAGTTAGGAGAAGCAGTGATGTATAGATAGGTAGGTAGTTAATGAAAAGAACCAAATAAAAGCTATGAGAGAAGTTTACGGAATTAAGTTTGTGTGTTTATCAAATTTAGTCGTTACCTAGGTCTACCTATTTCAATTTTTATTGTGTTATCTTAATACCCCATAAAAAACACTTCGTGTAAAAATACCAGCCAAGTCTCTTCAACTAAAAAAAAATATATGAAATCTAAAAATTCTGCACTGAAAAGTATTGATATCAAAAAATTTGCCAAGTCAAAACTTTATTTGAAAATCAAAAAATACTTGGCGCATCGTGTATATAAATAGCTTAGAAGTATAGGCCAGATATAAAATATAGGTACATCAAATATACATATACATATAGTATACCTATAATTCTCAAAAAAATCGATGCGCCAAGTATTTTTTGATTTTCAAATAAAGTTTTGACTTGGCAAATTTTTTGATATCAATACTTTTCAGTGCAGAATTTTTAGATTTCATATATTTTTTTTTAGTTGAAGAGACTTGGCTGGTTGAGCGAGCGTAGCAAGCGTCACCACGGTACTCTTATGGCACTTTCTCTGTGTGTTTTTTTTTTGTTTGTTTGTTTGTTGTTTTTTTTGTGGTCACAGCCCAGGTCAAACCGCTCTAGCAATCGATCTGAAATTTTGTACACATACTAACGTAATCTATGCGGTCCCTGGGATCGTTTTTGAACGGGCTCCCGTGATTGGTTCAATTTTTTAAAAAATTATCTTTCGATTGGTTGCTTCGATCAATTTGAAATTTAGCAAAAACATTGCAACCAACATTGTACCCAATCATAAAAAGTTTCAGCCAAATCCTCCTATTGGTTCAAATTTAAACCCATTTTTCATGTGATTTTTGACATTTAAACTAGAACAGATTGACCGATCAACTTAAAACTTCGCGTGGTCATTGGTACCAACATTTTAGGTATTTTTGCCAATTTTCAGTCTAATCTGTCGTTATTTTCAAAAGTTTTGTCATTTTAGGGACATTTTGCGTGTTGGCTGTCAAATTCACGGCGACTTCGAATCTACAAGGCAAGGTAGTTAGAGCAGAAAGTTTTAAACGATATGAAACTAATAATGACCGTTCAACAGATTGATCTGATATTGTGTACACACACTACATATCATATCATATGGGTGGTCCCAGGTATATTTTTTGAAAGAAATCCTGTGATTTTTGAAAATTAACAAGGAACCGTTCAATCATAAAGGTTTAATCGATCAACTTAAAACTTAGCAAGGATTGGCAACTTAAAACTTAGCAAGGATTGGCACCAATATTTTTCATTTGTATACTTAATTTAAAACGGCCTATAGCCACACCACCATTTGACCTATCAAATGGTCTTCGATTAATCTGATCAATCAAACTCATATTTTGCATGGTCGTTCAGACCAACATTGTCTCTTATTTTACAAATTTTCAGCCCTACCAGTCAAGAACATAGATGCACTTATTGACAGTTTTAATAACTGTCAGAAATGACATTTCAAAACAGAAATTCCACTGCATTCTGGGTTGCTCTATGTAGCAAAGCAAAGTTTATAGATGGCTATTCTCAATATCAAGTAAGACAGATTCTTTTCTTAGTTGATCATATTGCAATACATAATGTAGTTAAAATGTAATGTAGGTATTTCATATACATAGGTATAGGTATACCTTATCTAAAATAATTTATTTTACGATATGGATTGTGTTTCACAGTTATGAAAACGACGTTTTGACTAGATAACATCATATTTTACACATTTCCAGCACAATCGGTCAAGAATTTACAGACTTATTGCTGTTTTAAGTGTTTGAATATCTGTCCAAAGAGATTGATGGAAAAATATCAGTACAATAATCTGTTATTTAATTGATCCAGAGTGTTTATGAAAAGTTGCAAGGAAAATTGGTAATAAATAATGTATAGTAAGTTATCTTTGATTGAATGGATCGTGCTATGATTGGCGATGTCGTGCGTGTCGGTGCTCGCTCATCAACGCGTTACACCGAGCGTTTTCCTAGTATTTTTACACGAAGTGTTTTTTATGGGGATATCACTCCTTTTTTTAGTTTATTCTTACAACTTGTGACACATATGAAATGAACAATTACTAAATTCTTTTAAAAAAATCGCCATTTACGATTTGGTTACTACTAATGAAAATCTGTTATATATTCATATATAGTCTTTCGTGAAGAATAGCAAAGGTTTCATTACAATCGGTCAACCCAGTTCCGAGATATGGCATACACATCGGTTTTCAAAATGGCTGCTAAACTTACTGCACTGCCACATAGAATTTATATCTACAATTAATGTGTATCATTTTAGGCTTTCTGAATATGTATTCATTGTATAGAATGGGGAATACAATAATTTTTAAATTTGAATTACTTCATTTCCGGGCTCATAAATAAGAACATTCTAGTTTGATTAGATTAGACTGTTACATTAAGATGGCCTTCCGAATCATTTGGCGCTAGTTTCGTACTGATCGGTCTACCAGTTTTCGAGATACGACGTTACTTCCGGTTTCAAAATGGCGGCTGAAATCTCTGACCCCTTGAATTTTAATTTACACATGATAACATCTTATTATAAGCTGTCTCAAATAGTGTTTATTGTATCAAAATGTAAATTTGTGAGATTTTTCAAATGTGTGACGTCATTTCCGGTTTTGCTATAAGAAACTGCAAATATTATTGTTGATAATACATAAAGTTGACCGTCTAAATTGTTTGGCGCTGGTTTCGTTCAAATCTATTTAGCCGTTATTAAGATATGATGTCACTACCGGTTTCAAAATGGCGGATTCCGGTTGGTTTTATAACAACTCAAATGAGATATCAAAAGTACATACGTTACATAAATATCAAAATAATCGGATCAATCTTTGTTGCTGAAATGCCAATCGATGTATTTCAAATTTCATGACGTCATTTCCGGTTTCGTTAACATAATTTTTAGTCTTTTGCTACTGATAATGCATATAGATGACCGTCTGAATCGTTTGGCGCAAATTTCGTTCCAATCAGTTTAGCCGTTGTTGAGATATGACGTCACTTCCGGTTTCAAAATGGCGGCACAAAAAATTCATGGGGTGAAGGTTAAATCAGACGCCAAAAGTGCACACGTGGTAAAAATGTGAGATCAATCGGTTCAGCCGTTTAGGCTGTGGCCTTGTTACCGGATTTGAATTCCAGGAGACTACTACTACTACTACTACTACTACTACTGAGATTATTATTATTATGAAAACCGCCCTAAAACACTGTTTTCACTGCCCTTTAGCTCGCAAAGGGCGTAACCTATTGGGCCCAAATTTGGTATTTGTAGTAGGGTGGGCCATAGCTCGAAATTAAGATATTTCGCAACAATGTGAGATTTCCCAATTTTAAGATCCAGTAGGCCGAAAATGCCACTTTGATGCTTACAGTAAAAGTGGGTTGCTCCAGCCTTTTTAAATGAGAGTGTGCGCGCGCCGTTTGACTTGGCTGGCGTGGAGCGACCGCTCCACTAGATACCTAACTCGTACACTCAAATCTTAATTTAAAATTCCAACTAATTTGCTTACTACTGGTACCTACGTACCAAGTTAGCTTCTTGCTTTCTATGCTGAAAGGCATTTGTTTGCGTGTCTGCCCTTAGGACTTGACGCGCGAGCTTCAGGCGAAGGTGGACGCGCTGGAAGCGGAGAACGCTGCCCTGCGCGGCGAGGCCGCCCGCCTGCGCCAGCGCAACAACTTCCTCATCGAGCGTAGCAACAAGGCGAGCCCCGAGGACTGGCGCAAGCTGCAGCAGGAGCGGGAGAACCTCGTGCGCCAGCTGGCGGCGGAGAAGGAGGCGCATCAGAAGGCTGTGGAGGAGACGCGTGCAGCGAGACAGGAGAAGGCGCGAGGAGACGAGGCTATGACGGTCGCTCAGAGACACCATGCCGAGGAGGTGAGAGGATTGGCTGACGTTTTCAAAAATAGTAAACTAATTTGTGTATTAAGAAGCACAATCCAACAAATACCGTATTAACTCGTGTATAAGACGCACTCGTGTATAAGACGCACCCTTGTTTTGAGAAGTCTATTTTAAGAAAACACTTAGCATGCGTGTATAAGACGCAGTAAAATTATGAAAAGCATTCTGTGTTTGTATACATGATATCCATCTAAATGTTGGTTTTCCAGCTTACTGAGCTATTTGAATGAAAATCACTGCCAACTTGTTGTAAACAAACAGTAATTTCCTGCTTCTGAGAAAGGGGGGAGGGGAGTATTTTCCCAGCAGCTGTTGCTTGCTCTAAGAGGCATGCACCTGCCTTTCCTCTGCATTCCAAAACCCAACTCCTCTCCTCCCCTTCCATTAAGATCGCCATTCAACAGTGTTTAGTCTATTTTTTTATGTCTGTCAGAGTTATGTTTTTCAGACGTAAACATATATTTTGTCTCCTGATCTAAATGCAAGGGAAAACATTTTGTTGCACAAATTTAATATGTTAATAGTGTTGTGTCTAGACACAGTATGAGTAGTCCAGACAGAGTGAGAGGGAAAGGCAGAGATAGACAACATGTGGCAGTCTACCACAGCTCTGTTTACAAACATCCACCTTGGATTTACTGGGGGAAAAGCATGGTATGCGTGTATAAGACGCAGGGCTGTTTTCAGAATCAAAATATTGACATATAATTGCGTCTTATACACAGCTAATACGGTATTAATAGAGCCAGTTTTAAATGGTGATGCGCGAATTCGCGAATTGTTCTGATTGCACTATTTTCTTCTACTAAAATCCATTTCATTGTGTATAGATCCCAAATCTACCATTTTTACATCGCGAAAAAAAACGAAATCCAACCCTGATCGCGATATTCAACATTTTCCGCGAAATGACCACGAAATAAAGGTTTTCTATTAAAATTACTGCTTTTATCCGCCTAACAGGTCACACACTACCAAAGGAAACCAGTTTCTTTCCATGTGCTACTCACTCAACCCCCTCCCCCTCGCCAGACACTTTGCTACCCACCCTCAAAGTGAACCAGCCAGACCAGTCTAACCAGTTGATGATGCCTCCAGGCTGCTTTGTTTTGCGCCCCCATCTGTTCAAGGTCGACCGGTTTTCCCAACCCCCCTTCCACCCTCAACCAGTCGCAACTATTCATCAATAGTCTACTTACACAGAAGGATATTTTGGAACAATTACTGCACTGAAAATTGTTGGATTGGGAAAGAAAATATCTTGTCAAAATATACATTTTGCGTCATGAAATTTTAAATATTATGTACCATCTATACAGAGAAAATGTGGGTTGGGGAAAAGACAGTACAGAGCATTAAAGACGCCATTCTAGACAAGCCTATTTCAGTGCTAATAGTGCATGACCCATCCATTCCAATCCCTCCTCCAAAGTGGCATAGGTACATGTTTTTCATCCAATTATGGTTTCTGGGGGCTATTACAATGTGTTTTATAACCAATTTAATATCACCACAAAATCGCGAAATCCCTCTTCCAGAAAAAAAACAAAAAACGAAATTGATGATTTTAAAAACGAATTTTAAGAAATAAAATCACCATTTAAAACTGGCTCTAGGTATTAATTGTCTGTGGAGCTGATATGTTCACTCGTAAATACTACAAGTAAATTGTTGGTTAATGGATCACATTAATTGAAAATATGAAGTTGATAAAGTTTAAAAAAATTATTGAAATTCACCCTACTCCAAACTATATGTAGGTATTCAATTTATTGTTTTCTCTTGGGTCGTGTATCTTGTACGCATCTGCCTTTCAATTTTCCAATAATGTCTTGAACTCAAGTTAGCATTGCTATGAACGATGCCTTGATTCTTCCCTTTGCTTCTTCTGAGAGCTCTTTTGTACATATACAGTGATGTAACAACCATGTGGCTTTGTTCCAGCTGCAACGCTCCAGGGACGAGTCTGCCGGCGTCCAGCAGAAGCTCGCGCAGACGCAAGCCGAGCTGACCGACGTCAAGACCCAGTCCAACAAGAAGAACGAGGAGCTCGCTCAAGTCACGGAAGCTCTTGGCGCTAACGAGGCTCAGCTCAACGAGCTCCGCACCAAAGAGGTAAGCGACTACATTTCAGTACATTTTCAATCTTTTGTAAATATGATATGCAATTGCTAAGTTCGTAGCAGTTTTCTGACTGAGAATGAGCTTGTAATGTAACAAAAGTTGGTTCAACCAGAAACACACTGGACTTTGTGGATTTCATGGCCATTTCCTCCCGTACATCATGATTCATTGCATTATAATCATTGGCAGGTAAAAATGAGCTATGGCTAGAGACACCTGAAAATGGTTTTATAAAATCCAAAATTTCGTTTTAAGATAATTGAATTTCGCGTTTTATGGTGTTATGAAAATTTCTTGTAAAAATTGCCAAAACTTCAAGTTTTAAAAATATTCAAAATTTCAAATCATCATTACCTCTGGCATTTTCTGCCTATAAATGCATTTCCTGCAACAATTAACATTTATTTCACACTTTTTTCAATATCTTCCAAATTCCAGCTTTACAATTGGCAATTTGCACACATGTAATTTAATTTATCCTACATTAAAGTAAACATAAAAAACACTCCGTGTAAAAATACCAGCCAAGTCTCTACAACTAAAAAAAATTATGAAATCTAAAAAATTCTGCACTGAAAAGTAGTGATATCAAAAAATGGTCCAAGTCAAAACTTTATTTGAATATCAAAAAATACTTGCCGCATCGTGTATACATAGTTTAGAAGTATAGACCAGATAGAAAATATACATCAAATATACATAATACATGTAGTATACCTATTATGCCCTAAAAAAAAGATGCGCCAAGTATTTTTTGATTTTCAAATAAAGTTTTGACTTGGACCATTTTTTGATATCACTACTTTTCAGTGCAGAATTTTTTAGATTTCATAATTTTTTTTAGTTGTAGAGACTTGGCTGGTATTTTTACACGGAGTGTTTTTTATGGGGATATCACTCCTTTTTTTAGTTTATTCTTAGAACTTGTGACGTCAATTGAACAATTACTAAATCCATTAAAAATAGTCGCCATTGACAATTTGGTTTACTAATGAAAATCTGCGTATGGTACTATATATTTGCTTTAAATGATCTTTCATGAAGCATAGCCAAGGTTTCATTCCTATCAGTATCAGTTAACCGAGTTCCGAGATATGGCAACACTTCGGTTTTCAAAATGGCTGCTGAACTTACTGCACTGCCACATAGAATGTATATCTATAAATGATGTGTATCATTTTAAGTTTTCTGAATATGTATTCATTATATAGGAGTGGATTATAATAATTTTTAAATTTGAATGATGTAATTTCCGGTCTTATAAATAGGAAATTTCTAGTGTGACTGTTCCTATTTCATAGAGATGACCTTCCGAATCGTTTGGCGGTAGTTTCATACCGATCAGTACACCAATTTTCAAGATATGACGTTACTTCCTGTTTCAAAATGGCTGCTGAAATCACTGACTCCTTAAATTATAATTTAAACATGATTACATTTTATTATAAGCTGTCTCAAATAGTATATTTATTGTATCAAAATGTAAATTTGTGAGATTTTTAAAATGTGTGACGTCATTTCCGGTTTCTGTATGGGAAACTGCAAATATTATTGATGATAATACATAAAGTTGACCGTCTAAATTGTTTAGCGCTGGTTTCGTTCAAATCTATTTAGCCGTTATTGACATATGATGTCACTTCCGGTTTCAAAATGGCGGCTTCCGGTTGGTTTTATAATAAGTCAAATGAGATATCAAAAGTACATACGTTACATAAATAACAAAATAATCGGATCAAATTTGTTGCCGAAATGCCAATCGATGTATTTCAAATTTCATGACGTCATTTCCGGTTTCGTTAACATAAATTATAGTCTGTTGCTATTGATTATCCATATAGTTTACCGTCTGAATCGTTTGGCGCAAATTTCATTCCGATCGGTATAGCCGTTGTCGAGATATGACGTCACTTCCGGTTTCAAAATGGCGGCACAAAAAATTAATGGGGTGAAGGTTAAATCAGACGCCAAAAGTGCACACGTGGTAAAAATGTGAGATCAATCGGTTCAGCCGTTTTGGCTGTGGCCATGTTACCGGATTTGAATTCCAGGAGACTACTACTACTACTACTGAGATTATTATTATTATGAAAACCGCCCTAAAACACTGTTTTCACGGCCCTCTAGCGCGCAAAGGGCGTAACCTATTGTTCCCAAATTTGGTATATGTTGTAGGGTGGGCCATAGCTCGAAATTAAGATATATCGCAACAATGTGAGATTTTCCAATTTTAAGATCCAGTAGGCCGAAAATGCCACTTTGATGCTTACAGTAAAAGTGGGTTTGCTCCAGCCTTTATATGAGAGTGTGCACGCGCCGTACGACTTGGCTGGCGTGGAGCGACCGCTCCACTAGATTAAATATTTTTTAAATATTTGGCGGGAAAATATGCAACTTTGACATTGTTTTTAAGGTTGGTATGATTGCTTTAAGCCAGACAAGCTGTTAGCTGTCACTGTATTTTATTTTTTTATTTATTTATTTCACAGCCATTTGTTCACATCTTTTTTTTAAATTTAATGTTTAATGTCATTGACTCTAAGTTGAAATATATTTTATTTTCGTGTTAAAAATGATATTTTGTCTTCAAAATTGATAGGGTTGGGCGAACCTCATTTTTTTTCAAATAGAACCTTGAACCGAACCTTTTCAAAAGGTTTGAAATTTCAAACCTTAAACGAACCAAACCTTTTTTTCAGAAAATGATGTTTTCCAGATGTGTAGTAAAGATAAGCACGCATAAGCACCAGTCACCATTCTCCTCCCTCCCTCTCGCAAGTCAAGTGGTTAGACACTTAAAAACAGCTGTTTAATGGGGTGTTTGTTACTCAGATATTATTTTTATTTGTATCTATAATGAGACATTGACTTAATAATATAATTAGAACAAAAACGCGAAATATACTGCTCCAAATTTAAATATATTTCAACCCTTTTCTTCCTCTCTTCAACGCCATAATGGAATTTTAAATTCCTCGTTTTGGCAAATTCCTTTGGAGGAGCATAGCAGGAAGTATACTGCATTTAAATACGGCGGTAGAGTGTATTGCTTTAAGGTATTGCCATTTGGACTTTCCGTAAGCGGCGCAGCTTTTTCAAGAGGATTAGAACATGTATTAGGAGAAGACTTAAGAGATTCAACTGTTATATATGTGGATGATATTCTAGTGACAAGCACAACTTTTGAAGAACATATAGAAAAACTGAACATGATATTCAAACGATTCAAGAACTATGGTGTAACAATAAACTTGAAAAAATCAAAATGGTGCAGAGACCAAGTTTCGTTTCTTGGTCATACTTTAGATCGTACAGGAATTCGACCCGACTCGAAAAAATTGGATGTTATTAAAAATTGGCCTACGCCGAAAAATCAAAAGCAATTGAGGGGATTGATTGGTATTTGCAGTTATTTTCGGAAATTTACAAATCAGTTTGCAAATAAAATGGAACCATTAAGGGAATTGTTGAAGAAGAAAGCAACATGGAGATGGAATGAAAAGCATCAGAAGGCATTTGAAGAACTCAAAGAATTGTTTGTAAACAATGTGCAGTTGTTGTATCCGGATATGAACAAAGAATTTTACATTCAATGTGATGCAAGTCACTATGGTATTGCTGGTATTTTATATCAAAAGGATGATGATGGTGAAATGCAGATCATTAATATGGCTTCAAGACTGTTACAAACTTCGGAGATCAATTATAATGTATCTGAAAAGGAATGTTTGGCAATTGTGTTTGCTGTTGAGAAGTTTAGATTGTTCGTTCAAGGTGTGAGAAAATTCATAATTGTTACTGATCACCAAGCACTTACATTCTTGATGAAATGTAGATTATTATCTGGAAGATTAACTCGTTGGGTACTCTGGTTACAACAGTTTAACTTTGAAATTCGACATTGTTCGGGAAAATCTAACGTAATTGCAGATACATTAAGTAGATTACCAGGAACGGCAGAGGGAAAAATATACCAAGAAACTTGTGAAGATAAGGAAATTGGAATATATGAAATTATATTATCATGCAGTTTAAGCATGAAGAAGAGGTTTGAAAAGATACAAACTGAACAAGAACAGGACCCACAGTTTAGAGAGATTATACAGAAATTGAATGAGCCGAATGATAACAGTCAAAATCAACAATTCAAGATTTCCGGGACGAAATTATTTCACAAAGCGAAAAATGATGATGGATGGAGATTATGCATACCTACGACGATCATGAAGGACTTGATAATTGAAGTGCATGAAGAATTCGGACACTTCGGAGAACGTAAATGCCACATGGCCATGAGAAAGCTTTACTATTTCAAGAACATGGCAAGAATTATTCGAGTAATTCTAGCAAGTTGTGACATTTGTCAGCGGGTTAAGCATCCTAATAGAACATCAAGAGGTACTTATACTCCTATCATTCCCAGCAAACCAGGCCAGATTGTTGCCACAGATTTGTACGGACCTCTTCCAAGAGGAAAGTTTGGAATCAGATATATTCTGGTGTTTATTGATCTATTCTCCAAGTTAGTAAAATTGTATACATTGAAGCAGGCTACGGCAGTGGCAGTAGTTGGGAAATTGGAATTATATTTCAAGCAAGTTCAAATTCCGGAACGAATTTTATCTGATCATGGAACCCAATATACGTCTGGTTTATGGTACAACACTTTGCAAGCAAATCAAGTAATCGCAATTCATTCGACTATTCGACACCCACAATCAAACCCTAGTGAAAGAGTCATGCGTAGTTTAGGTCGCATGTTTCGAACATATTGTTCCAACAAACATAACTCATGGGTACAATGGGTTCCTAAAATTGAACATTGGTTAAACGTAAGTTTTCATGAAAGTACAGGGTTCATGCCTATGGAACTACATTACAATCAAAAATACATATCCAACAGTGCTAAAAATATCGATTTTCCTGAAAATAACGGTAGTGAAATTGATATCGACATGAAGATTGTAATGGCTGGGGATAGATTGAAGAATAAAGGTGCTCAAAGAAAGAAGTATCATGAAGAAAAGTATACGAAGAAAACGACTTTCAAAACAAATGATTTGGTATTATTACGAGCAATACATGTTTCCAATTTTATGTCAAAGGAAACTAAGAAGTTTTTCCATATATTTGAAGGGCCTTATATTGTTTCTAAAGTGAAAGGAAACAATACGTATGAATTGAAGACCAAGGAAGGAATTTTGAAAGGAGTGTATAATACGATACTCTTGAAACCATACATGTCTTTGAAGGAACTGTAAAGCAACAATTGAAAGCAAAATACAAAAATGGACATTCACGATAGTGGGGTGGTATGTAATAAAGAAAGTATATTTCTATATTCCATAGTGGGGTATGCCCCACGTTGGGCGCCAATTTTGTGACTCTACACTAGTTACTTAATTAATCCTAAACCATCTTCAAATAATACCCCACTGTTGGGTGATAAATTCGTAGCATTATGTTTTTCCTTTTCTAGTAATTTTTATTAATTTTATGTAGTACAATTAAAAAGGGTGAAGCTACTTCTGGCCAGATTTAAACTTATATTTATTAATTAATAACTAAGATTATGAGTACTCATCACTGAGGTGTAGATAGCTATAGTCCATCATGGTCCATCATCTCATTAGATAGTTCATCATCAATATAGTTTTTGTCATGAATTTTCTCTTCGTGCACTTTTCTTTCCCCTTTGCCGCCTTCTTTTCTTGATTAATATTCTTCTTTTAATAACAGTTATTTATGACATTTCTTCTAGTAATGATTTTTTTTTAAACGATACACACAACATTCTTCTTCTAATCTTACATTTCAACTGCCTCTTTTTCCAATTCAAATTCACCACCATCCAATCTCATTCTGAACACCATACCATATTTTTCCATTGTTGTGGCTTTACAGTTTTGAACCCTTTTTATTTTAAACCTCGACCCCAAAGGTGATATGTTTCGAAAAGATAACTTAATATTTTTAAAGACATTTTATAATATAAATTAATGTTTTAAGAATTTAAATATAACTGTAATAATATTCTGTACTACTTATTTACTTTAATATAATTGAATCCTGAATAAAATATGATTTAAATGTCATTATTTATGTTATAATTTTGATCGCCATAGAAACAATCACGGCCTTCTATAAATTCATAAGGAACCACTTGTTGTTTACAACCTAGATAACTCTCCCTGGTACAGTAGTGCTACATTATTATTATGAAAACCGCCCTAAAACACTGTTTTCACGGCCCTCTAGCGCGCAAAGGGCGTAACCTATTGTTCCCAAATTTGGTATATGTTGTAGGGTGGGCCATAGCTCAAAATTAAGATATATCGCAACAATGTGAGATTTTCCAATTTTAAGATCCAGTAGGCCGAAAATGCCACTTTGATGCTTACAGTAAAAGTGGGTTTGCTCCAGCCTTTATATGAGAGTGTGCACGCGCCGTACGACTTGGCTGGCGTGGAGCGACCGCTCCACTAGATTAAATATTTTTTAAATATTTGGCGGGAAAATATGCAACTTTGACATTGTTTTTAAGGTTGGTATGATTGCTTTAAGCCAGACAAGCTGTTAGCTGTCACTGTATTTTATTTTTTTATTTATTTATTTCACAGCCATTTGTTCACATCTTTTTTTTAAATTTAATGTTTAATGTCATTGACTCTAAGTTGAAATATATTTTATTTTCGTGTTAAAAATGATATTTTGTCTTCAAAATTGATAGGGTTGGGCGAACCTCATTTTTTTTCAAATAGAACCTTGAACCGAACCTTTTCAAAAGGTTTGAAATTTCAAACCTTAAACGAACCGAACCTTTTTTTCAGAAAATGATGTTTTCCAGATGTGTAGTAAAGATAAGCACGCATAAGCACCAGTCACCATTCTCCTCCCTCCCTCTCGCAAGTCAAGTGGTTAGACACTTAAAAACAGCTGTTTAATGGGGTGTTTGTTACTCAGATATTATTTTTATTTGTATCTATAATGAGACATTGACTTAATAATATAATTAGAACAAAAACGCGAAATATACTGCTCCAAATTTAAATATATTTTAACCCTTTTCTTCCTCTCTTCAACGCCATAATGGAATTTCATTTCGAAAATACTTGCCCCAGTTGAGAGATGGTAATCCTGTGATTGTATACTCCATAAATACTACGCATTTTTACGCGAAAATAAAAGTTCAATATTCTTCAAAAATTATCTCGTCGTCGTCATACTATTTTTGATTTTGCATTGTGTTAAAAATGAAGTTTGGAAAGCTCAAATATACACCATTATATTTTAACTTTGCGTGATAACTGATAATCTTCACTTCATTAGATCGCGAATAGTTTTCTAAATGACCACTATTATTTATTCAAATACCATAAACATACAATATCATCAAAATAAAATAAAATATGCCATCAAGTCAAGTTATTTGTCATCTGGATTACTGCGAGTTCGCAGACCTTTCAACAGGACAAACAAAACAATCCTCCCTTCCGCAAGGGTCAGGTACCTGCTGGCTAGCAGATGCAGGACCCAAAAGTACACTCTGTTCCAAAAGTATAGCACAGTTTAGATCGCAACAATCATATTATTTCGTTTTTATGCTTCGAAAATTTTACTCAACAAGGAAATTACTTCGACTTCTAAACTGAAATCAATGCTACTTTGCTACTTGTGACCAAATAGCACTTCGAATTACGGCATGAAAAATTCGGTTCAACATTTATTTGAACATGGAACACCCTATAGTGTGGCAGGATTTGAGTTTTCTTTGATTTATGATGGATTTCGGCTTACAGGGACTCTATTTACCAAGGTTTTACCATTTTACTGTACCCGTAAAGACAAGAGGTTGGACCAGTGACAAGAGGTTGGTCGCATTATTTGAATGAAACATGGCGGGAAAAAAAGGCGGGTGGTTCGAAAAAGGTTCGCAAACGAACCTTAGAGGTTCGTTTTTCGAACCTAGCTAGCCGATTCGGTTCAGTTCGAAAACGAACCGGTTCGCCCAACCCTAAAAATTGATGAAAATTAGTATAAATGTTGCAAAAATCATTAAATTTTGGTGTTATGTCGCGTAAAGATGTTGATTTCGGTTTTATGGCCTAAAACATCACAATTTCGCGTTTTGTCGCGATCAGATTATGACAGGTTATGATGTGATTCATGGAGAAAATTTGTTCAAAATATGATAGCTCAACATTCTGAAAATTTCGCGCGCGCGAAAAACAGGTGTCCCTAGCTATGGCAGAGTCTCCAGTAATTAGAACATTTAGTAAAACTTCGAACCTCTTTGGTCTCTATTGAAATTTTTGGGAATTAATGTTTATATAATGAAAACTTATCAACATGGAGCTGATATACGTTTTGCTGAAAGGCAAGTCGACTGTACTGCCGTTTTCAGGATAAGCAACGTATAGACTTGACCATGAATGAAACTGTATTTTCACGGTTGATACATTGCTTTCTGTAACACGGCAGTGTACCAATGTGATTGTGCCGTCGATTAGATTTTGGACCTTGTTATATTTGACCTAGTTCCTACTTATCTAGAATAATAATAATATTATGCGTGCTTGATATCCCCGTGTGCTTCTAGTTCCAGGTGCGCAAGATCGCCAAGAAGTACAAGACCCAGTTCGAGGAGCTGAACGCCTCTCTGGAGGAGGAGCGTAAATGTGCGGAGCAGCGGCTGAAGGAGGCTGTGGAAGCGGCCACGGCGGCGCCCATCGCAGCGGACCGCGTGGAGGTGATCCGCGAGGAGGTCCGTAGGGAGCTGGAGGACCGCATCCAGGAGGTCAACCAGAGACACGGCGACGTCGTCAAGGAGCTCAACGATCAGGTCGGTGGAACTACGTAGCGAGACTTGGCACAGAATGTGTCCGCGGTTCAGTTAGATGGATCAACAGACGACATTTAAAATTATCGAGTTCGCTCTGTCTTTTCATAATATCAAAATGTGGTAGACGTCAGAATTATTGTCATATTGCATTTGAAATTATAATTTCAAGTTTTTAATTTTGTCTAGTGTTGCTCATTTGTAGAAACCCGGCCAAGGTTTTTGTTAGGGGGGTGCGAATAGTGATTTTTGACTTCGAATACAAATATCGAATAATTGACAAAAATATTTCGAATATCGAATCGAATATTGAATAGTAGGAACCTACATTAAAATACATAATATCAATAAAAATAAATAAAAAAATTGACACCAAACTTTTTTCATATGACCAGAATGAAAGATGGCCAAAATTAAATTAACAGGAACAAATGGAGTATGAGGAAGGTCTACCTGGAGGAACAATAACCTACAAATAATATCCCTCGAAATCAAAATGGCGGCCATGACAATTTTCGGTTGAAGTTTTAGACTTTGCAGCAGTTTGCAGCATTGAAAAACACTCCCATATGAGAAATGGCGGGATTATTTTGAATTAAAAGATATAAACTATTCAAAAAATTTCGAAATTTCGAATACTTTTTTTTCGAATACCGAATCAAAGATTCGAACCAAATATTTTCGAATATTCGCACACCCCTAGTTTTTGTGAATTGTCAATATTTTGTTATGGTTATTTCATATTTATTAAATTTTCATTCTTAATTTGTCGTCCAGAAGTAAGTACCTACTAGAGATTATGACTTTAAAGCAGAACAAAAATGAGAATTAAGAATCATAGATGCGAAAGTGGAATTTGGATTCGTCTAACAAGCCGAATGTGTAGGAAATGAGCTTGTTTTTTGGAGGTAAATGTAAAATCTTGTGTTACTTTTGTAATTTCGATCTGGAGAATGTATTTGCGATGAGATTGCTTCAACGAAAGTGTGCGTTGCGTGCAGGTGAGCAGCAGCAACGAGGTGTCCGAGGGCCTGCGTCGCGAGATCGAGGCTCTGAAGGAGTCGAGCTCGATCAACATTCTCGTCGCCGCCAAGGCCAAGCTGCAGAAGACGATGACCGAGAACGGCGTGCTCAAGCAGCAGGTGGCCGAGCTGACATCGAGGTGCGCCGCTCACGAGCAGACCACAGGCGAGTAGCTCCTAAATGGGATATGCAATATGAACTGCCTTGGTAGAGTATCTGACTGGATATCAGAAGATCGTGGGTTCGAATCCCACTCAAGGAAAATCTTTTCATATTGCAGTTGGTATTTATTCACATCTACTGAGGTTAACAGCAAAAACCATATTTCACATGAATACATTTGTTCAATCAATGCAGCTGAAATACCATAATTAACCTACGATATTGGTTCCTTCCAAGGACTTCCATTACATGTTTGTAACTATAATATCTGCAAATTTGAATCATTACCATAGCTCGGAGTTAATAGAGCAGTGGACCGGAAATCCAAGGACCGTGGGCTCCAATCCCACGAGAGGCAAGATCTTTTAAATTTGCAGTCCACTTACAAAACTTCATCCCAACTGAGATGTCAGTAAATTTCATAATTCCAACTTTAGAATCTTAAAAATAAACAAATCAGTGAACAGTAGTTACTTTTTAATTAAATTACCTACATGAAGACTAACAATACCTACTACATATTAGTTCTGGATGTCATAAACTTGTAAGTTTATGGATGTCATAAACTGAAGAATTGTAAATGGCAAGAGTCTCCTTAGGAAAGGAAAAATATTTTAACTCAAAGATCGAAGGGACTCATGTTTGGCAACTGTTTCCACATGCACAGAGGAAAGCACGGTGCGCATGAACGCGCTCAAGTCGCAGCTGGAGGCGCGCATTGCCCGCGCCGAGAAGGAGAGCGCGGAGAAGGTTGCCGAGAGCCAGCGCCAGGCCGAGGAGATCAAGAAGCTGAGCACGCGCATGCAGACGCTGCAGCGCTCGCTATACACCATGCAAGTCAAGGTGCGTACAGTGACATTCCAGTTCTGTCTTGGGTTTTACATTGACCTATTGAGAGAATATTAAGACCAGTCTACACTAGCAACTATTGTATGATCAACTTTGTTCTGCACATGTACAGAGTACCTAATTGACACAAAAGTGACTTGAGCAGAACCAAGTTGATCAACCAAAAGTTGCTAGTGTGGACCGGCCTTTACATTAATTATGATATTTTTAATGTACAAACTTGGTCTTTTGTATTGTAATAGAAGTCTTCTAATTCAAGTAGTTTCAAAGTTTATAACAGTTTCGATCGAACAGATTTCTAAATTAAACCGACTAGATCTATTTCTGAATTATTTTCACATCCCTACTATCGTACAATGAGAGATTGTGTTGTACAACTTGCCTGAACTTGTGACTTGCTCAGGCTCATCAGGGCAAGCCGTCGACAAGTTCCGGCGGCGTGGAGAAGCCGATTGTGGATCCGCCGACCGCCAACATCAAGCCGATGGCCGGACCATCGTCGACAGCTGTCAAGCCCGCCAAACAGCCGCAGTCCAGTCAACAGTCGGGCGCTCTTGCACCTTGGACAGGTCAGAACCACCTGGCAATCACTCATTATTGACATAACTCGAACAAAGATTCTACACTAAAAAAATAATTCTATTTCGTATGACGGACACACCTTCTTGTACAAGTCTTTAAATATCTGTATTATTTGATCCAACTCAGAGGAATAATTCATTTAACTTCTATCAACAGCAAAATTTCACTGCTAATTAATATTTCCAATATGCGGTAGAATTGAAGTCTGGTTGTTATTTATTGCTATATCAATGCACCATTCTTACATTACCTCATAAATCAATCTCTTGAAGAATGTAAACTGTACCACCTAAATTTATTATATGCCATACATTACCATCTTTCATTTGAACTGTTATTTTCAATCAACTGTCTAATGTCTACAGGCTGTTTTGCTCCAATTTAGTCTTGAATATAAGGTTTGATACAGTTACAGTGGAACCTCTTAGTACGTTTCTCCTTTTACAAATGTCCCCCTACCTATAAGAACACAGGTTAAATTGTTTCTATAGTACGTTTTTCACTTTAGTACGTTTTTATCCTGGTCCCTTCAAAAACGTACTAAAGAGGTTCCACTGTATCACGTGATGTGGCAATAACAGTGTTTACTTGTCAGGTCGCGGAGAAACCCCGCTGGCCAGCATCCGTCCGATGTCGATGCAGTCACGCACCGTGGCGGTGTTGCCGACCAGCGTAACCGCCGGTCATGCCAACACTTCCAACGCCAGGTTAGTCGCTCTCCCACTCCTCTCTCCGGCACCGAACAATTACAGTTCTTGAACATACTTGCATCGAAATCCTAGATTACATGGTTCGAAGTTTGAACCATTCCTTTGTATCCTAGTGGTAACTACCTATGAAATTTTCTTTAACTAGAATTCTTGAAATAATATTTTTGTCTTCTATGATTCCAGTTATTACCTAACTGGATACAATCTTGAAATGCCTCCACCTTCAACACCATTTACTTCGAAATTATAAAAAGTTAAATGTTTAGTCTTCTTTTACCTATCAATTTGGTAGAGAAATAGAAGGAGGCATTAAGACCTATTTTTTCTATTTATGCTCTTGAACTGTTTTAAATTATGGTTTTGTAAATGCAACGATGAAGTCTTGATTGAGAACCACATAGAGCGAGTAGTTAACCGAGGATGGTTTCAGTGCAGCAGCGCTGGTGGCGCCGCAGCAGCAGGCAGTGCACACGACGGCCGCCATTAGCGCTGCGCTGACTGCCGAGGCACTCTCCTCGTCTTCCCCCACCTCGTCGCACACCGACTACATGCCGGCCACCAGCTCGGCCAGCACGTGCCAGGCCGAACCGCGCCAGGAGGCCGAGGCGCCGGTCTCGGCTGAGTCCACGCAGGTCAGTCTTGATTAGAAGTGCCATAACGATTCCGAAAATCTAAGTGTCGATTCCCACGGTCGTTACAAACTTTCATTTTCCATACTTTGACGCTAAATTGGTTTAATTTCGACACTAAATTAAGTCATTGAATGCTGAAATAATATGCGTCTACACCCAACAAATCATAAAACGGTATTTGAACGAAACGGATTGGTTCCTTGAAATAAATCCTTGTTATTGTCAATGAAATCGGAGCTCACCTACTAGAGGTAGATGAGGTGTTATCATAGGCTTTATAGGATGATGCCATCACATTTTTTTCAGACAATCCATTTCTTTCAAATACCGTTTTTTGATTTGTCGAGTGTACCTACTGTTGTTCCACTTGTCAAATGCTGTCAGCCCAAAGTTAAAATGTTAAAATAAACGCAATTTGAATCAAGCCAATCCAAAGCAATATCAATTTAAAAATTTATTTAATTAAATATCAATGTAAAATCGAATAATCGATGTCAATTCCCAGCCCAATTGAAGAGTTCTAAATTAGCCTGTTATCCTCCAGGACAACGAGGCGCAGGCGCCGACGTGCACAACCGAAGACGAGGACGAGGAGGACGTTGCGCAACACACGCAGCAGAATGTGGCGCAGCAAGCCGTGGCGCTGGTGCAGCCGCGCGTCGAGCAGACCGCGACCTCGCAGCCCCAGCAGGCAACCACGACGCAGCCGCAGCAGGCGACCACTTCTCAACCGCAGCAGGCGACCACTTCTCAGCCGCAACAAGCGACCACGACCCAACCGCAGCAGGCGACCACCACACAGCCTCAGCAGGCTACGACGTCACAGCCCCAGCAGGTATGTGCTGTCTTAACAATAAAATGAACACGTTATTTCCTCTTTAACACTTGTTTCAACTAATGCATGCTTGTGTTGTCTAGGCGACGACCAGCCAGCCGCCTGCCCTGCAGTCTCCCCCGCAGTCTCATCAGATGGTGGACCAGTCGAGCAACCGAGAGGTGACCTCGTCGGCGGTCAAGCGCATGAGAGAGATGGCCGGAGACAGTTCCACGGGCCGCACGGAAGAGGAGCCCCTGCTGTCCCCACAGGTACGTACCACTTCGCTTTCAATCAAGTGTACTTGCACCTACTTACTTGCTAATATTATATCACCTGTTTTTGGACTCTCTTAAAATGTTCATAGTGTAGAGTACCTATTAGAAAAGAAACATTCATTTACACTACAATGAAACCTTTTAAATTGTGCCGTAGTTTGTAAACTAGGTACCTACCTAATGATTTTTTTTTCTTAGTTTGATCAACAGATTTTCAGACTTATCCTGAATTCTGCAAAAGTAGTCTTGTTAGGTACAACAATGGCATTGCTCAGCCTCTCAGGGCTTCATGTGGATTTGGATCACTATTTGCAAATTTTTTTTATTTATAGAAATCTTTCTACTATTGCTTTTATCATGATTTACAATTAGTCAATAGAATACACTTCAATGCCACTATTTGACCACTACTTGATCCATCATGGACTACGATTGCTACCTTTTTTTTGAATGAAAGGGGAGTGGAAAGCGTGGACCCTGTATAGCAGCAACCCATGTTCCGCAGACGAAGCGCGTGCGCCTGGGCATGCCGCAGAACGCGTTCGCCACGGACTCGGGCGTGGACGTGGAGTACCAGGTGCCCACGTCGTCCCAGCGCGACCAGGAGGACGAGATCATCACGGTGGACTCCGAGGAGGACGAGGAAGAAGAGGAGGAGGACGAAGACGAGGAGATGCCCGACGACTGTGAGTAACTAGTCCTTTTTAATGACAATCCAGTGACTGCTTGGAGCATGTCTGCTCTACGGTCGGTGACATGCAAAGATCAACCCTCTCTAGCATAGGCCGGCCTATATCTTTCATCTTTGCCTGTCACCGACCGCAAGTGTTTCATTTAGTCTGCTTGTGCTACTCCTTACAGGGGGTGTAGGAATATTCAATAAAATTTGCGATTCGATATTAAAACATTTATTAGGTACCTAGGCTAATCAATATTTTGAATTTCAAAACTATCCTTTCACTTTCAGTAATGGCTTATCTTATTTTCTGATGCAAAGCGGTCCTCTCTTTGTTTAGTCTCAGGGTGACATGGGATGAATGAAAGGGAAGGTATGAGGATGAGTTATTTTATTATTTATTTTATGGGATGAGTAGGTAATATTTTTTCCCTCACACCTACTCTTCAGAATCGTCAACTATTTCCATGTGTAGTGTGTACAGAACAGTGATGACTGTGTAACTTTCATTTTGAGATGTACACATACATCTTTCGCCTCCAGCCAATAGCGTAAAGAGACTGCCTTTGATCTGGTTTGCTATTGGTTGGGTAGAAGTGAAAGATATACGGTTACATCTCGACATGAAAGTTACACGATCGCGCTGCCGTGACATGTGAGATGAAAAACGGATGATGCGCAGGTCTGGAGCTGGAGGCCGAGGCGGAGTTCGAGGACGACGTCGAGGTGTACGAGGTGGGCGACGGCTACTCGCAGGAGGAGGCGCAGATGGTCGGGTACGAGGGCGCCGACATCGACGAGACGCAGCGCGACGGCGACAACAACGAGGTGGAAGTCCTCGACGACAGCGGAGACGAGGTAAACGCTCAGTTTAGTGTCTCTTGACTTGGTCGTAGTTGGAGGAACTGTTGAAGAAGCTGATGATTGTTGAGAGTTGTAGGTCATTCATTCATAAGTTAATAGCTGGGCCCACCAAATAGTTCTCATAATTACAAGTCAATCTTAATTTGTAGCCTCATTTGTAACTTTTTTTGCTGCATAAAGTTGGATTTCCATGCTCCGTCACCGTCCGACCAAAACGACAGAATGCGATCACGTGAGCCGTCTCGACCAATCAGAGCCATCCCCATAAATCTCGGACGGCGACAGACCGGTCGAGAGGTCACGTGACCGCATTCTGACGTTTTCGTCGACGGTGACGGAGCATGGAAATCCACCTTAAATCAGAATAAAATATAAATTCAATTCACTGCGAAATAATAATCTAATATTTGTTGTTATGAGAAATACTCTAGGTAATGTGCTTGCTTATGAAACTGGAACCACTTTGTATGATCTCAATTTCTAGCACAATCAGCAATTGACATCCTAATTAAAACAGAAAGGCATCTTTAAAACCATACTTTGAAACCATTTATGTTTTCTTTGTTTAAAAATATAAAAAAATGAAAAGACTCGTTTCAACTTTCTCAATAATGGATCAATGAAGATGTAAATGGTTTCATATCAAATAATAACAAGAATTTCATTCTTTGACCTTGAGAGTGATCCTCCTTGTATCCTTTGTTTGTAGAAAAGAAGAGCTGAAGAATCTATTTATTTTCCTGACTGATATTTTTCAAGACATAAAACCTCTGCATGGACCCAAGCTAACCCAACCCAAGACTTTAAGAAGTTCCTCTTTGATACTATTATTGGGCAGGGGATATCAATTTTAATTATTTTTCTATGCTATGCAACAGATGTTTATATTTATAATTCAATAAATGTTTAATGAAAACAAATGGTGTCCTCTTTTATCTGATGTTCTATCTGAGTGTATTTTAATGTTTACTTGATGATTAACTAACTCCCCCCTCACAGGTTCCCAACCAATCAGAGAGCTCGTCACAGACGGCCTCTACCGTGGCCTCGGATCCGCCCCAGCCCACGAGCAGTGGCTCGGCCAATCAGACGGACTCGAGCGTAGTGACGTCTCAGCATACTCCATTCTCGGCATCGTTCGCTCGAGGTAGAGTGGTGCCTCCGTTGGGCCGGCAGCAGCAGAACCTTCTGCTAACGGTGAGTTACACTCTCAATACGAAAATTATAATTTATATCTGTATCTAAGAGGTAGAAGGCCAGAAGTCCATTTATTTCAATGATTCTTAAGGTGAGTTCAAAAACCAGTAATTATGCCATCCAATCATATTTGTAATCGTGGTATGAGTATTGTCTAAGAGAATTCTGCAATATGAATGTATGTGTTGCCATCAGTCTAATGCCAATTGATTACTCCATTAGGTACTTCATTTACTCCTTCATTACTTTATTCCAAAAGTTTGAAACGCAAATCGAGAAAATGGACTTCCGACCTGGGCCCTGATTCTACAACTCCAATGCGGTCGCCTAGCAATGATTTCAATGTTAAGTATATGGAAGAAATTGCTAGGCGACCACAATGGAGTTGTAGAATCAGGGCCCTTCTACCTCTGAGGTACAGGATCACATGAAATGATGAGGTCCGCAGTAGTAAGCCATCACTGTAATGTCGTAATCTCGAGTGGTCCGTCAACAAGCACGATGTTTGTTTGCAGCCCCAGGGCTACGAGGACGCCGGCGACGACGGCATCGTACCGAGCACGCCCACGCTCTTCGTCCCGCGCCACACGGACGGCTTCAGCGAGGCCGTGCAGATGCAGCGGTTCACATTCAGCGACAGCAGCGGCGCGGGCTCGGCGCGCGCGGCCCTCGCGCACGGAGCAATAGAGGGCGTGGACGACACGCGCATGGATCTCACGCAGTTGGATGATAGCACGGGGCGCAGTGTGCCCACCACGCCACTTCTGCCTCAAGGTCGGTATTATTGACAACGGTTTCTTTATTTGAGTTATGTCTAATGTCACTGTTCTGAAGCTAATGGTGACGAACATAATGATAATAATGAATGATAGGGAAATGAGGGTGACGCATAGGAAGTGATGGATAGTGCAAAGCCTGTTCGAAGGTAGCCTTCCCATCATTTGCCTCTCAACTCTTAATGCTCCTATCAAACACTGCGGCTACATTGTAGTTTATTTGATTTTTCGACGCCTTGATTCGGAATCGTGTGAAGCTTGGGAAATCCATCAAGGATCTTCTGTTGACCCTGCCACGATCAAAGAGCTGGAAACCTGCCTTGATCACATCAGTTCTCTGGAAATAAATGAAAACAGAACATGTCACGTCACGCTCGTCGGGTACTTATTAGTACCCAGACTCCAGTGAGTCTGGACGTAGCATTATTCTACATCTAGCCAATGAGTGAGACTGGACGTACCATTATCTTTGGTTATTCTTACGTCTAGGCGTACGAATATACACAGTGATTTGTCCCTGGGAGAAACTATATTGCCCAAGTGCTTTCTAGACTTCTGCTTATGTTGGGTTACTTTGTTCCGCAGCCTCAGTGTTCCCGAGCGATGCTGGCGAGGGTGGATCGAGCGAGCAACTGGCTGTCAGTTGCGTGCCTGCCATCACCATCACCGAGCCGCCCACGGACACGATGACGGTGCAAGAGATGCCGCCACCGGAGCAGCCAGGACCTGCAGAACGTACGTTCATACATGACATTACACCACATAATAGATTCTAGACATGAAGACTGACATGTCCCATTGTCTTTTGAATAGGAGAGCTATTTCCCTTTAATACATGTCAAAGATTTGTACAGATATATAATAATCTGCAAGAATGAATGTTGTGTCATGTTTAAGGTGGTGCAAGCGCGAGCGATTTTGCTGCATTTTAAAGACACTTTTTTGGATACAATTGGAGACAAAATGGGTGGACGAAATGATATGAAATTGACAAACTTGGTTATCTCTTGGTTCACTTAAATTTTTGCTTCGTTTTACGTAGTAATAATTAGTTGTTTTTTGGTGAAAAAATTGCTATTTTCTTGTCTCCCTGGGGCCATATTCTAGAACATTAAAATTCCCAATTCTGATGGAATCTGATACGGTAGGTGCAATGTTAATCCTTATGGCCATGCCGGATTCCATCAGGAATGGAATTGGGTAAACGTTCTAGAACACGCCTCCTGGGTGCCGTATAAAATTTATTTTAAAAAATGTGCCAAGTTACAACCCTAAGTCCATCCTTGAACAACACCCTTGTAATATTTGAGATCAATTTGTTAACAGGCTTGGTCTCCAATCGCATCCAAAATTTCATAGTTTTGCGCGGTTCTGTTAAAAATAAACGGCGACTAGTTAACAATGCACAATGCACATCCTATCAAAAGTTAACCACTTTGGAACAATTTTTCTCTCAATTTGCTCCAACGGCCGAGGCTTGTATTACCTTAAGACAATGTTGGCTTGATGATTTCAGAATCAACGGACAACTCCTCGGCAAGTAGAGATTCAGTTGGACAGAACATGGATTCCAGCGATGTATTTGATGAAGGTGAGTCCATTTGTCCTATCATGGAATTTCAACTGTTTTCATTTTTCTAGGGTTGTGCGATACTTCAATTTTGAAGTTGAGCCTAACCTCTAGATTTTCAAACCTGAACCGGACCTATAAAAACTGAATATCTATTTAACAATGCTTTTTGAACAAATAAATTTAACACAAAAAGCAATCACAAATTAATAATTATCTGCTCCTGTTGCCAACAATACTTTCTCAATGTCTTCACATATGAAAAGTGATGTGACCAATCCAGATAAGTGATTTTAATTGATTGCAGTAACATGTATGTGTATAATGTAGTAGTGGTATTATCGAATAAATGGCGCTAGAACCGGTTTTCCAATCGGTTTGCACAACCCTACAATTTTCCATGAAATGTATGGATTCCATTCCATTATACAAATGGGGCAACATTCATTTGCTGGAAAATGGAGTTTCTTGTATGAACAATGCGTTCACATCGTTCCTCATTTGCAGGCACAATCTCGGATAGCTCGGGCAGCGAGAAGACTCAGCCCGTCGCCGAGGTGGATGAGGGTCGCGAAGCTCAGGCGACCGAGCAGCCTCCCCCGCGAGGCAGGTACACAGCTCGACGCTCGGTACGGCCGGCCAACCGCGGGCCCAACGGCAGGGGGACCGCGAGAGGCAACGAGAGGGGCACCGGGAGGCCCACGCCAATCGTGTGGAGCAACGAGCCTAGGTCCAGCCAGCAGCCCCCCATGCCTTCACCACAGCAAAGAAGTATGTGCTGACTATTCGCTACCTATTTTCTGTCACTAAACTTGTAACAAATGGATATTCATATGATCATCAAATCTTCTCAAATATCATTAATTGGATGATAATGCAGAAAACAGACAAATTATTTAGGCGAGAGTAGCAAGCGTTCTACGGGACTCTTATGCCACCCTCTCTGTAGGTTTTTTTGTGTTTTTGTAGGCAATGCCGATTGAACCGATTGACTGAAATGGTCCCAGGTATAGTTTTTGACGAGATGCTGTGATTTTTGTAATTTTTGAAATTTAAATATGAACCATTTTACGGATCAACTTAAAACTTAACATTGTTAGTCATTGGGGCCAACATTTTCAGACTAATCTGTCGTTAAATCCAAAAGTTATTGACATTTTGTGTGTTGGCTGAAAAATTTCTTGAAAGAAATGTCATGTTTTTTTACTGTTACTTCGACGCTTTAGTTCCAAGGTCTTTAAAGCAGAATCTTGCAAATGCATATGAATTGCTAATCAACGCATTGCACAGAGCGTTTTCCTAGTAGCTCCTTCAGCTGGGAAATAATAATATTTTATCAGAACCTTTTGATTACGTCTTTTTAATGGTTAATTTGATCTTTTTTTGTAACCTATTATATTCCTAATATTCTTCATAGGAAGAAAATGCATTTCCTGTGTAGAAGTCCAAATCTGTGCTGTGTGCCAATCCGAGTTCTCCAGTGACCAAGTTCTTGTTTTGTGCAGTGCAACGCGTGTCCATGATGCCGATCCCGATGGCGCAGCCTCTCGACCAGATGCCCATCGATGTAGTGGGCCCCACTTACCAGCAGCGCGGCGCTGTAAGAGGCGCCCGTCGCATGCGCAGTGGACGACCAGCAAGAGGTTACCCATTCGGTCGGCAGCAGTACTAGAGTGGCTCGACAAAGTGACTAGTACACCGTCGATTGACACGATTCCAGAGAGATGCGACATCTCAAATCTGCATTCATTATTTATTTGTGTAAATAACATTATTAATTGACGTTTCTCATGAAACGTAGTTAAATAGAGTAGGCAGAAATCTGCACTGAACTTGACTACCTATTGATTAATTACGTATTTCATTATTCATTATTATCCATATAAATTTCATTTGTGTAGTGCAAATTACTGTTCTTTTTTATTAGTTTTATTGACAATTGATAAAACAAAAACTATGAAACACATTGCTGTTTTTATTTCTCTTAAAGCCCATATTCACCAGGCAATTCCTATCAGCCAATTTAAATTTCTATTCATAGCTTAAAAGAGCGTCTTTTGTTATCACCGATGCAACAATTGAATTTTCTCCGAGGATGGACATTACATGTCAGATTTAACTATAAAGTATAAATGGATGTTATTTGTAGGGTACATAAGTAGTAATGGGATCCTTTGCACATCTACATATTAAAGATTTCTCCAAAGCATACAATTGCAAAGATAATTATTACTACTTGACTTTCACTGAAATAACAGCATTTCTGAATTGTGCCAACAAGATGAGGTCAACAATGAATGATGTCACTTAAAAACTATAAAATAGTAAAATTGTAGTTTAAAATTAAATGAAACTCTGAATCCAAGTGGTAATGGTTGAAACTGTTCAAATTGAATTGCTTTGTGTGACTTAAATAATGAATTAAAATTTAGTAATTATATCGGTCATATTTATTTCAAAATGGCCAAAGCCTCTCTTTACTCATAAAATAATCATAAGTTCCATAACCAACATCTTGAGTTGCACCATTCTTTTAATAGTAGGTCTGTTCGTCGGGGTGTTCTAACCTGCTCGAAACACACCGGAAGTCAATACAAGTAAACTATTCTTCTGTTGAACTTTCAACAAGAAAGTTCAACAGAAGAATAGTTTACTTGTATTAACCAGTTACCAAACTTATAAAGGAAGCAAAAATGAATTTGAACACCGGAAGTCGTCACGGAAAAGTTTACTTATACCTATCCGTCGAGTTTTGATTCGTAATTCATGCACCTAACATATTCAGTGACGTACTTCCGCCTGCTCCGAGCAGGTTAGAACACCCCGACGAACAGACCTACTGAACTGATCCACTTTTATTTCTGGCAATCAAGACAAAATGTAGTAGTTTTATTTGCTTTTTGTTTTGTTTATACTTTATTTGTTGTTTATTTGTTATTTGGCTTGCTCTGAGCTCCAAGGTACCTACTCTATATGTTTTCATCTTGTTTTGACCGAATTCATTTCGGCGTAATACCAGTTAATGGCAGGGAACGAATAATATTATCACCCCACTGCTACTTTCTCTAAGCTATCACCTGTTCTAGCTGCCTTGAGCAGCCCAATGAACAGAGATGAACATGATTAGAGGAAGCTGTGATTCACTCATATTTTTCAACTTTAGAATCATAATTTTTATCATTGTAGGCAATATATTTGTAGAACTTCAAGACTGATGCTGCCAGTACATGGAATTGTATTTTGATCATTGTTGGTGAAGTATTTGAAGTGTACCAAGAAGTGACGTGGGCAGTACCTACTTAGTTGATCAAATGCACTACCTATTTATGACAATGTCTAGTTATGGTAAGTAAAATAAATTAATTTTCTCTACCTAACTACATTGTTGAATGTAACATGATTTTATTTGCTTATCAAGGAACTGCCAGTTCTGTAATAAAGATTTTGAGAAAAACATCAAATACAATGCGTTGGCAAGTCCGCTTACAAAATACTCGATGTCCAAGGTAAGCGCAGATAAAATTTGTGTACCTACATACCAAATAGGAATAGTTGATAATAGCCATTTCAGCAATTAGATGTTTTTAATCTTTAAAATTTAATTGCAGTGGCTTGCAACCCGTCAAGATGGCTTTTGTCAAATATGAATCTACTGAATTGACCCAGAGGTCATCTGCCCCACCATTAATAATAATGCATGGATTAATGGGATCCAAATCCAACTGGGACTACATATCAACAAAGATAAACTGCATCACAAATCGAACAATATTTGCCGTTGACGTGCGTAACCACGGAGACAGTCCGCACACGGATGAGATGAGCTACCCGCACATGGCTGCGGATGTGAAGGAGTTCATGAGTTATATGGGTATCAAGACTGCCACGTTGATGGGGATGGGGATCAGTTCGCGAGGTGTCATGGCTGCAGCACTTCTCTATGTAAGTTTATGTTGAATCACCAGATGTGAAGTGACATCCGAAGGCCATATTGTTGGGCTAGGGGCCATGAAAGCATTGTAAAATCATGAACTTAATTAAAAAATTTGCTGGTCACTAGAACACTTTCAGTAAACTTCATAATATGTTAATAGGTAAAGAGGTAAATAATGCATTATGTTTGCATTAAGAATGTACCGATCACCTTTTAGGTACCTTTAATATCTTGGGATTAACCCTTTGAAGTTTGAACATGCTCGGTAGAACCGAAATTATTTGTATATCTTCTTCAACAACGGAAGGTTGGGAATCTCGATGCCGTCTAGGCGGATGTAGGATAGCATAATACAAGGGCTAAAATTTTTTGCCCACCAGTAAGATCTGGATGAGAGTTTAGTGTGTCATGGAATTAATTAGATACACATTTTTTTAATGGATAGGTATGGCAAATAAACTTTTTATTATTTCAAGAGATGTTGTTTCTAGAGTGTGTCTGGTTTGGAAATTTCGAGATTCAGTTACTGATGTAGCAGTAATGTGGATGTTTATTTCAGCCCTCGCTGGTAGATCAATTAATTTGCATTGGAGTGACTACAGAAGGCCCGCTGGATCTTCGCGTACCAATGTTTCTACAGACAATTCTTGATATCGACCTAGAAGTTCTGAGAAACTTGACAAAAGAAGAAGCATTGGAATCTGTCGACAAGCAGCTCATGGAAAATAATATGCAAGAAAAGCCAGTCCGACAGATGATTCAGTCTGGATTAGTTTCCAGCGCCGACGGAGGCTACCGATGGAGGGCCAACGTCGCAGCTCTTTTGAAAAACTTCGAATGCAACTTGGTATGTTTCAAAAAGCCAGAAAGCACTACAACATTTGATAAACCGACATTGTTCATCCAGGGTAAAGACTATCCAGAAACCCTCAAGGATGAATGGAGGCCCATAATCAGGAAAACATTTCCATGGGCAGAGTTCGAGCTAGTTCCTGGAGCCAAGCATAAAGTGCACTGGGAAAAACCCGACGAAGTTGTTAAAATAGTATCCGCTTTTATTTCAAACTCGTACGAATGCAACAAATAATTGTTGTTTAATGTTGTAACTGTTCGACATTTTGCTCGTATAAATGCGTAAAATGAGGGAAATGTTTGTGCTAATAAATTCTGGCTGTAATAAGACAATTTGTATGGGTGAAAGTTTATTCAAATGTAAGTTGCTACACTACATACATAATAATAATAATAATAATTATATAATAATACATACAATACAATCTTCTTAAATTACTTCTCATATGTAAATTTATAGTCCCACTGAGACTATGTATTGGCTTTATTGCAAGAGAGAAAACAATAAAAAAATGGCTAGATATGAATGTAAAAAAATAATCAATTGAAATATGAGCTGCAATAAAAAAACCTCGAGAAGTGGAAGGAGCGCCATAACAACTGCAATTATAAGATAGTGACAATCTCATTGAAGATGTTGAGGCTACGAAGTTGTAGTGAAGAGGATGAATTGCTTTTCGTGCATCATTGAGTGCAATTTTATACATTTTAATCTCGTGAATATTATGAACAATTTTCATAGTTTGCAATCTCAATTTATGTAAAATAAACATGTTAATAATTTCACAATGAACATGTCACGTCTATAAGGAACGAAGATCAATTCATTCCCTACAACTAAGCGTCATCTGCAACGAATTGGTCAGAACTTGGAAATGGTCGAGGTCTTCATTGGTCATCCTTTACCATAACTTCTCAATTGGAAAATACTTCCTACTCTTCATAGTATGTAGTTTCGTGCGAAAAGAACTAAATAGCCCGAGCCAGCCCAATCCTGCTTAAGCTCTAAAAACAGCTACTTAATTAACAAATGAACAACTTCAGTTTGCCTAGTAGATTAATACACAAATAGGTATAGATAATATCAAAAAGTATCTACCGAATCCATGATTATATTATCTAGACTACAGTAGGCCCCTACATCTCTCTAACCAGGAATATTCCCAATCAAGCTTCTTAACAACCTTATATACATAGACCGACCGTTGTCGCTACGAAACACTCCAATGAATCCTAATGCACGGAAGTGTCCACTACGTCCCTATTCAAGTATTGCTTAAATCTACCGCCCCGTACGTAATACTAAAGCTGGTACATAAATGCTGGCTCATGATTATTAAAAGTGCAAGCAGCATTTAGCTTAATTACGAGGCGGATTAAGTTGTGGTGTTAGGTAAATAAAATCTACAACATATATCTACTGAATAATGTTCTGTGATTGTGGGCCACAGTGCATGTGTACGAGCTACACGTACATTCTCAATTCACTTTCTGACGTAGCGAAAAGTGCCCGTAAAAACTAAGAACTTTTACATCATTATTTTTAGCAATAATTTAATAGAAAAAAATAAATACAGGAATAGATGACTGAAAGGAAATGGTCTTAATGTGTTTGTTGTTTGACGTCCCTAACTCACTTTTCTACGATTGTGAGTGATTTGCTAAGACTAAGGGAAGGCAGAGTGTGGATTACCTGGCTAACGTTTCAAAACACGCGTAAATTCAAGACGATGGACAAGAATAATTGTGAACAAATCATTTTCAACACTAGAACTTGGAAGCTTCTTGTGAAAATAAGAGAAGAGATGAAACATTTCATCTGCTTTAATATTATTGAACTAAGGTGGGTAATCTTTGCGAATGAAGTATCAATCTGTTCTGAATTGCTGAAGATGTTTTACCTTCAATACCTGCTTTTGCTCAATATCATGGGAATTGATTGTGATAGTACTCTATACTAGTGGAGTATCAATAGTGTTAAGAAAATAGACTCATTTTACTTTCAGTCGTCTGATGTCGAAGCATCCAATGACATGCTATTTTTTCTTGGTCGGATTGCGCTGGGGCGTTGAGGGTCGTCCGGAATTCATCCCAGTGTACTGGTACTTCGCTTTCTTCTCAGACGGTTTCAAGATCTAAAAACAACAAGATTCTGTCAAATGGAGTCTTACGATTTTACACAGGACAGAAGCACTGAATACTGGTCTAAGCCGCCAACCTTAGGTAGGGTTGGGGTTCAATTGCATTGTTGAAAAATATTTTTATTTTATAATGGCATTTCCACTGGCCGCACTGGGTCGCACTAGTGATGCACTCAGATTGAAATTTGCATTGAGTTTTGTATGGTGACATAATTTCAGTGCAGCCCCAGTGCGGCCAGTGGAAAACGCCATCATTTTCGTAGTTAAATTTTTTCTACCAATGGAGTCATTATTTTACAGTAAGACCAACTTTTATTAATGTAAGAATATTGAAATTCACAACTGAAGTTCACAATTGCAAGTTACATTTGTTAAGAATACCTCCTTATATTAACTTAGCGGCTAATTCGCAGACTTGCTCCGCTGCGCAATAGAATGCACGTACATTACGGTTCACATCCGGCCGCAGCCAGGGTCGCTCTTTTTATTTTGAAATTTTATAGGTTTTAATTCTGCCTAACCATAGAGTTATTTTTTTAAGTTGCCCAGCTTTAATTTTCACAAGATCGAATTTGTCTACCCATTGAGTTTTATTCGTTCGGCTGCCCTGTAAAACACATGCGTATCCTACTGCGCAGCGGAGCAAGTCTGCAAATTATCTGCTAGTCTTTTTTTTGTTAGAGTAAGAATACTGAATAGACTTCCACACTGTAGGTTTGGGGATCGAAGAAGAGGAGGAGGATGAAACGTCAGGCCTGGCCAGCCGGTTAGGAAGAGATCCGAGGCCCTAGACCCAGTGGGAGCTCCCACTGTCTGACCTGACAACATTGTCGGAACCAGAAGAAGATTATTATTATATTTAATAGCTTGAATTTTTCTATGGAGTTTTGTAGGCCGTATTAAGGTAAAGACCAACTTAAATAATCACAGAAAAATTGAAATTGCCATAAATTGCCACTCACACTCAACAGCATGTCCCGTTATAAGAAGGAAGTTAGTTATTTATAACAAGGACACAGCTTGGCAATCGAAGTGCACTTCTAGATATTTCTGGCCACTCTGGTTATTTTAGTCAATGCCACACACGTATGGTGACGACTGACGCTGCAAGTGAATGACTCACCTGGAAGGAGCACATGAGCGTCTCGTCAACCGACATCATGCCGCCGGCGTTGTCAAACTCGCCGCAGTAGTTGGGAGCCGAAAACAGTGTGACGAGTTGGCGCTTGGCGAAGAACTCATACCCGTCTTCAACCACCTGAGACACAAACAATGTCCAAGTTAAAGACAGGCCCCTGTTGGAAACGATGCTTCCTCAGGTTTTCCTCATCCCCCCTCCCCTCATTCAAATAAATTCTCGCTATACATACTTCAAATCATGGAATCTACCTATTATGGTGTTCAGAAGACTACGTATGAGTAGGGATAGTTTGGGGATGCGTGTGAAGTTTTGCCAAGGTTCATAATAATTTCCAAAATGAAAATTTGCTAACTTACGAAGAACAAGGAGAATCTGTGAGCCAGCATAGATTGCTAAGGCTGAGTTTCACCAAGATTCTAAACCCGGGTTAGAGGCGGTAAACCTGGTTTAGAGGCCCCTAAACCAGGTTTACCGCCTCTAAACCGGGGTTAGAATCTTGGTGAAACTCAGCCTAAGAATCAAAAGCTTGAATCTTCAAAAACATAGTTTTTCAGCAGAGCAAAGAAACTGTTTATAAAATAGTTCACACATGAGATAAGCTGGTGCTGCTCTTGTTTTTCTGTCTTATTATTCTAGATGGTGATACAAGCTATTTAGTATTTACCATTCATTTTCGCCCAAAATGGAGATATGTGGTCTTGATTCTTAGCCATCGATATTAGGTTTTACTATTACTTGATGGGTCACTACTCTCTACGATGAAAAGGCCAGTCATTTATATTGTGGTATGTTGGATGAAAAAACGAACTAAGAACCCTAAATTTTGTTTTATTATTAATTATTATAGACTAGTCAATGAAGACAATTTTACTTTGAAAAATTATACAGTAGGTAAGGTACCTAGGTAGGTACGTAATTTTAGTTCTTACACCAACACCAGTCACTGTCCGATGATATTATATATAAAATCACATCAAGTAAGCATTTCAAAATTTACAGAATTAAACTTATGTACCTACAAAATGATTTAATTGTGAAATCATTAACTGCAGAGGAATGTACCATATGAATTTTGGAAGCTACAATTGATGAGAATTCTAAAGAGTCACGAGTAAATAGTATACCTGATGGGCTCGACAGATGAGGTCGAGGTCATGACGACTGAGAAACTTGCCGACGACGTCTGCTCCGAATGTGAACGAGACTCCGCGGTCGTTCTCTCCCCATCCTTGCACGTCCTTGTCAGGATCCGACCATAGCAAGTCACACAGCAGACCTGGAGCCAAGCACAAGAATGAAAACTCAGTCTTCCTACTTTGTAGATAGCCGAGTTGCTTATCATTTGGTGCTGACATGCAACATCAAAGCTTGATTCAAATTATGTGCAATGCTTCAATATTCAACTAGGAAGATCTGTCTAAAAATAATTCAATTCTAACTACTAGTAATAGTTCGTATTTGTAAATTTGTATTATTTTTTTCTTCGAAAGATTGAATGAAAGATTGATTTGAATAATTAGGTATGTACAAGTGCACTTGGCACAACTAAAAACGGTAGGTAGGTAGGTTTGAACGAAACGGATTGGCTGGTCAGGTTCCTTGACTTGACAATCAATCCTTGTTAGGTATTACCAAATAGGTGTACCAGTTAAATCAGAGCTCATACTAGAGTTAGATGTTGTGATAGCATAGACTTCCTCGGATGATGATACTGATGAATCTTTTTCAGCCAATCCGCTTTTAGTTTGGTCAAGTGTAATATATTGATGGCTTCGACTAAAATGTTATCAATGTCAATACAAAGTATTCAAGAATATGATAATAATGTACATGTACCTAGTGTGTACCCAACCTACGAGGTTGGTGGACTACCTACCTACAGGTATTCCACCTATACTTCTACCAACTATGAACTTAGTAAGGTCCTGTGGTTGCCAATAAAGCTTAGATTTTGGCTGTCAAGTAGTATTACCAGTGTCTGGAACGTCGGTGGGTCGCATGATTCTGCGAATCTGTTCCATGCCCTGCAGATCAGGGCTCAGACCTCCATGGCAGCAGAAAATCTTCTCATCGATG
Source organism: Leuctra nigra (assembly GCA_934045905.1). Lineage (NCBI taxonomy): Eukaryota > Metazoa > Arthropoda > Insecta > Plecoptera > Leuctridae > Leuctra > Leuctra nigra. The sequence goes on along the minus strand of OW203767.1, from coordinate 17,916,709 downwards.
ATGGCAGCAATCGGCAGACAGTTGAAACAATCCGTAAATGTTTTCCACAGTTTGATGTTGTAGCGACGCTTACCTAGGACATAAATCCAAACAATTAATATGTAACTTTAAAATACAAATACACGTAGGTAGTACTAGGTAATTCGTGTATTGACCAGGTAGGTAGCTACAGGGTACCTATACTTACATTCATCATAGAATCCGTATATTCGATTGATGCTGGCACATTCGTGATTTCCTCTCAGAAGAAAGAAATTCTCTGGATATTTGATCTTGTATGCTAGCAAGAGGCAGATGGTCTCCAGCGATTGTTTGCCCCTGTCGACATAATCTCCCAGAAACAAGTAGTTTGCCTCCGGAGGAAAGCCTCCATACTCGAACAGACGCAGTAAATCGGTGTATTGGCCGTGAATATCACCACAGATCTTCAGTGGAGCCTCCAATTCTAATAAGATTGGCTGCTGTAAGAATATTTCTCGTGACTTTAAACACAAGCCGCGAACTTCCGATTCTGACATTTGGACAGACTTGCCAGGGCGACATCCTCGTACTGAAATGGCAAAGAATTGTCATATTTCATTAGACTAACGAATTCCTGAACATTTTGAACATATTAGTATTATTATATCCTTCACCTATAACAATTTCTAGGCCAGAAATGATTATAGGCCTAGTAGGTTATGGCCTGTCTGTGCAACTTGGGCTTGTACCCTTGAAAACAGGCGATCAGACTGTCAGAACGACCGAGGTTATGCCCTAATTATTTATGATCCAATTCAATAAAATGAGTTAAACTATAGAATGCATGAAAGGCCAATGATCATAGAAGACGTTCTTAACAAAGAACATAAATAATAGCGGTGTTTATTACCTTCAAGGAGTCTTTGAATTAGGCTGTCAATATTCAGCTCTATATCAGCCATTTTTGTCACACCTGAAGAAGAGTGAGATGAGTGAAGAAGAACGGTTTTGGGCGTTGACGTCAGAGCGCTAGTGTCCGCCAATAACGCGGGAAATTTGACGTCATGATTCAGATAACCAGATGTAACGCACTGTTGCGCTTGGCGAGTTTCCAAAGTAGCTCAAATAGATTTTATGCCAGTGTTTAACCCTGCAAATAATTATGAACATTCCCAGTCGCATGCTACAAGAGTGTGTATTTTCCCATGTCACTATGCATATAACACATAAAAATGGGTTGAGAATAACAACTTCAGAAAGCAGATGGTACCAGCACCACCTGCTATGCATTTGAATTCTTTATTATTATTATTTATTGATTGATACAACTTTGACTAATGCTACTATACATATTTCAATTATTAATAATAGTCAATGTTCTTAAGTGCACTTATTCGTCGGTTGTTGTAGATTTTGTAAATTCATGTCGGAACAACGGACTTCATCCTCTTCCTCAATTCTTTATTGTTCTGGGGAAGTGGCTCCACGACGCTGGCAGCCAGATTGTTCCACAATCTGATCCCATGCGCTGCGAGAGAGAACTTGCCAGTGTCTGTTCGCGGCTGCAACAGACGAATTTTCTCGGTGTGGTCTCCTCTCGCGGTGTAATTCGGTCTCTGCAGTAGCTCACCTAGCTCCTCCCAAGCCTCTTCATGGCAGTAAGCCCTGTATATAGCGATAGCTCTGGATGCGTCTCGCCGGTCTTCCAGAGACTCCCACTTCAGTGATTTTATGAGTTCAGTGGGGCCAGGAGAGTTTCCGAATGAACTCTCAACATACCGTGCAGCCCTCCTCTGTACCATATCCAGCTGGTGTTTATTCACCATGGTATATGGACTCCACACACTGGCACAATATTCCATCTGTGGACGAACAAGGGTGAGATATGCCAGTTCCTTTGCCTTCTTTGCTGCACCTTTGAGGTTCCTCATGACGAACGGCAGTGATTTGGATGCCTTCTTTGAAGTTACGTCAATGTGGTTATTCCACTTCAGGTCATCAGACAGCCACACTCCAAGGTACTTAGCATCCTTTGTGGGATCAATTGGTAGGTTCCCAAGCTGGTACTGGTACTGTATCCGTGTTTTCCTAGTGCTGAATGACATCTTGATGGTCTTATCGATGTTGATTCGCATCTGATTCAGGTCCACCCACTTGGCTAGTTCTTCGAGGTCTTCCTGGAGCTGCCCGCAGTCATTGGTGTTGTTGACAGTCCTGTAGATTATACAGTCGTCTGCGAACAGCCGCATTTTGGAGTGCAAGATACACTGTGGAAGATCGTTCATAAAGATCAAGAAGAGGAGTGGACCGAGAACACTTCCCTGGGGTACTCCTGATGTCACTGTAATTGGCAGGGAGATTTCTCCTTCAATCCTTACTACTTGCTTTCTGTTATTTAGAAAGCTCCATATCCACTTAATGACCTCCTTGTTAAGATTTAGTTGGGATATCTTTTCCATAAGGAGGTCATGTGGCACTAAATCAAATGCTTTGGCAAAATCTATTAGGATGGCATCAACTTGCTTTGCTCTGAAGTCCACTTCTTGAACTAGGTCTTGTGTAAGACCCACGAGGCTAGCCTCACAAGAGTAGTGAGGTCGGAAGCCAAATTGACTTCTTGTGAAGAATTGAGTTTCGTCTAGGATTTGCCTGATTTGTTTTTCAATTATCTTCTCAAGTATTTTACATGGAATACAAGTTAGACTTATAGGCCTAAGTCTAAAAGGTGGCAGTTGAACTGGCAGTCCAGGAAATGCTTTTATCTTTTTCTTAAGTAATAAAATAATTTAAATTATACCCAAGGAGGTTATAATATGATTATACCTGATAATAATAATATCGCGACCCTGCTTCCAACTATTGTCGGGTCAGGGGGTGGGATGATCCCACCAATGTTCTAGGGCACTTGTGTTCTCAGAGCCGACTTGCCAAGTCCGACACTCCACACTTCTTCAATCTCTTCTTCCAGTTCTTCAGCCTCCTCTCTTTCCACCAGCTCCCTCCATCTCTCTCTGTCTTCCCACCACTTCTCTGTTGTAATTACTCCCCAACACTCTCCTCTTTCTTCTGCAGCTGCCTCTATTCCGTTGATCCATTTGGTTCTAGGTCTTCCTGCCTTTCTTCTGACACCCATGGCTGCACGCTCTGCCTCTCTACATGGTATCCTCTCTTTTCCCATCCTCTTCATATGTCCGTACCATCTTAGCCTCTCTTTTCCAAGTTTAAATCTAAGAGATTCCACTTCTAGGTCTTTTCTAATCTTTGCACTCCTCACCTTGTCCATCTTCGTCACTCCTGCCACACTTCTCAGGAACTTCATTTCTGCAGCCTGCATCTTCATTTCTTCTTTCCCTCCCATTGGCCAAGTTACTGCTGCATATATTAAGATTGGTACAAAGTAGGTTTTGTACAGTAATATCTTACACCTCTGTGGTACATCTTCATTCCATAGTAGCTTCCTTACACTCTGGTAAAACACTTCTGCTGCTCTGACCCTCCTCTCGATCTCCCTGTCCACCTTTCCATCCTTTGCCAATACACTACCTAGATATTTAAACTCGTCTTTTTCCGTAAGTTCCTCTCCTCGCATCTGCATCCGGCACCGTGTCTTCTGTTGCCTTTCCATAACCATGGTTTCGCTTTTTTCTCTACTGATTTCTAGTCCATATTTTGCTGTCACTTCTTCCCACCTGTTGAGTTTCTCTTGCAACTCTTCCTCGGTCTCTGCCCACACAAGAACGTCGTCTGCATATATGAGTGTGCGGGTGTCCTCTTGGTCCTCCGGCTCAACCTCTCTCAGCATCTCATCCATTACTACTGTAAATAATGTTGGTGACAATACACTCCCTTGCTTCAGTCCCTCCCTCACTTCGAACCAGTCCGTTTTTCCCACTCCCGTCTGCACGCAGCTACTGTTCTTCTGATATACATAATAATTACAAATTAATAAATTATAAAATTATAAAATAGGTAAATAAAAAAACAATCATTATTCATTTTCCATCCTTTATTAATGTTATGCAGCATTATAAAATCACATTTTTGGTAGTAATTTCAGAGTAAAAAATTACATATTATCACCAAATCTATTAGGTACATCAACCTCAGGATTCACAAAAATAAATATCTTGTTACATTATATATAGTATAAACATTTTAGTTAAGAAATTCAACTTTAAGTCATTCATTATAAATATTAAATATCGCAATCACATAAACTTTGATCAATACGTATCAACAGTCACAATAATAACAATAAATTATTTAGCAGTCATGGAAAGTTACCTACAACTCACGTGATCAAATTTACAATAGTCGAGATAATCTTCTTGCCGTTGACATGTGTCAACAGATTAATTGACGGATCTTTGATCTTCTCGGCCAGCAGTTTCACCAACTCGAGCCTGATTTGGTAGAGCAACTCTGCGATGTCGTGCGTCTCGACCGCGAACTTGATCCATCCGTCTTCGAGCGCCAGGATGTACATTCCCATGTAGAACTCGACCTTGAGATCGCTGCCGCTGAAGAGGATCAGCGGGAGCATCGGGGCCATGGAGCAGTCCCGGATGAAGATGCGGCTGGTCTTCACCTTCTCTTGGTAGACGAGGTAGGGACTCAGGTAGTTGGTGGTGGTGTAGTTGACTGACGAAGGATGAAGGAACACCTGGAGAAAATTACAAAATTCATTGTCTTACCTTTACTTATCCACCCGACGCTAGTCGAGTCCATATTTAAGAAGTGTTACACGTTACCCCATAACTACAATCCGTTCTATGACAGAAGGAGATGAAGAAAGTAAATTAAGAATCTATGATTAAAAAGCACCGGACACACTGTCGACTTCTGCGAGAGTGGAGAGCAGCTCTCTCATTGGCTGAGAGTGTTTCTGACAGATGGAGCCTTTCTATATTTTTCGTAGGTAGCCTATATAGTTTTCTATCTACCAAAAATATAAGAAAGAAAAGAATCTTTCAGAAATGCTGTCAGCCAATGAGAGAGCTGCTCTCCACTCTCACAGAAGTTGACGGTGTGTCTGGTGTTTTAGGTAGGTCCAGTTTTTCAATACCTACTCTGCTAAAACCAGTAGGGTTAAGTTTAAACAGTCATTCAAGGAATGGCATTGGTTGTTGCCATGGCAATTTGGTCCTAACCATAAGTTTACAATTGAGCAGAGCATTGAAAAACTGACCCTAAATAATAAATGTATTCAGTGGGAACTTCAAAATGGCAGTACGTAAAACAATTGACATGCAATTAACGGGTATAGGCACCATGCGTTCATAACACTAGCGCCACTAGTGAAAGAAGTCGGCATCGGTGGCAGGAAAAGATCAATTGTTTCATCTCATCTCAAATACTAGCTCGAGGAAGGGCTCAAATTCATATTTTCATCAGATTCAGTGAAATTGTGTACACAGTTATGACAATTTTCATAGGTAGTGAAATTACTTGTGATACACATTATTCAATTTGAAGAATTGATAAATGCGTAATGTTTGCAAAAACATAACATAACTGGTGCAGCACCTTTGACAGCCTGCCAACGTTTCAAATTTCTGCCACCCGCCGCACTAACTGTATTGTCACAGAGAAAATGACTCCTACGCACTGTGCCTATGTAGTAAATTGTTCCTCTTTTCTTACTTACCTAGCCTAAATGTGCAGTTTTTAATTAGTCAACATGGGAGTTTGCCAAGAGTGTCCATGCAAGGGACTTACATAGCCGTCGTCTTTAGTCTTGAACTTGATCTCGATGGCGTTGATCTCCTTTGGAACTGCGCCGCCGATGGACGCCTCGAAAGACTTCTCCGGAGTCAATATCTTGACGACGTTCGGGTAGAGAGCGGCCGTCAGCATCGCCAACATCAGCTTAGAGTTGGCTCCGTTCGCATTCAAGTTGGAGTCATGCTTTGTTATCTTCAGAACCTGGAAACACAGGAAGTAGAAAGAATTAAATGAATTCGTGGACGTATTTGAAAATTGGTTGGAATTTTCGGATTATTTTTAACACTTGATGCTACTATTCTGCCATTGCAATTCGACATGAAATTGGAATTAATAGGGAATGCATACATTAAAAATTTATTAAAGACCAAAATGTCAACATGTTGTTGGTAAAACATACTATTTTCACACTCAAAAGTGTACATTTTCATTCATTATGACATTTAAATTCAGTGGACATTTTAGCAGGAAAACAGTACATATTCCTGACATTTCCGAACGAGTGACATAATTTTTATAAACCAACAATGATGTTGCCATGGTTACAATAAAATATGACATCACTTGTTAGGAAATGTTAGGAATTACTGTTTTCCCGCCAAAATGTCAACTGAATTTAAATGTCTTATTTATCAATGAAAATTTACACTTTTAAGTATTAAGTCATGAAAATTTAGTGTGTTTTACCAATATTTTTATTGTTATTTGAAAAATTTAACTATAATGCATTAAAAAACTTTTGCATATTCCCTATAAAAAATTACAAAATTAAAAATAAATAAGGTCTAAGGAAGGGGAAAGCAGGATAACCATTAATCAAGGTCATATATATATATGGATCCATCAAACTAAAAGTTTGTTATGACTTATGATTCCCAATCTTAAACCGAAGAAGAGGAAACAAGTACTACCAGCAACAGCTACCAGACTCAGGCCCGGTTGCACTATGTCCCGATAAAGTTAGCGGTAGGATTTATCGGCTGAAAGTACAGCCAATGAAACAGCCTTATGTAGGTATAAGTATCAATCTTCATATCTTTATTCTATACTCTTTATATTTTAAGTAATCCTATAATTCATCATGGTCCATGATTGCATAACGAAATGCATGTGGTTTCAAATGTTGTTGACTGCACACGACTAGCAACTCACCTCGTCGCCTCTGTTGCGTCGAATGTGGCCGACGTCGATGTCTACGAAGCCGATGGAGACGAGCAACTCCAGCAGCTGTTGCTTGATGTCGCCGAGCGTCTGCAGGACGCGCCACGAGAGGAAGTTCTCGTCGGCGAAGTTGCGGCCGGCGTAGCGGCTCCGAGTGTGGACCTCGTGCCAAGTCTAAAGCAGACACATACGTCATTCGACACTCACAAGGACTGAACAAAGCTGCTGACAGCGATTTTACATGTTCATTGAGATATTAGAGAAAGATACTTTTAGGGACAAATATATAATAGAAAACGTGTCTAACAAATACATAATATATATTTTTAAGACTAGGTACTTCCATTGCTTATGGATTTGAGAAAACATCCACAGATCTAGAGTCCAATTAAAGACTGCAATTTCTATTTCCAAATATTTAAAACTCAAATATTTGCTTTGTCTTGTAGAAGTCAAAGGCATATTTGAGGCAGAGTTACCGGAAAATAAAAATATTATATAATTAATTTGAGCTTGAAGCAAACACAAACATTCTGACATCCCCCAAAAAATATCGAATTCGTTTAAAATTCAATAAACACTCTAAACCCAAAACCACAATTTTTCTGTAAGACTTGTTAGCCTGATACAACAATTGCTAAAAAAAATTCTGCAGCCATGCTTCCACATGTACCTCTGCTGAAGACATATGAACCCACCTGGTATGCTTTGAGCGCTGTCAACTGATCGCTGTTCCCCACCGCGAACGCCTTCTTCCTTGCGTCGGCCACGTCCTTCTTCCCGAACGGCGCCACGAACGGGGACTTGTGGTTGAGACACGCTGCTATTGTGAGCGCGGAGTCGAGACACCCGAACATGGCTCCGAACAGCATGAGCTTGCCGATGCGAACGTCCACCGGCAGAGCGGCCAAGTGGCGGCCCAGCGGGGTCAGGTCCAGGTTCTTGTCAAGGGCGCCGACGTCTCGGAGCCGAGCCAGAGCCGAGTCGATGTTGGAGCTGTCGGGCGGCTCGATGGTCCCACCTGAGACGACACATCAGAGATTACTACGATTCACTCTCTACTAATTTCTCTTCTACGATTCGATTGAATGACGATATGTATTTTGAATTAAACTTCAGTTGATACTTCAGTTTCTAGAAACTTTCCGTTCCTTAGAAGCAGAGAGCTTTGAAATGAAGAGTCCATTTCATGATTCTTGAAAAACCCATGATTTTGCCCAAATTAAATCTTTTTTTGTAATGGCAACACAAGTCATTTTGAAAGTGAATATGTCTCAATATCACTGTATTTGCTGACGTCAGTCATGTGAAACTGATAGAGCTTCATTATTCCGAGAGTGTGCAACCAGGTTTACCGCCTCTAACCCGGGTTTAGAATCTTGGTGAAACGCAGCCCTAAGATGTATTACTAATAAATTATGAACTCTAGATATGAACAGGAAGCAAGCCGAGTACTCACTGAGCACCGAGTGCGGGTCCTGATCGGCAAAGTTCTGCAGCGTCTTGACTCGGAGCAGCAGCTGCTCGAGAGGCACTCGATGGAGCTCGGGCACCGGCTGAGAGAGCAGCTGCCACCGGTAGCGGTGCAGCGTGAACAGGTGGATGCACACGCCGGGCATGACGCGACCCGCGCGACCCTTGCGCTGCATCGCGTTGGCGCGCGACACCCACGTCATCTCCAGGCTCTCCATGTTCTTGTTCGAGTCGAATCTGATGCAAGCAAATGAGAGACGAGAGATGAGATGTCAGAAATTATATAGAGGAGACTGGGGCAAACTGTCCAGTGGTAGAAAGTGCCCCAGTCTTTCCTAGCGTACTTGCAGAATGTATTTTCAAGAAGATAAAATGTACCTTTCAGATATTTCCAAAGTAGTGACTACTGACTAGGTAGTTAGTAGACTACCTAGTTACTAACCCTGATTTTCCATAATTTGAACACATTAACGTTTTGTAGCTTTTGTGTCATAGTAAGTTACTTAAACATTTCCTTAAAATATTGGATTATTTTCCTGCTTTCCTGTAGTCCATAATATTGATTCCCGTTTGTCATTTTGGATTGTGTTTGTAAATAAGATCTTTATTTATTTACTAGTTTCCATATTATGTACAGCACCAAATTGACAAATATGTCAAAAATTAGATTAATTTCAACATGTGGCTAATGAATTCATTCTGACATCATTCTGGTGCAGAAAATTCACACACAAACAGCAAAATGACCAAATCAGCCCCAAGTCTATATCTCAACTGATCAATCATCGCTGCTTCGGCTCTCACCTCTTCTCCTTCATCTTCCCGGCATCGACGACAAAAACGCAGTCATCGATGGTGACCGACGTCTCCGCGATGTTGGTCGACAACACGATCTTGCGGCACCCGGCCTTGGGCCTCCGGAAGACAGCTGCTTGGTCCTCGGTGCTCAGAGACGAGTGCAGCGGGATCAACTCGAAGCGGCCGGTGCGGGGGGAGAGCTCGGGATGGTCGTACAGTTGGTCATGCAGGGTTGTGATCTCCGCGATACCGGGCAGGAAGACCTGAAGGGAGCATTAGACGTGAGTATTTCACACTAAAAGACAACCGAGTTCTTAATTGAAGGGTACAACAAATGAATTTATAAATAAATGTAGTGTACAAGCTAGAACAGAAACAGGTAAATGTTTAGTTTTCGGTTTTCCTAATGAATGTGTTATGAACTTGTTATTTACTAGACTGTTGCAGTGTCTTGACACTGCACTAAAAAATTAGAGTCACCATATTACATTTTCTAGGTTACAAAAGGTTGTATACCTAGGGACAAAATCATAGTATGTAATTCAAATAGAAAAATCAGTTATTAATGATAATATCTAGGTAGGTAGGTAATACAGAAATTGGCAAGAAATTGCATGTTATTACGTGTGTAGATTTAACTCTTGGTTTTCAACAAAATGTTTCAACAAATATAATGTATAACATTATACCAATCAATAATATACCAAAATATTTGTTAAAGATAAAGACTTAAAAAAACAACCATATTGTAACAATTCGACCAATCATGGTAGAGAAGCCGGGCTGTTCGTAACTCCGCTGTCGACTGTACTTGCTCGTTGTTACTCACCAGGATGGAGCCCTGCCGAGGATGTCCGTGGTAACCGCTGACGATCCACGTAATCACCGTCTCAATCAGATCGTAGTTCATCTTCTCCGGATCCATCAGGTACAGGCTCTTGATCGTCCGCAAGCTGTACTCTGTACAACACAAGCAAACAGAGCCCTTAACAAATAAAATAATGCTAAGTAATCTTTGATAATGAATGCTAATTGCCAAGTTAAAAACAGAAATGGATACCTACTAATTTAATTTAATTTGGTGACTTATTAAAATTATTATTATTAGAATAAATAAAGGGAGGCCGACCTTCCCGACACAGACTTTTCATGGTTTCAGTAAAGAGGAAAAGAGACGATTCCCTGAACTAATACACTACAGCATCCTCACTGTCAGTGTTGGGTAGGAACGGAACGAAATAGTTCCGTTCCTAGGAACTAGTTCCTTTTCTTAGGAACTATGGAACGTCTTAGTTCCTTTTTTCTAGGGAGGAACTATGGAACGGTTTAGTTCCTTTTTTTGAGGAACTGTAACGATTTTTGCTAAGTTCCTTTTTTTAAAACTTGACTGTACTTTTACTCCGAAAAACTGCACTCGTCTAGAAGCCACATATGATTTGTTTAATTCTGTCAGAAATCAGATGTCCAGCTATTTGGCATCTAAAAATAATCTGCTTTGATTCAGTGATTCAATTTTTAATTAGCAGATTGCAATTTTTAATGTTCCAATTAAAATTACAAATTTCTTTAAAAAGGAACTAACAGGAACTAAGTTAATTTTATAAAGGAACTAGGAACGGAATAGTTCCTTTCATTATTGAAGGAACTGGAACTGGAACTAGTTCCTTTTTTCGGCGAGGAACTTGGAACTGGAACTAGTTCCTTTTCAAAAGGAACTTACCCAACACTGCTCACTGTCCATCCAATCATTATTAATCATAATTATCAACGTAAATCACTGTTTTTCACTGCCTCACTGCCTGTTTTTCAAAGCTTGGTTAAAACCAGGGGTGCGATCAAATAAAAATGATAACACTCTTGTCACGGTGACAAGCTTTTCCTCTCAATGTTATTCACGGTATTCTAGGGTCTTGTCATCATGACAAGAAAGTTTTCATTTGATATGATCGCACCCCAGTACCTAAATTAAGTTTAAAGTAGTCATTCAAGGAATAGTTGTTGACATGGCAATACAGTCCACTGTTTAAAATATAGCAGAGCCTTGAAAAGCTGGCCCTTTATAGCCTAATTGTCTGTAGAACAGTGCCACGATAAACAAACAGGCCATTATAAGAAATCCCACAGCTACTGACCTTTGTATCTCGACATCATCTGCCGCAAACTGAGAGTCTCATCGATGGCCTTGGGCTGCACCGGCACAGCGGTCAGATCGGCCGTGTTGAGGTCCGTCTCCCACAGCTCCTCATCCCCGCGCTTGACTTTGGCGTTCTTCTTGACGTACGACGAGTTCTCCTCGAGCGCGTAGCTGGACAGCTCGATGATGTCCTCGAGGAAGTACTGCTCCACGGGGAACGTCCGGCCAGGGATCTCGAGCATCGGCGCGCCACCAAAGTATTGCGAGAAGAGTTCGGCGTTCAGCGTCGCGCTCATCAGTATCACCTGTATGTGGCAATCAACTATCAGATAGTCTGCTTCATAATTAATCAATAATCATCCATTTGTTCCTGAGAATTGCCAAGTGCCAAGTAATCAACTCTGAAAGTAGTTTTAAAAGTCAAGAAACAATCCTTAAAACTACGACAATCCCAATCTAAGAGGAAATGCAGTGTAACTCATCTAGTGAAATATCAAAAATCATGCAAAATTATCATGTCTCGAATGTAAATTTGGACGAAGTTTTAAGAACTTAAATTTCAAATGTAGGCAACACTTGGCAATTGACATTTTGATGAGATTTTTACAATAACATTCATGGACATGATATCATCAGATACCTACTACATTTTTTAAAAATGTTGTGATGACAATTGAATCGCGGTAGTCGGTAGGTATGGTACCTTGAGATCTGGCCTAACAGGCAGCAGTTGTCGAAGGATGAGCAGCAGAAAGTCGCTCTCCTCGCTGCGTTCGTGCACCTCGTCCACGATGATGTGACTGACGTTGGCCAACGTGGAGTCGCTCTCCAGCCGTCGCAGCAGGATGCCGAGAGTGCAGAACAGAAGGCGGGTCGACGACGACACTTTACTCTCCAGCCGAATCTAAATAATTACATGTAGGTACATCAAATCAATCAATTGAAAGCTGAGATGAGATAATTACAAAGTATATATCAATCAATATTCATTATTCAAACATACAGTATTGGGTATGCAAATATATAATTCATTTAAATAATTTAATTTACCTATATTATATAATTACTAATTTGGTATTAAACAAATAATTAAGGTTAGTGAAAAGATTAATAAGAAATAGGTAGGTAGGTATACTCATTACACATGATGTATAAATATCTAGGTAGGTACAGTTTATTCCATTTCAAAAGGGGAATGGACGTTCCAAGAAGTTCGCAATTCTCCCACAGATGGCATAGTTTGCAGTACCTACCACTACCATAAAAATTTTGCTTTGGTGATATCACTCATGTGTTGAAACGACCACTAGATCTTTAAATCAGTCATAAAATAAATAATGTATCACTAGTTGCCATAAAATCGTCTATTTAATAGCCTGAGCTAACAAAATACATTTAAAAAGTAATTTAAATCTGTTGTAATATGTAGTACTTTCTCAGCTAAGTTGGCAGACATGTTTTTTTCTCTTGTCTTCTCTGAATTTATTTCCCACCTCCAACCAACCAACCAATAGCGTGGCAGATCCCATTCCCCTTTTGAAATTGAATAAACTGTACCTACCTAGATTTCTAAATAAAATAGACGTGCTCCAGACTTTGAAAACCATAAAAAAATCAATTAGGTACGTACCTACCTACCACTACCAGGTAATTTCTAATAGGTAATCTATGAATTCTAAAAATAATATATTTCTTGAATTAGGATCCATTGTTAGGTCCTATATTCCGTCAAAGATTCCGCTGGCTGACCCAATAGTAATGCATCTAGATCGTTTTAGAAGAGGAATATCCTTCAAAGTGACATTCTCGACTCACCTGATAACCGACAATGCCTCCGGCTCTCTCTGCTCGCTCGTCCGCCACTCTATCCGCCACTCCTATAGCGGAGATCCTCCGTGGCTGCGTGCATACGATCTCCATGTGGCTGTCGTAGGCGCGATTCCTCAACCAATCGTCCAGCAAGAACTGAGGGATCTGCGTACTCTTCCCGCAGCCAGTCTCTCCGCTGATCACAACCACTTGATGCTTCCGCACTGCTTGCAGGACAACATCCTGCTCTGACCAAGCGGGCAGGTTGCGACGAACCTCGCCGATGCGTTTGTAGCGGGAATTCTCTTGAACTGCAGCAAACTTCTGAGCTAGGTTTGCATCTTCCCTGAAAATAAAAATAGAACAAATTATTCAATTTACATTTTTTAGCACTTAGTAGTAGTAAGTGATCCACTTTAAAATTTTCCAACAGAGGTGTATAGGTGTATACCTATAGGTACCTATAGGGTACCTTTTTACCAATCTTTTTACATTTTTTAAAAGCAGCTCACTCACAGCACAATTGTGTCTAAATTAAATCCCTAAAATTATAATTTATTTAATTTTGTTAAATGTGACAATGTTGGATAATAAATAATAATAATATATCAAGGTACTAGTAGGTAGGTACCTACCTACTAATTTGAAGGATTTGGTAGGTGTAATACCCAACAAACTGCTTTATAAATTTAATGGAACACTCACACATTGTCAAAGCAGGCAAAGAAAGTATGTCACATCATTTTATGGGGAGATATAGAGGGAATGAACTTAGTACTTACCGGAGTAGATCAACCATGGTCGCTTGCATCCTCGGTGGTCGCTTAGTAAACTTGATCGCTTTCGAGAGGTCCTCCTTTGGCACCGGTTCTTGCAACAGCTCGATGGGTGGAAACAATGGGAGACCCGGATCTAGATACAATCCCTTCAGTTGGCAGTCCTCAATCAACACATTCCCGATCCTCCCCGGCTCACTCAACAGCAGTTGTGTCAGCTGGTAAACAACCTCCGATCTGTCTCGCGCAAACACCTTCGCCTCCTGCATCAGGTGATAGGAGATTCGCATCAAGGCCTCTGATGGGAACTTTGGAGCAGTCGTGTTGAGGAAGATGAAAGGCACACCGGCAGGATACTTGCATCCTTCTCCAAACCGGATTTCCAATTGAAACAAGTGTGTCTCTGGTTTCTCCGCTGCGTGATGCACAGGGGACGGAGGTCTGTGCGAGTTCTTGCAGTTGTGGCCGTATTTGCAGGCGCCCTTCAGAAAGTACGAACACATTGGTTTCTGTTTCTTTGGCGTTTTGTTATGAGCGTCCCAATCTTCTTCTTGGACAATTGGACTATAAAATGAATTTAAGTAATCCAAATCTAGATTGATTATCCAGACTCTGTTTGCAATTTTTTCTTCGAATTGGCTCTCGTAGATTGATGACAATGCATCACGTTCTTCATCGCGTCGTGATTTGATTTCTGTATTACTGAGGTCTGCACTGTCCTCACTCTCATCCTCGTCCTCACTTTCTTCAACCTTGTTCTCATCTTCTTCATCTTCGTTCACTCCTGGTACTTTTAGCGAGGGAAACTTTACACCCAAATTAAAATATTCATTTTGTAATATTTCTAATGCAGTGCCTACATCACCGTTTGAAGCGTCAAGAGCTTCTATACAATGAGATTTGTGAAATCCATATCTTTCTAGTTTGGAAATTGCAAATTGAGTAATTATACTACTTTCGGAAACCTCCTTACTCTTCGCCGAATAGTCGACACCACCTTGGACAACTAAATTTCCCCGGCCAATCCAGTACTGTTTGTTTAGGTTGCTGCCTCTGTCTCGGCAAATAGATCGCCGCTTGATGCTAAAGTCAGGTCCATGTATGTGCTTCAAGGTCTCTAATATCTGGGTCTCGAATTCTTTCTTCAAATAGAGCGTTTGCAGCTCAACACGATGAGTTGTTGGTCGACCTTCTTTCACCGGGGCAGAACACTTTTCTGGTTTTGTTTTTAATAATATATCATCCCCTACGTGCGGTGAACCAGTGTTATTGGCTTTCCCTCCTGTGAGTTCCTTCTTTCCACTCATACCTACTACGTATGTACTACCTCCTGGTAGGTAAAAGGTAATAATATTACCTGATTTTTATCACACTGACCTAGCAATGCCCAACAATCGAGTGTCAAATAAGACCTAACCTAAAAAAAGTAACTTACATCTGTTAAACCGCAGCTTACAGCGGGTAATATAATAATTCAAATAATATACTGCAAATAAATGACTAATCATACACAAAATAAATATTACAAGCTAGTAAGTGACACATGTCTGATAAGTTATAAGTACCAGACAAAACGCCACTTGCTCTTGAAAATTCTTCGTGTTTCAAGGTCACAAGGCAACAAGAGGGGGCGGTGACATAATAGCGCGCGAAAATTTGAGAGCAAAATTTGACTTCGATTTCTTAAAATAATAAATTAGATTCTGGATTTGTAATTAAAGTATTCTTTGATTAAGTTAATAATCTTTTGAAAGTTAAAAAGTAATTTAAGAAGTCTAACAGAAGCAAAACTATTTTAAACATTAATAAAGGTTAGAGGTGTAGCCGATTTTATGAATTTTGATCTTCAAAAACATATTTTCATAACAACAAATTAACTTATGTTCGCCGAAATTTTTGTATGTATTAATATTTTTATTTGCGTATGTCACTTCAGTAGGTACACAGTAAAGGGCAGGATGTAGGTAGGTATAAAATAAATTACTATACAAATATGATTGGTCTTATTTTATTCGACATCATACAATACACACAATATAATTTAAAAGCGCATCAAATAATGTCTATATAGGTACAAAAATTTAATTATCATTATAAAAAAATTAAAACGAACAATCCATCACAAAGTACCAAAATCCCCATGCTATAGGCAGCACATGTTTCAGTTCTGCTTACATGATGTACATGATGTCTTCTTTTTATCTGACAAACTATTGACTCTAAAACCATCTCATTTGCAATTTGGAACTTCAGTCTTTTACATATGTACACAAAAAGCCACATTAAATTGCCTCTATTGTACCTCTATTCTAATTGTCTTATGCATACTTTCCCATAATATTTAAGTACAACATACACAATTCCGATCAAATTTTATAAAGAGATAGGTAGTATCTATAAAAATGCATGTAATTGTCTTGGTTTGAGAAGATTGGCGTTACATTATTATCTAAGTAGGACTTATTGTCATATTGAATATTCCTGCAAATGGTAAGACTGACAACTAATGAGGCAAAATGTTCTGACATTAGAGCCTACATATTTTGAATCCATAGTCTTCGACAAAAACATTTATTCACTTTAATAAAGCAAATACAATTCCACTTAAGGCAATCTATGGTCGATTTAACCGGAGCATTAAGCTACAATCATACAATCACAATTTTCTGCCACAACATATCATATTAAACATTTCAGATGCATTACCTATTTATAATCTAAAATATAATACTACAGAAAGACAAACTTAGGTATTTGGTTCTCTCTTTGTTTTTCAGACAAATTTGGTCAAAGTCACAAAGAAATTTACCTAAACACATTATTGAACATACAATACGAGTTGACAAAAGCCAAGCAAAAGCTACGAAACTCCGTTTAAAAATAGTTAGAGTAAAAAATTTGCGAGGCTAAAATACGAATATTTTAAAGATACTTATTTATCAAAACAATCCCAGAGGTAGGATATCATTCGAGATTTAATTTGTCGATGATAGTAATACTTTGAAAACCATTTAAGACGTCTTCTTAAGTACGTGACTTTATACTGTAGCTCCTTGATTAGACGGCAGAATCCTTGCCGACAAATTGTGTCCTTGAGATCGATTTCTTGGGGTCGTACTCCACGGAGATGTCTCGCTTCACAGGCAAGTCTCGCTTCACGGGCCTGTGGACACATTCATACACTGTCAGGAAAAATTATACAAGATCTATGTGACCTCTACAATATTATGTGCCAAAACTATAAAATGGAGTACCTAGGTCAATTCGTAAAAAAAAATATTAAAACTCAATCTCAGATCATAACTTAAAAAGGCACTTTTTAAAAATATTTTGATAAAAGTGTATTGTTGTTGCATTGTTGTTGGCGGCTTGGGGGATGACAGCGCACTGGTAGTTCATCCAGCCGCAACCAACAACACTGTAGCTGATCCCTCGCCACCTGACACGACCAATCAGGGTGCACAAAATTGATTTGTCGGACCAACGAGAACTCAGATGCCCAGGCTGTGTTCAGCCTGCTAGGTATAAATCAGCCACTTGACCCCATCCTACTTCAGGGTCAACGCAAACCGACGGCTCTGATAATCCTCGAGTACCTAATCAATTGTATTGTTAACCACAAAAACTTTATTTCTTTTATTCCTCTTATCCCCCCCCCCACACACACAAGAAACCGTCAACACCCCAGTGGGATGGCCTTTCATGAAATCTCGGGTTGTTTCATGTCCAAGTTCTCTTTCAATTACATACAGCAAAATGTTAGCTTGTGAACACTTCGGAAAATTTAAAGAGACTGCAGACATGAAATGATTTTCATGCAAATGATGGATTTTACAACTCTACTTGCTCGATACCACTTGAGAAGCAACAAATAAAAAATAAACTGTGCATGTACTAATAATTTAGATTTTATACCTTTCTTGTGTGATTATAGCAGATTTAATTGGCCCCACATCCTTCAGAGGTTCCTTCTCGTCACTGGAAAACAAATATCACATTCAAATTAGAATTAATTAGTAATCCAATTGTAGTATCCAACTGCTTTCACTGTCACATCAAAATGACAAATATTGGGAAGTAACTACGACTCAAAAAAAGTCCTTTAAATGCCAAAATGAACATCTAAGGTTTGGTAAACCATTAATCTAAAACCAGATACAGCTTCTACTGTCATATGCTTAGGAGTCGGAACTGGTCTTAAATTCATTCCATTAGTCAGGGTTCACAGTCAACACTTCAGTTTTTATAGGACATTTTAGCCAAAAATATAGGATTTTGCTTCAGAATATAGATCAGAAATATAGGATATATAGCCTGGACATATTTCCTACTAGTGTTATAGGAAAAGCATGGCTTCGCCTGCAAATTACAATTGATAAATATAAATACTCATCTATATACTACAATTATTGAAGTTTTATTCTTTCTTTCTCACATATCTCGAACAAAGCCTATGCCAGGGGTCGGCTACCTTTTTTGGTGAAGGAGCCAATTTCCCAAAAAATAATTAATTAGATTACCGAATGGGAGCCGCAGTAGAGGCAATCAAATATAATACACCGAAAATAATAAATTGAATAACAGTTTATTTTGACATTGCGTTTTTTAAAAAAGAATTTCAACAATTTAAATGTTATTCTGGGACTCTGGAATGAACAAACTGAATCAAATAACCTTCCAATTGTTGCCCCGCAGGGCGTTTTTTCATATTTCAGCAATTTAAAAGTGATTCTGGGACTCTAAAATGAACAAACTGAATCAAAGAACCGTCGAATCGTTGCCGGGCATTTTTTCGTTATTTAGCAATTTAAGAGTTGTTCTGGGACTCAAAAATGAACAAAATAAGAAAATATAGGACATTTAACTACCAATTTGCTTAGAAAAATAGGACAAGGCCAAAAAAATAGGAAATATAGGGAAAATATAGGAATTATAGGAATTACAGTGTAACTGTGAACCCTGATTAGTGCAACTGTGAAATTGGCAATACAACATTACATACTTAATTTGGTGCAGTTCAAGGCCAATATTTTAAAACCCTTGCAGAAAGAAATATTATAATATTTAAGAGGGCTGAGTAGTGAGCGTGGTCTTGAAGAGTTTTTTAATCGATTTTTATCAATATCTTTTACCAATGAAATTGTTAACAAAAAAGGGATTTGTATGCGTCTTCAGAAAAGTTCAATGAAAATAATTTCATAGTTTGGAATAAGTAATTAGCTTTATTTTGTCCAACAGATGTTTAGTACCATAATTTTACTAAATTTCAGGTACTAAACATCTGTAGGACAAAGTAAATCTAATTACCATTCCAAGCTATGAAACTATTTTCATTGAACTGTTCTGAATACTCGTACAAAGCCTTATATTGTTAACAATTACATTGGTAAAAGATATTGATAAAAATCGATTAAAAAACTATTCAAGGTCAAACTCACTACCCAGCCATTTTTAATGAGCTCGGAATCACGAAATATGATCCAGAATGCATGCTGCAAACATAATTGGCAGAATACAAATGCACTAAAGCACAATAAATGCACTGGAGAATACGACAATGTTTAAAACAATGACAAGACAACAACGAGGAAGTTGTACGCAGATCTCACATTGAGGGAAGTTTTTCCAACGCGTTTCCGTCGAAATCCTTAGTTGCATCTTTGCTCGAGCAATAGGGGATCGGAAATATCCAACTATAAAGGTTACTGGATATAAAAACAAAACACACACAAACATGAATTAATGATATGGTAACTAAAGTATTTAATTGTGGAATAAAAAACAATCATCTATTTAGAGCAGTTTCTATAAAAAAATATCTATCAACTACACTTGATAAAAAAAACATATTATAATTTATAGAAAATGCAAGACATTTCGTATGCTTAACAGCAACAACACCCAATTAAATATATTTAAATTTAGAATTACTAGGTACCTCAATAAATGTATGATTTATTACATTATTTTATGAAACGTTTATTTTAATTACAATTTAAGGTAGTGCAAGCGCTTGGCTGTTTTCGCTAATTGAGAGAAAAATTGTTTAATACAAGGGTGGAACTTTGATAGGATGTTCACATGATCAGTCTGATTGTATATTAGTAGCACTTTTTCATTTTTGCTTCGTGCCTTGTTAATTCGGCGCCGGTTATTCAAAAAACCGCGCAAAACTATGAAATGTCCGATACGATTGGAGACCAAACCCGTTAACCAATTGATCTCAAATTTTAATCATGATTAGATAAAAGACAAACTTAGAGTTATCACTTGGCACATTTTTTAAATTAAATTTCATACGGCACCCAGGAAGAAAAGAAAATAAGACCAATTTTACCAAAAATCAACTAATTGTTGCTAATTAAAAAAGTAAAAATATAAAAATATATCCCTAAGTTTGTCTTTTATCAAATCATCATTAAAATTTCAAATCATTTGGTCAACCCAATTCGTCTCCAATCGTATCCAAAAAAGTGCCTGCAACACGCGGCAAAATTGCTCAGGCTTGTAGCACCTTCACTTATAATTTTCCTGAAATATTTTACTAATAAACAAATTCATTCAGCACACCCAGTATTAAACTCTAGATAGATCGAGTAACAATTTAAAAGTAAGGCAGTGCCTTTCATAGAAACTGAATTTATTCTTGGGTAATGTTAAGTTTTCCATTCGTTCTAGCATTCCTGCTAACACTTAACATCACAAAACCAGTCAATAGACAAAGGTCACCCACCTGCCCATCTTTTGCTCCTCCTCGCATCGTTTCGCCTTGGACTTCCGACACATCATGTACATGATTCCAGCGTCCTTGAGACAGAAGCATGACGCGTCGACGATGACGAGGATGACGATCAACGATGCGACGACGATCGCGACAATGATGCCGGAGCTCAGCATCGGGCCTTCCATCGCACTTGGGGATACCATTTTATCTGCACGGAGTACATGCGTTAAAGTTATGTTGTTTAACAGCAAATCACTAACGAGCATTATTAAGGCTTTAGTTACTTTAAGTATAATGCATTCATCAACATTACGCAAATTGACTGAACCATATTGACATAGAAAATGCTATTATCATTCTCAAAACATCTCACTAATTGATTTATTGTTACAATATTAAAATACATAATGCTTTAAAATTAAGATGTTATTTAGTAACTATTAACATAATTAATAATAATAATTTAATGGTTTGTTTAATCTTTCACCATTGTTAAAACAAGCACAGTTAGCTTTAAAAAGATGTTGCCGAAACCAAAGCAATGCTTATTCTGTGAAGTGTACGATGTAAAACATGCCACAGTTTTTGTAACATTGAACATATGAGACACTATCTATAATCTAGTAATTGGAGTTAATTGGGCACTAAGGGGAGTGCAACATTTAATGCGAGGGTTGTTATAAACAATTCGGTCACTATCTAGAACTATTTTAAAATTCAAAACAAAACATGTTCTTCTTTTATCACTTTCAACTTAAATACATTGGGTATATAATCCGTTTTTATTGATGCAGGTAAACAAATAACCCAATCGAAATAATTAATCATAAAGAAATTATAATGCATGTGTGATATAGAAACAAGGTGTTAAGGTAGTAGGTTAGTGCATGAATTGTGCAGGTGAAATTAAATTGTTACATCAAAAATGCAGAAGACGAGAGGTGAAAGCTACGGCTATTCTAGACTACGGTCTAAGCTAGTAAGGTCTACACATATAGCTACGATACAAAGAGACAAACAAGACTCTGTCTTTTTACATCGTAGCTTTTGAATTAATATTTACCCAGAATTGATGTTGGCTAGTCGGATGATTCTTCCAATCACAAGATTCAATTATATTTTAAGATCCTGAGGTAGTAGTATATGATTGGAGGGTACCTACAGTACTGAAATTGGAGGATTGGAGGCGAGTATTTTCAAATAAAACATTGCGTGTATTTTTTTAATTAATTTCTGTACATTTATTTTTAATGTCATTGTCGTTAGTTTACGAATTCGACATATATTCCACAGATCAAATTCCCATTTTAAAATTTATAATACATTATTGAATGATTCATATAATTCGAAGTTTTATTGGGAATTCATTTGTTAAACAGTATTACTAAAAAAAAGTATTTTACAAGATAATCCATAACACGCACCGTAGTTTGAAAGGGCGGCAAATTTACTTTATAATTGGCACACATTTCACATACATACTGAACAATCACACATAGCAGTTTTATACATTGAAGGTTATTGTCTTCTACAAAATATCAGGCATAAAATCTTTTAAACTTTCAACGTTGAAAAAATACAAACTATCTACTGGCTAATGAAGAGAACTACTAAGCACAAAACTACAAAAAAGAAAAATGCCTAATGTGCAAATTCATTAGGATTTCTACATTACGTTTACTTTCCTACTTACCATTTATAAAGTAATCAAGAAATTCACGTTCAGTTAAAAAATAATGGCATATAAAAATAGCTAGGTTCTATTTTTAAAAAAATCAAAAATGAAGAATTCAATTACTAGAATCTCTCAGTCAGCAAGCCGAGAAGAAAAGAACGCCAGCAGTCAATAAAAACGGATTTACAGATTTTTAAAATTAAGTCTTCTTGTAAATCTAAAAACAACACAAAGTGGGTAGGCACTGGGTATGTTGTTGGGTGACCAATTGGGTAGCCTCAAGATCCACAACAGAATAAATGCATTCTTTTACCCCAGGCAATGCAATCCAAGCAGTTTGGGGACCAGGTTTTGGGGTAGCGTAATCCCTATATCAGCATGCCCCCAAAATGTACGTTTGTATCATGAATTAAAACAGTAAATCCAACAGAAGAATGCATTGCAGCTGTACTAACACTACATGGAATGTGTCTAATTTTAGTGAAAACGAGAGAAACGTAAATGCATACAAACTAAAGTACCAAATACCAGCAATTGTAAAGTATTGATGGTTGCTAACTGAGACTATTTGACCTTCAAAATTAATTATGAAAGAATTTCAAGAAATAATACACAAGTGAGCCTAGAAAAAATTCAACACCGTTTTGTCAAGCACAAATTAATATAAATAAATGTAGATTTACAGAAAATGCCTCGCTATAAGGTAAACTAGTCTAGTGAATTGTTTTACGTCGCCACATTTTATGCCAAAAAAACGTCCTCTCTTTATGGCAGTGAAATAGTCTAATGAATTATCAGTTCCTACACTTGATTCCCATCACCCAAACTAAAATTGATTCTTGATAAATACTGTACAAATGTATTAGCTTATTTCACTAGTCATTATGATAATGATTAATATGTAATAACACCTTTTCAACTCAAAAGTCTAAACATTATAAACAATAATGCATAACATCTCATATCAACAACAATACATCAGCGACTTTTGGATGCGCAAATATTTTCAAAAGACAATAAAGCAAAAATATACTCTATCTAAGAAAAAAGGAATCTAGGATTCAGTTATCGTTCATTTCATCAGAATTGTTCAATCGACAAATCTTTCGTATCGCATCGATATTCAGGCCTCGTAGATGAAATTTGACCGCAATGCAAATGGAGATTCTCACATTTCGTGAAGTCTTAGATAAAATGGCAATATTAATATATTCAATTCATAAAATCAACCCAATGAGGACATTACTTAATATTTTCACAACCTGAGCGTTAATATTATGTCCAGTCCACAACTTCTCAAAAATGTCTCTTTCATTTTTCTTCAAACCTACAGCGTTGCACTCGCAGCTTAAAACCAATTTAATATGATCAGACCTATTTTAACTATAATTAATAATGAGATGATTAATTAGATGAAAAAGCTGTGATTAAAGTAATGAGAACTTCTGATTCCGTTTAATTTGTTGCCGTCGCAAAGCGAACTGACACAACGTTCGTCTGCATTTAAAGATGGTTCTTCAAGAAAAGATTAAAATAACGAGGATTGACAAATAATCATTTGAATTCTGTTCCAAATATTAAACGGTGGATGGTTTTCATTAATTATCTTCCGTTATAATAATATCTCTCGCCTGGTATCGGAGTAAGTTTGAAATCACCGATCTTTCCGTCGCAGCGAATATAATATTTCCGGAGAGCAGTCAAGTTTGAAACGTGTCTACCCTAACAGGATGTGTCGGCGGATGATTGTGGTCTAATTGCGGGCTAGGGGTCGGCACTTTAGAGACACCACGCTAACGTCAGGATGGGGACGAGGCAAGCTAGTATCCGCGACGTCGATGCAGCAGACGACTCATAACTACCTGGGATTCGTTGTGGATCTGAAAATAAACAAACGACCCCCCTTGGAAAAAGAACAAATAAAAATCTTCTAAAACTAAAATCCTTCTAAAAGTAGAGTTCAGTGTTTCAGTAAAATGAGATACGTTTCTGCACAGTGTTTTAATTACAATTTGAATGCATGATATTTCAATGGCCCGTCAGCTTACAAGTGTCGAAGTTGTTTCGTCCTGGAAAAGGCTTTTACCAATTTCGAGCATTGTAAGTGAATTATTACCAATGAAATAGAACGAATTCTAACCGAACTCAAAATACGATGCAAAAAAATTTACTGCAATGTGTCAACTCTTATGAACTTATTATAGATGAAATTAAAGAATAATTTTAGAGCTTGGGGCAAAAATGAAATAAAATACATTGATCAATAGAATTACATTAGTATCAAATCAATGATTTACTATACTGTACAACTCACAAAATCAGTAATTCTAAATTCAGTTTCCTTTATTAAACAAAAGCAAACTAAATAGTAGGTACTTTACTAGAAAAACTACAACAAACAGTTGTCAAGTACAATTAATGCCACAATAGAAGTAGAACAATTACTTATTTTCACTCAAAACTCTAATTCAAGAATGTAAAGAAAAGAGCCATCAAATTCAGCTCGAAGCGGCAAAGCATGTGACCGAATGTGAACGGGTCTTACCTGGTGCAGTCTTGACGTAGACTTCAGCCGGCATGCTGTAGCCGATGAGATTGTGAGCTCGGAGCTCCACCTTGTAGAACGTGTCCGAGCGCAGGGAGCGCAGCTCGTAGCCCGAATGCTCATGGGTCTCGAGGATGATCTCTTCGCAGCTGGGTGGCGTCGTCTCTTGCCACTCGTTGTCGCCAACGCGGTTCACCTGACAGACATTCGTGACAACGTTTAAACACATTCCAGAGACATTGTATACATTTCCTTGATGTTACGTCTAAAACTATATATTTCCCACTATATAGGAGAATAATTTTAAAATGATGCCGTATTGCAGTATAATTGCAGTATAAAAATTAACAATAACAAATTTAAAAAAAAAATTACAGTGAAACCTCTTTAATTCGTTTTGAAGGGACCACGATATAAAAACGTACTGAAGTGAAAAACGTACTAATGAAACAATTTAACATGTGTTTTTATGGGTTGGGGGACCTTTGAAAAAACGTAGTAGGGTGAAAAACCCTAGTAGGGTGAAGGAGAAACGTACCAGGAGGTTCCGCAGTAAAAGAATTTCCAGATTACACACTTATTAGGTATATTGTGAATAACTGTTCTATTAGAATTTTGTTTCAAAATGAGGTATCTTAGAAACCGGCTGACTAAGCCTGGCATTTCCTCCTCATCTTTCAATAAAATAACTCGGAAAATATCATCGGGGCGAGGTTTTAGCATTACGAAGAGGCAGTCTATCAAGTGCGATACGATACACAATTAGGCAGTTGGCATGGCAGAATACTCACCCTGCAGTACTTGATGGTGTACTTGTCAATGGGCTCGCCGTTGTCTGGTGGGATTCCCCAGCGCAACTCCAGTCGGTCCGAGTACGGCGACGTGACGACGTCCTCGAGCGCGTTGTTCAGGATGCGCGGGATCTCCGGGTACGAGCGCTTGGGCATCGTGTACAACATCGGCGCGGCCCAGTTGCCAAGGCCAACGTCGTTCTTGGCGGCGAAGCGGAAGTTGTACGTCTTCTGCGGCTCCAGGCCCTCAAGGATGTACGGAGAATCTGAAGATAGATAATAAAATAGCAATACAGGGTCAGTAAAAGGGGATATCAATATTCACACCACAGTTTTTATGCCGTCTCAAACCCCCTTTCCGATGTCACAGTTTGTCGAAAAATCAATGAACCTGCTCCTAAGTAAAATGTAAAACCACACGATTTGGTCTTCTGGCCACTCCGATTTTCCAACACTTACGAAAGCAAAAATCCCCAATTTATTTTATCAAAAATAAAACATTTAATGAAACATTTAATAAAATATTAAATGTGGAAATCTTGGGAAATTGTGATACCATCCACGCCAAATCACAATATGTACTTAAAATATGGATAACCCCACAATGTGAGAAATAAAATTTTATAATAAGTAATAACACAAGATTATCATAATATGAATTTAAAAAAATATTGAATTTAAATATTTCAATATTGAATTTAAAAATATATCACAGGAGTTGGATCTTCAGCCCATAAAGTTTCCGTATCCTCACCAGTGGGCCACGTCTTGTTGCTGCCGTCATTCCAATTGCGCCTCTCCTCCTTGTACTGCACGGCGTACGCTCGCATGGGCAGTCCGCCGTTGTTGGCCGGCCCCATGAAGGAGAAGGTGATGGTCGTGGCGGTGACGACCTCCAGCTTGGCCTGGAGAACCTCTGTGGGGACGAACGCCTCCTTCAGGTAGATCGAGTGTTCCGCGTCGCCCAGCGTGTTGCGCGCCATGCACTTCCACTGGCCGTAGTACTTGCGGTCGATCGGGGTCACCTGACATGGGGCAGGGCGGAAGGTTAACTAACGACTCGGTGCGGTACGAGAGAAGGGGAATCTACATGATCTTAGCCTTATAAGCCGGGTTAGGAGCAAAAAGGCTAAACCGTTCAGGTTTACTGGAAAATGAAAATTGGACGGGATATTTAACAACTTACCTACGTAAAACATGTAACATTCATAAATAATAAATACCCTGCATATCTGGGTGTACTTATACTATTATGTAATACTATTCGACTTTGAAGTCCAGTCCCGATTTTTTGAAATAAAAATTAGTCCCATGCATATAAGCTAAGCATTTGTGGTAGGTACGCATAGTTTGATGATATTTTTTGGTTGAAAATCTCTAAATAACGAACAATTGTTTCCGTTCAGTCCTGCCCCACAATGCTGAACGTCGCCAAATTGTTACGAGATTCAAACAAATGAAATGCAATGTTCTTGTGTACCTGCAGCGTACTGAGCGGTCCGTTGCCGATCTGCTTGATGCGAGGGTCCTGCATCTGCTCGATGTCGCGGTCGCCGAGTCGCCACCTGATGGTCGCGTTGGGGATCGACTCCGCCAGGCACGTAATGTTGACCACGTTGTTCTGCCAGCTCCACACCTCGTTGATCGGGGAGTTGGCGAACGACGGGGGAAACTCGACGGTCAGGTGGCCGTTGGTGATCGCCTCGCCGCCCTGGGAGGGGGAGCCCGGAGAGACGTGTAAGTTATGAGGTACTCTTTATGCCAAGACATTTGCTCCACCAACTTATACAAAATAATTGGGGAAAGATCGATTTGGATGATGAGGTAAAATTCAGTGTGCAAAACCCCTGGAAATTATTGATTTTCTGAAATCAATAAGTTCTCAGTTCTATCAAAGTAAAAATTAATATTTCTGTCTTTCCCATTTAATAAATATATTTTTGCGTGCTATTTAAGATCAACACTACATATTTCATGCTGAATGAAACAAATTAATTATAGGAAAACAACTGGTCAACTGGTCACCCCAGTTCCAAAAATAAATATAATATCCACCTACTCCAAATTGTCAACATACCTTGTTGGTAGCGACGCAAGCGTAAAGTCCATCGTCCGACCTTCTCAACGAGGACACAATGAACTGTCCGATCTTCTCCTGTCTCTCCTTGTTGTCCTTGTTATCGACCGTCACTCTGTCATCGTTGGGCTGTGGTCCGAGAACGTAGTTGATAGCCGGACTGAGCTTTCGGAACGTGATCGTCGGCAGAGGTCGGCCGGTCGCGCTGCAGACGAGACGGCCCTCGCGACTCATGGGAAGCGACTCATTCTTGTAGGCGACGATGCGCGGCTTGATGACGACTGAGAGTTTGATCACTTTCTCGACGGTGCCGGCGGCGTTGCTCGCCACGCAACGGAAGTCGCCATGGTCGTCTTGAGTCACGCGCAGGATTGCCAGCTCGCCTGCGCAACACAAACAACGTTAGCAAGATCGGAAGATAAGGGGAACATGAAAGGGCAGAAATGATCTGGTTTCTTGAAAATGTTAAGAGAAAATAATAATAAAATAAATCTTCTAATTTGAAAGTACAGGTAATTCCCAAAAATATTGTTTCTAATTAGGTTTTAATTTTTTACCTCTGTAATAATAATAGAGCATAAGATAGTAGGGGTCTGCAAAATGGATGAATATGAATGGATTTTGGAAAACAAAAGTTTGTCTAGTAGGTATTAGTTTTTTGTAAAATATGACATAGATAAATCAATAAAAAATTGTTTTAAATAATCACATGCCTTTTTCCACTAATAGTTTCTTTGTTTGATTTCTAGCTATTTTTCTTCTCCAAAATTGTAAATATTTATAGAAATTATACAGTTTTTAAATACATTTCTGTATTAACAAAACAAATCAAATCAGAAACAAATCTTCTCCCCTCACCTGTGAGTTTGTTGACTGTGAATCGGTCTGCGGTGGACAAGTCCTCCTTGTTCTGTCCTCGGATCCAGTTGTACGTGGGCTGGGGCTTGCCCTCGGCCTTGCACACGATGGAGGCGGTGTTTCCCTCGATCACCTCCACGGGCGACGGCATCGTGGCGAATGCTGGGGGAGTGTGGACCTGCGGGGTGACAGACACTCGGTTACATCATTTCATCTCAACCAGATCGCTCTCAATGAGAGTGTTGTAAGGTTTTGAACAAAAAAATAACAATAATCCATTTGAAAATGTTTTGATTTTTATGTTTCCAATGATCATGAGGTTTCATTGATTCAAGGAATGTATTCATCAAGTTAATCAACTATTGTAATTACAGTAATTTCTCTTGCAATCCTAATTGAATACTCCAAATTTTAGCTGGTGTTTCGATGAATATGTTTTGCTCAGAATCTGGATCATTATTTTGAGTGACATCCTCCTCTCACCTCAACGCGGATGTTCTTCTGGCCGATCTCTCCGGTCTCGATGACGATGGCGCGACACGAGTACGTGCCGTCGTCGGCGCCAGTCGCCTTCTGTATGAGAAGTCCGTCGGTCTCGACCACGTAGTGTCCCGTGTTCGGGATGGGCTCGCCGTCGCGCAGCCAGTCGACGATCGGGGACGGTCGCGCGGTCACCTTGCAGCGGATCTTGTAGTTGGAGTTCAAGATGGGACTCTGCTCCTCGGGCGCGTCCTCCCACGTAATCGCAACTGAACCGAACAAGCAACTAGATGTTAGTTTTATTTTATATAGACATTTTACTTACTCTGGTGGATTTTAAAGAGCAAACAGCATTCATATTTTTCTGAATTTCCGTGAAAACATACATACTAAGGAGAGGGTTGGTTTTTCAACCTCTTTGTTATAAAGTTTTCCTCTCATTTGCTGTGATCAAGTTAACAGAGTTGAAAAAACAAGCTCTCAATTTACTAAATTAATGACAGTCAAGAGTAAGGCACAAAGTAAAGTAATTATATTAGGATGTAACTGCCAATCTAAACTACATTATTTAGATATTGGGGCAGAAATTGTGTATAATGAATGTAAAACAAAATAAATGAAAATGAAATAATGGAATTTAATTTTTAAATTTATTCATGAAAAATATGGAGGCAATATATTTTATTCTGTAGCATGGAAATACATAGTAATTAACTTCCAATCAGGTTAAATTTAGAAATAGAGAGTAACACTGTTCACAAAAATAAGGAACCTTCTACTTCTAACATTGTTCATTAGGTACCTACTCAATAGTATTTATTAGCTATTATTTCAAAGTTAACACTAATGAAACTGCTACTAACCGAAGGTCTCCAATCGCACCACTTTGGTGAGCTTGTTTGTGTGAGCGAAGCTGGCGGTGCACGTGTAGTTGCCCGAGTCGGTCTCTCGGAGGGAGTTGATGAACAGAGCGATGGCCTTCTCGCCCGGCATCATCTCCGTTGTGATGCGAGGTTTGTGAGGCCTGCGTGGAAACTCAGGGTTATGAACATCGAAACTACTGACTGGTAAGCAATGAATCGTAAATAATTAAATTAATACTGGGCTAGTATGTCATTTCGTCATTATCGGATTTATGTAATCTTCGGATTTCGGACTAATCGGACTTCGGATTCCATATCAATTGGGAGTAATTTGTAAGATTTAAATAATGAATGACACCAAAAAGTTCACCAAAAAAATACAACATTTTATTGAACTTGGTCACGTCATGAAAACCATTTAGAGTGGGCACAAACAGGCGCGTAGAAGCCGGGAGTAGGGGGGGGGGGTCCCCGATCCTCAAACAGTCTCACCCAAATTCAATTTGAAAAATCAAGTTTAGCGTCCCAGAATCACTATAAATGATAATAGTTTTAAAAGTTTCAGGAATACAACTAATAATCACAAAATTAGCCTTGCCTGTGGTTGTTTCATTCAGTTTGTGCATTTTAGAGCCTCAAAATCACTTTCAAATTGATTAAATTATAAAAAACGCACTGCTGGATTTGGGGAGACCCCTCTCTAGGGGCAGTTCTTTCCTCCATCATGAAAACCTTTCCAATGCGTCTGTCTGTGCACAAAACACTGAAAAATTTAATCCCTTGTAATCTAAAGCAGATTTTCCACACAAAGACATCATTAAAACTATAATTAGTGATGACATTTTGTAATGAACAATCATGTCATCTGTATTGCTCCTGTACCGAAGCATGTACTTACAGGTCGCTCTGTATGATCTTGCCGTTGGGATCTCTCCATTGCAGCTCGGTGATGAGTTTCTTGTCCTCGACCACGGCTCGACACGTGATCAGCACGTTCTTGCCGATCGGTCTCGTCTGGATCAGCGACGATGGCAGGATCGTCAGCTCGGGGGGTGGTTGGTCGGCGGCAGAAGTCAGCGCTGTAACACCAGAGAGAACAAGAATATGAGATTACAATTTAAATGCAAAAATTCTTAACATATTATGTAAATATTTTTTTTTTAATGAAAATCAAAACTATTCAATTATTCAAAACAATTCAATTATCAAAGATATATAATTATATATATATATTATATATATATAATCAGGAAACCACCATTTTTTTTGCTATTTACCTAATATCTTGAATAATTTCGGAAAAAAAATTATTTAATTAGATTAAAATAACAAATTCTAATTTAGCAATTATCAAAATTACCGAAATGAATAATACAATTCCAGACAAAGTTCATATTTCAAGGAAAAAAGTAAAAAAATATATTTGCATTTATTTTCAAATACATTATGGCGCAATCGCATAAGCAATAGGCATAGGCATTAAAATTGACGGAGATTTTTTAATTCTGTAGAATAAAATATAATACATACAATAAATGATCATAAAGATCCAGTTCAATAAAACAAATAAAACTACTGCAATTACAGTAACATAGAGTAAGTATGAAGTAGTACAAGTTTCCCGATTGTAAATGGCAAAATTGCATTACCTTTATAAGTTCTATTGTGTTCTGAACACTCCAATGAGCAATCGGGCAATTACAAAATATCACAGTATTTTACTCCAAGCAAGATTTTGAGTAAAAACGCTCCCATTTAATTGTATCTATCTCCCTCACTCCCACTGTACCTCCAATACTTGTTTCTCTCTCACACTTCAACTGTTAATAACCAAAACAATAAATCCTATCCTTAGCAGGAACTAAAAGCACAAGTATGTTCCTTTTTAATGGCGAATATATCGACATAGATGTTTTATTACAGGAAAATCCATTCTCACAGAAACATAAAACACACTTAATTTCAGTTCCGCGGTATGGAAAACAATTTTCCGATAATATTTCACACGGGAAATGTGCTAAATAAATTCATCTCAAGCCAACCGGTAGACAAAAACGTTCGATAATTTTCAAAAATGGGAGAAAAAGTAGATCGCATAAAAATGAATGAGCGCGGAATGATTCCGATTTCACGGACAATAGCAAAGATGATTGTAATTATATTCCCGATATTCAATTCCGCTAAGCTGAAGTCGAATGGCAACTATTCAGTCCCCTAAAGTATCGTTTGATTTGAATTGAAAAGCTTAGCACGTCTACTGGAGAGGGACAACGCTTCCTGGATGACTGCCAAGTAAACCCACTGCTCAGATGTGTGTGTGCCAAAATACTGGCGCAAAATCGCACAATGTCCGCAGTCGCCGTCGAGAAGAGATAAAAGAAGAAATAGGTATTGAAATCGACATGTATTGATGGAGGATCGAACCGAGGACCTTTAAGTGTCAAAAGAGAGAGCTTCAGGGAAGACACGTATCTTCGCTTTGGAGGAAAACTGCTTTTTGTGATACCTATAGGAGGATGAGGGCGAAATAGTGTGTGTAAATAGAACAATTTGGCATAATTAAGTGTGATGTAAATAAAGTGATACTTTTGACCTTGATGGTTGATCAACACATAATGCAAGCACACAAAGCCCTCGGCAATAAAAGCGTATTTGATGTTCAATTTAGATAATTGAAGAGATCTTCTATGGAGCCTAAATATAGTGTTAGCTGAAATACGATGCCTCTTTTGGCTAGTAGCTAACTGGACTAAATTTAGACTAGTCTAAATTTAGACTAGTCTAAAATTAGTCCAGTTTTCAGTTCAATTTAGACTAGTCTAAAATTAGACTAGTCTAAAAAACAAGTCATGCAGATATGATTTTGGACATGGCTGTACAAGGAGGAGCTTAGACCAGTCACTCTTTAGGCGAGTTTTTAGGCGAGTTTTTATCACGGAATAGAAGATCTAGGCCAGGTTATGTCACCCAAACAAAAGTTTAGACCAGTTTTTAATCACAAAAATCAGCTTTTAGACCAGTTTATATCGCATAATAGAAAGTTTAGGCGAGTTTTTTTTTACCAAATAAAAAGTTTAGACCAGTTTTAAAACACAGAAATCAACTTTTAGACCAGTTTATATCGCAAAATAGAAAATTTAGGCGAGTTTTTTTCACCCAAAACAAAAGTTTAGACCAGTTTTTAATCACAAAAATCAGCTTTTAGACCAGTTTATATCGCAAAATAGAAAATTTAGGCGAGTTTTTTTTACCAAATCAAAAGTTTAGACCAGTTTTAAAACACAGAAATCAACTTTTAGACCAGTTTATATCGCAAAATAGAAATTTGAGGCGAGTTTTTTTTTTCCTACACAAAAGTTTAGACCAGTTTTTAAAAACAGAAATCAACTTTTAGACCAGTTTATATCGCAAAAAAGAAAATTTAGGCGAGTTTTTTTCACCCAAACAAAAGTTTAGACCAGTTTTTAATCACAAAAATCAGCTTTTAGACCAGTTTATATCGCAAAATAGAAATTTTAGGCGAGTTTTTTTTTCCTACACAAAAGTTTAGACCAGTTTTTAAAAACAGAAATCAACTTTTAGACCAGTTTATATCGCAAAAAAGAAAATTTAGGCGAGTTTTTTTCACCCAAACAAAAGTTTAGACCAGTTTTTAATCACAAAAATCAGCTTTTAGACCAGTTTATATCGCAAAATAGAAAATTTAGGCGAGTTTTTTTTACCAAATCAAAAGTTTAGACCAGTTTTAAAACACAGAAATCAACTTTTAGACCAGTTTATATCGCAAAATAGAAATTTTAGGCGAGTTTTTTTCCTACACAAAAGTTTAGATCAGTTTTTAAAAACAGAAATCAACTTTTAGACCAGTTTATATCGCAAAATAGAAAATTTAGGCGAGTTTTTTTTACCCAAACAAAATTTTAGACCAGTTTTTAATCACACAAATCAGCTTTTAGACCAGTTTATATATCAAAATAGAAAATTTAGGCGAGTTTTTTTTACCAAATCAAAAGTTAAGACCAGTTTTAAAACACAGAAATACACTTTTAGACCAGTTTATATCGCAAAATAGAAAATTTAGGCGAGTTTTTTTCACCCAAACAAAAGTTTAGACCAGTTTTAATCCCAAAAATCAGCTTTTAGACCAGCTAATATCGCAAAATAGAAAATTTAGGCGAGTTGTTTTTACCAAATCAAAAGTTAAGACCAGTTTTAAAACACAGAAATTAACTTTTGGATCAGTTTATATCGCAAAATAGAAAATTTATGCGATTTTTTTTTTCACCTAAACAAAAGTTTAGACCAGTTTTAAAACACAGAAATCAACTTTTAGACCATTTTATATTACAGAATAGAAACTTAGGCGAGTTTTTTGCACCAAAATTAAAGTTTAAACCAGTTTTTAATCACAAAAATAAACTTTTAGACCAGTTTATATCACAGAATAGAACTTAAGGCAAGTTTTTATCACCAAAATAAAAGTTTAGACCAGTTCTTTATCACAAAAATAAACTTTTAGACCAGTTTAAATCATAGAATAGAAACTTTTTTCGATTTTTTTTACCAAATCAAAAGTTCAGACCAGTTTTAAAACACAGAAATCAACTTTTAGACCAGTTTATATCACAGAATAGAAACTTTAGGCAATTTTTTTTCACAAAATTAAAAGTTTAGACCAGTTTTTAAACACAATCATCAACTTTTGGGCCAGCTTATATCATAGAATAGAAGTTTTAGGCGAGTTTTATTAAAAAAAAATATATATATATATATACAGTTTATATCACATAGATATTTTAGGCGAGTTTTATTCACCAAAATAAAAGTATAAACCAGTTTTTAAACACAAAAATCAACTTTTAGGCCATTAGCATGATTTTAGATGTATGAAAAGTCATGGTTCCAACCTCGCAACCCAGCTGGGGGCGGGGGCGAAAGCTAAATCGACGGCTTAAAAAAAAATCTGAAAAAATTGGCACACAAAAATTGGATCATGGAATTTGAAAATAAGAAAACAAAAATACCGAAAACCGCCATCTTGGAAGAAAAAAAGGATACGATTAGAATTATTGAGCGAGTGAAGCGAGCGTCTCCTTTTGTTTTTGTATTTGTTTTTGTTTTTTCTGCTAATAGCCGATACACAGGTCGCACCGTTTCACCGATCGATCTGAAATTTTGCACACATGTAAAACCAACCTTCTCTTTTTGCAGACCCTAATTTTTTTGAAATCCATTTATTGGTTAAATTTTAAATAAATATCTCCTGATAGGCTGAAAAATGTAAACGGTCTTCGATTATTCTGATCAAACTCATATTTTGCATGATCATTAAGACCAAGTCTATTATTTTACAAAATTTCATACTAATCAGTTAAGATCGTATGAACTTATTGACATGTTTAATATCTGTCAGTAATGAAGTACCTACCTATCGAAATGAATGTTTTCCAGTGCCACTGCCAATTGAATTGAATCTGATTTGCTATATTTACCAGGCTGCTTAGCTGCTATTTTCAAGTTTCGATGAAAAGCGTAATATACTTTTATGTTGTTTGAGTGGCTATGTTTTCTGTGCGTTGTGTACGCATTTCCGGTTCAAGAATTTGCACGTACCCCGTGCTCGCTCATCAACGCGTTACACTGAGCGTTTTCCTAGTTTATATACTGTACAACGTGGTTCGCTTAATAAATGCCGGGTGGCGCAAAAAAGTCGAATGTGCGAGATATCGCTGTGATAAAACTTCTTCTGGAATTTGGTTGAATATTATAAATATTAAAACAAACATACCTAGAGATGTGATGTGTGAATGTTTGATAAACATGACGTATGTTGAAAAAAGTTACATCTGTTAGAATTTGGTTATCGAAAAATCGATTAATTTGATTTATCGTGAACCAAATTCGAACGCCAAACCAAACGCCGACTTAGTCGACGTACTTCCACATTTGGCACTTGAAATAAATTCTTATAAAGTGGAAGAACGTCGATTCAAATGTCAGTCTTGTTCCAGTATCGTGAAAACACAGTCCTCGATGGGAACAACGTCAGTGGATAAATAATTAATCCACTGACGTCACACCAGAGTGTTTATTTTGATGATATAAAGGGTTACAATAAGCTTAGATTTGAGTTGTAGGTACCGTAAACACGTTTAAAAATGGCGCCAAATCAGGGTGTGACGTCAGTGGAAAAATCTTATATTCTTGTGGAATAATGTCGACTATCAGTTGACTTTTTTCCACGTTCAACGGAAGAACGTCGACTTGATGTCAAGATTATTCCAGTGGAATAACGTCGACTAAGAGTCGACGTTGTTCCCATCGAGGACTGTGTTTTCACGATACTGGAATAAGACTGACTTTGAATTGACGTTCTTCCACTTTATCAAAATTTAATTTTTAATTGCCATATCTGGAAGTACGTCGACTACAAGTCGGCGTTATTCCACTGGAATTAAGGCGACTCAAAGTCGACGTAATTCAAGTTGATAATATTATAAAGTACTTCTATTGGAATATAACGTCGCCTTTCGGTCGAAGTTATTCCACTTGTAACTATACCAACCTATAGCTCCATCAGCTCCATGTTGGTTGTCACTTTGTAACTATACCTAACTTATAGTACCAAGTTGTACGTTACTTTTGTATCTATACCTTCTTTAACTATCCTACAATGTGCTCACAGTTTTAACGTTGCACACCCTCAAAGCAATGAACATCTTCTTTTTATCACAAAGGTATAATTAGATAGGAATCATGCACATACATGTTATGCACTCCTGGTTTTTCTGCAATTATACTGGCCAGTTACTAGCTACCTAACTTTGACAATGTACAATTCTCTTTCTTAATTTATAATATAATTAGGTATTATTTAACATTAAACAGTCTTATTTTGTACTCATTCCTTCGCCGGCAATGTTCCGTGGTTCAATCAAAGGTTCAAAGTCTCAACTGTCCATGTTCTGCTTTTCTTTCCATCACACGTTTATATGGTCAATTCTTGTTCTTCATTCCTTTCTTGTTTCTTGAAATAGTTTATAATAGATAAGATTTACTATTATAAACTTTAAAATGATATTTGATTAGTTTTATCCAAGAGAAATAATGTTTTACATCTGACTTCTTCAAAATATTTCATCGAACTGATTTTATTCATCTCTTCTTCATTGTTGTAAAAATTTCAACCTCCGTCCACCAATCAGCACTCGCCACGAGATCTATCCCATTGTTGTCACATATAAAATTCTTCTCTGCACTCCAGTAGGCTTTGGCATTAAAATACTTCTTTATACCCCTCTAGGAACTAATGAAACTACCTATGTTGATAACCTTCTATATTTTTATACTATTATTTCTGATCTTACTTTGTAAAACAACAAGTTATTTTTCTATTACCAACTGTCACTTGTTGTGTAGTGTTACACACTTCATGAAAATACCCTGTCACACGAGTAAGTCGACGTTATTACAGTACGTTATTCAGCTTCCCCGATTTTTTTCTAACTAAAGACAGTACCTACCTACTTGTTGTATGCAGGAATAATCTATCAATGACTTAGTGAAGACCGATTAAATACCTTATTATACCTTATATACCTTATATACCGATTTTGGAATAAATTTTTCGCTTCGAGGTGCCCATAGAGAGCTACTTATTTTAAAATTGAAGGGAAAAATATCTTCCCTAGGACATTGATTGGAGCAATTGTGAAATCAATAATCATGATTTTGGAATGGTACCTCTACTTAGACATTGTTTCGTGATATTGTCTTCACAATATTGCGTTTTTGATCAACCTAAGAAGGTCGCCGGAAGTAGATTTTTGTGTTTTAACACTTTTAAAACAAATGTGACACTACAATGACACATTTTACAATTTGTTTTTAGTGAGGCTGCCTTTACTACATTGTGGGGGTCAGCTGCCCCCCGCGTTCACGCCTATGAGTAAGGTACCTATACGGGTAACCAACCGTAATCTATTTGGATAAGGACCCCCTGTTTCCATCCAACACTTTCAGGTTAGCAAACCCCATTACAATGAAAAAAAGGTGAAATACAATGTTGAAAAATTAAATTTAATGTAAAATTATCTTGATAATTTTTTTATCTATCATCTTATCTAGATAAATACATCATTGGTTATCTTTATCTAGATAAAAATATTGTCATCTCTTGGCAATTATCTAGATAAAGAGTAAAACATGCGTTTGTGTGTATGAACCGGCACGAACCTCAAAATGTCAGACGATATAAAAAGAAATCTCCGTTTAGTATCATTAGTTTGCTTGTTTTGACTGTCCCATTTTTTTAAAACTCTAGTTTCGAATTTAGGATTCGAATTGCAATTATCTAGATATTTTTTTTTATCCTTATCTATTATCTAGATGATTTCATGGAAATGTATCATTTATCTTATCAAGATAAATTTTTAGCAGGTTATCTTCATCTAGATAAAAATAAAATTATCTAATCACAACACTGGTGAAGTCTAATGAAATTGGGGCGTGCAGATCCATAATACGGAATGCACCCAAGTTAATGCATAATTCAAATTTGCCGCGAATATTCAGAGTACAAATGTCAAGCTGAACGGTCCCGATAACACGGCGAATACGCTGCGTATTTTAAATGGTTAAATTATCCAAAGAGGTATGCAGCCTAATCTTGATTTACCAACACAGCTTGTATTACAATGATATAAAATGAAGTCCGTAAATGATATAATAAGGCATCGAGATGCACCGATGCCATCAAGTTTGTTAAAATACATACATCGGGATGGACGGGTGCCGTATAACTTTGATAGAAATATAGCGGGAAATTTAAAAAATCCTCTCCTCGAGTCAAAGCATGGAGATCAAAGCAAGACATTTGTATAATAATCAATTCCCAAATTTTATTACAGAAGGGACAATACACACAAAATCATTCACAATGAAATGAAAGACACAGGTTTCACAATACATCAAATCAAAATACACACAATAAAGTGGGAAGAAGGCACACATTATTCCCATATTTTCATCCCGGCATTCGCTCTTCAGAGTCTTGAAGAAAACCCACAATACAATCTAAGACAGGACAGTATTGTCATAATTTACTTGTTGAAAAAATGTAGCAATGTAGGTCCCTACCTAATTATGTTTTAAACTAGAACAATGTTACTTGCAGTAACATTTTAAGATATAAATTCACATCCTAATTTTGAGAGTGCTGATACCCAACATGACTAACCAAAACTAGAAAAGTCCTCAATTATGAAATATAAGTACACTAAAACACTTAACTATAAAGAATTAACGCAGAAAACACTCATCAAATGAATAACATATTATTCTCAGTTCACTTAAATAGGTACACGAGTCCAGTCATTGTCTACGCAAACGGATTCCAATGTTGTACACGTCCGTGGCAGTGGTTGGTATCTTCTCTTGGCCACCACTCGAAATACATATTGCGTTCTTGCTTGAAGCTATCCTGTAACAATACACCTACATAATATAATGCTTCCTTAAGGTTACTTCATATAATTTATGTCATTCTTTAAAAAATTGGCTGAAGTGTGTGCGGTTTGCCACTTGAAAAATTTCCCAGAATGTTTCCTTTAGGTCTAGAAATTTTATTTTTGGTGTGGACTGAAGCCCAATAATGGGTTTCTATAAACCAATTGCAAGTTCCAACTTTGCATGAAAGATAATGTAATTATTAATTCTTTTTGTTTTGAAATATGTTGAAAAGTGCTTGGCTCAAGCACCGATGTATAAAATTGCTTCATTGATAAATGAAAATGTGTAAATTGATTGCTGAGTATTATCCATATTAGTTAAAATAATTTTAAAAATACTACTTCATTTATAAAAAATTATTTTAACTTAGTTTTTGGCTGTCCCTAATGTTCACTCACCTACGTTACCTCACCTATGTTTCTGTCCTGAAATTGCAGTGTCCTATAAGGTGTGACTACTGGGACACTACTGGGACCGGTGTCACTACTAGAACATTTAAATTCCCGATTCGGTGCAATGTTAATCCTTATGGGCGTGACCGGATTCCATCAGGAATGGAATTGGGAAACATTCTAGAATACGCCTCCTGGGAAGTTATTCTATAATTTAAAAATTCCGGATTCGGCCCGTATACGATTCACGGGATTAACATTGCACTGAGATCGTATTCGTACCGAATTCAGATTAAGTTATAGAATAAATACCCTGGTTTCATTACATAGAGCTAGTTGTTCTCTTGGATCTCCATGTGTTTGCTGACTAAGGAGCTTTCATTTAGGAACAGACATTTATTATTTCAATATAAATTTATGGATAGTATTCGATTACTATCTCCCCAACCTACGTTACCTTGGAATACTCACACTTAGCATGGCTCTTTTCTTGCACAAATCTTACACAATATTGAAGCAATATTGAAGCATCTTTAACATGGCTAGGTGGACCCATCAACAACTTGATTGGTCTAGCCAGACAGAATTTTATACCCTCGAAATCTCACCTACGTTACGACTGCAATGGTACCGTAGGTAACGTGGGTGAGGTAATGTTGGGGAGTTTTTAAGTAACGTAGGTGAGAAACTAAACTTAACATTTTAATTCAAGAACTTATCTACTATTTTAAAAGTGTATTGTACTTGTTATTTATTTTTTTAAATTATGGAACTCACCTACGTAACCGATGTTGCGTTACCAGACACGTATTTGTGTTTTTTTAATTTTTCACAAAATCTTTCCATGTTTACAAAGACAATTGATAATAATTGATAGAGCAATAATTACCTAACATGAAAAAGTAAATTAAAGTCAATCTGCAGATTTTTACAAAAGTTATTGAAATTATCAATTTTGAAAAAGGAAATATTGTAACGTCT
The DNA here is from genome assembly GCA_934045905.1 of Leuctra nigra. Taxonomy (NCBI): domain Eukaryota; kingdom Metazoa; phylum Arthropoda; class Insecta; order Plecoptera; family Leuctridae; genus Leuctra; species Leuctra nigra. The sequence goes on along the minus strand of OW203767.1, from coordinate 17,875,977 downwards.
ACACAAGCTGTGTAGTGCTGTAGTGTGTAGGTGACAAGCTTCTCATCTCAATGTTATTCACGGCCTTAATTTTATGTGATCCCACCCCCAGGGGTGCGATCACATAAAATGATAACTTACTTATCACGATGACAAGTCCCTAGAAGGCCGTGAATAACATTGAGATGAGAAGCTTGTCACCGTGACAAGATAGTTCTCATTTTATGTAATCCCACCCCGGGAGAGTAAAAGAGCTGGAAAATCAAAATTTTTTATGGGTCGGTATAGCAAATTGTCTTGACTTATATAAGAAGAAATGTAATATACCAACATTAAAACATATCATGTGTCACAATTGTTCATAAACTGAAAGTAGATAAAAAAAAAACGGTGACGTAGGTGAGAAATTTCTGTCAAAACTCTTTAATAATTATGTAGAACTCAGATATTGATTTTAATAGAATAACGACTTGGATGCTATAAACACGACTTTGAGTCACTCTCTAGAACAAAGTTAAAAAAAAATATTTTATGTCTTAACAGCCAATATTTTAAAGAATGATCCATATATACATTTGTATTGCGCAGTACAGCAGAATAAAAAACATACAATTGTAAATTGTCATAATACAAAAGATTGGAATTATTTACTACCTCACATATTTGCACAAATTTAAGTGATTATTTTAAAATATTTAGCTCCTAAGTAAAAAACCAATGTTTACTTGTAACAACAACCATGCTCATAGCTTACCACAAAGTAAAAAGTCGTCAACAAGCAAGAAAACTGCCCTCCATGCTAGAAGTTTTCCTCTACGTTCTCGAAGTTCTTTCTAAGCGTTAGAAGTGCTCAAACGTTAGAACAAGCTGCCAGGCTTAGTAGCGATATACTAAAGGAAAAATAATCCATAGTAACCAAAAGAATGTGTAAAGAAACATGCTAAAAGATCTCGGCTAATTACTAGAAATTCACTCCAACAATAATATAAAGGGAAAAGTAAACATAAAAATCAAAGGTGTCGGTAAACAAAATCGCTAGCAAGTTCTCTCCGGTGCGCTAGAAGTTATCTCCTATGTTCTAGAAGTTCTCTTCAACATTTTCCTAAAGGGAAGAGAAAACATAGAAATCATTCTTCTTCGATGGCGCTACAGCCCAAATCGAGCCTTGGCCTCCTCAATCTTCTGCCTCCAGGAGGGCTATTCTAAATTTTCGTGTCGTGTTGTTTCACTTGATACGGGCTCACTGCACACTGGAGTGCTATCTATTTAACATGGCAGTGACGCCGTATCAATTGATACGAGACGGCAAGGAAATTTAGAATAGGCCTCCAGACGTCCTTCTCCTTGGCAAGTCTTCTCCAGTTTCTTTCTCCCAATAGTTCCTTTTCATCCGTCCCTACGTTGTCGATCCATCAGGCCATATTCCGTTTGCCTGGGCCTCTTCCGTCATCACATCCATCCTATCCGAGGCAAATGTTAAGGTTTCGTAACAACGATGTTTTTACGTGTGGGGTTGTTAGCCCCACGACCAACCCCCTTTTCGGAGGACCTATTCTCCCGCTCTCGTTAGCCCTGACCCCACTCTTCACCGGGATCCGATCTTGAGTGAGGTTTCTCAGGTTACCGGGGCTACCACGTGGAGGTGAGAGTCGAAATTGGGTAGGAGAGGCTATGCGACGCTAGCTGCTTTCAGCGTCGTGTGGTACGCATGCACTACCCCATTCAAACCCCATCCTAAAGAGAAAAAAAACATAGAAATATAAAGTGTCGCTCGAAGTTCTCTGTTACGTACGGGCACCTACAGCAGTGGGCGGCACTCGTCTAAAATGACAAACCAAACCAAAGCTGTAGGGCACGTATGCACCAATCAGCTCGAAGTTCTTTCTCTCCAACAATATTCTAAAGAGAAAAGAAAGCACAGAAATCGAAAATGTTGCTCGAAGTTCTCTCTGACGCGCTAGAAGTTCTCTCCGACAATATTCTAAAGAGAAAAGAAAGCACAGAAATCGAAAATGTTGCTCGAAGTTCTCTCTGACGCGCTAGAAGTTCTCTCCTACAATATTCTAAAGGGAAAAGAGAACATAGAAATCGAAAGTGTTGCTCGAAGTTCTATCTGACGCGCTAGAAGTTCTCTCCTACAATATTCTATAGAGAAAAGAGAACATAGAAATCGAAAGTGTTGCTTGAACTTCTCTCTGACGCGCTAGAAGTTCTCTCCTACCATATTCTAAAGGAAAAAAGAACATAGAAATAGAAAGTGTCGCTCGAAGTTCTCTCCTACGTGATCTCTTCTACGTGCTCGGTGTTCTCTCCTACGTGATCTCTCCTACGTGCTCGGTGTTCTCTCCTACGTGCTCTCTCCTACGTGCTCGGTGTTCTCTCCTACGTGATCTCTCCTACGTGCTCGGTGCTCTCTCCTACGTGCTCTCCTACGTGCTCTCCTACGTGCTCTCTCCTACGTGCTCTCTCCTACGTGCTCTCTCCTACGTGCTAGACGTTCTGACCTACATATTGCTAAAGGGAAAAAGAAAACATAGAAAAAGAAGTTCTCTGATACGTACGGCTACCTACAGCAATGGGCGGCACTCGTCTATAAAGACGAACCAAACCAAAGCTGCAGGGCGCGTCGTCACCAAGATGCTCGAAGCACTTAACCACGCTTGTGCACCCACAGCAGTGGGCGGCACTCGTCTAACTAACAAGACGAACCAAACCAAAGCTGTAGGGCACGTGCATAAAATAGCTCGAAGGTTATTTTCTCCGACAATATTCTAAAGAGAAAAGAAAGCACAGAAATCGAAAGTGTTGCTTGAAGTTCTCTCTGACGCGCTAGAAGTTCTCTCCTACCATATTCTAAAGGAAAAAAGAACATAAAAAAAAGAAAGTGTCGCTCGAAGTTCTCTCCTACGTGCTCTCTCCTACGTGCTCTCCTACGTGCTCTCCTACGTGCTCTCCTACGTGCTCTCGTACGTGCTCTCCTACGTGCTCTCCTACGTGCTCTCCTACGTGCTCTCCTACGTGCTCTCCTACGTGCTCTCCTACGTGCTCTCCTACGTGCTCTCCTACGTGCTCTCCTACGTGCTCTCCTACGTGCTCTCCTACGTGCTCTCTCCTACGTGCTCTCTCCTACGTGCTAGACGTTCTGACCTACATATTGCTAAAGGGAAAAAGAAAACATAGAAAAAGAAGTTCTCTGATACGTACGGCTACCTACAGCAATGGGCGGCACTCGTCTATAAAGACGAACCAAACCAAAGCTGCAGGGCGCGTCGTCACCAAGATGCTCGAAGCACTTAACCACGCTTGTGCACCCACAGCAGTGGGCGGCACTCGTCTAACTAACAAGACGAACCAAACCAAAGCTGTAGGGCACGTGCATAAAATAGCTCGAAGGTTATTTTCTCCGACAATATTCTAAAGAGAAAAGAAAGCACAGAAATCGAAAGTGTTGCTTGAAGTTCTCTCTGACGCGCTAGAAGTTCTCTCCTACCATATTCTAAAGGAAAAAAGAACATAAAAAAAAGAAAGTGTCGCTCGAAGTTCTCTCCTACGTGCTCTCTCCTACGTGCTCTCCTACGTGCTCTCCTACGTGCTCTCCTACGTGCTCTCCTACGTGCTCTCCTACGTGCTCTCCTACGTGCTCTCCTACGTGCTCTCCTACGTGCTCTCCTACGTGCTCTCCTACGTGCTCTCCTACGTGCTCTCCTACGTGCTCTCCTACGTGCTCTCTCCTACGTGCTAGACGTTCTGACCTACATATTGCTAAAGGGAAAAAGAAAACATAGAAAAAGAAGTTCTCTGATACGTACGGCTACCTACAGCAATGGGCGGCACTCGTCTATAAAGACGAACCAAACCAAAGCTGCAGGGCGCGTCGTCACCAAGATGCTCGAAGCACTTAACCACGCTTGTGCACCCACAGCAGTGGGCGGCACTCGTCTAACTAACAAGACGAACCAAACCAAAGCTGTAGGGCACGTGCATAAAATAGCTCGAAGGTTATTTTCTCCGACAATATTCTAAAGAGAAAAGAAAGCACAGAAATCGAAAGTGTTGCTTGAAGTTCTCTCTGACGCGCTAGAAGTTCTCTCCTACCATATTCTAAAGGAAAAAAGAACATAAAAAAAAGAAAGTGTCGCTCGAAGTTCTCTCCTACGTGCTCTCTCCTACGTGCTCTCCTACGTGCTCTCCTACGTGCTCTCCTACGTGCTCTCCTACGTGCTCTCCTACGTGCTCTCCTACGTGCTCTCCTACGTGCTCTCCTACGTGCTCTCCTACGTGCTCTCCTACGTGCTCTCCTACGTGCTCTCCTACGTGCTCTCCTACGTGCTCTCCTACGTGCTCTCTCCTACGTGCTCTCTCCTACGTGCTAGACGTTCTGACCTACATATTGCTAAAGGGAAAAAGAAAACATAGAAAAAGAAGTTCTCTGATACGTACGGCTACCTACAGCAATGGGCGGCACTCGTCTATAAAGACGAACCAAACCAAAGCTGCAGGGCGCGTCGTCACCAAGATGCTCGAAGCACTTAACCACGCTTGTGCACCCACAGCAGTGGGCGGCACTCGTCTAACTAACAAGACGAACCAAACCAAAGCTGTAGGGCACGTGCATAAAAAAGGTCGAAGTTCATTTTCTCCAACAATATTCTAAAAAGAAAAGAAAGCACAGAAATCGAAAGTGTTGCTCGAAGTCCTCACCTACAACATTATAAAGGGAAAGAGAACATAGATTTAGAAAGGTTCGCACGAAGTTCTCTACTACGCACGGGCACCCACAGCAGTGGGCGGCACTCGTCTATAAAGACGAACCAAACCAAAGCTGCAGGGCGCGTCGTCACCAAGATGCTCGAAGTTCTCAGCCACGCTTGTGCACCCACAGCAGTGGGCGGCACTCGTCTAACTAACAAGACGAACCAAACCAAAGCTGTAGGGCACGTATGCACCAATAAGCTCGAAGTTCTCTTCTACGCGCTAGAAGTTCTCTTCAACTTGCTGTTCTCTTCAACGTGTTAGACGCGTCCAAATAGAAGTGTTGATCATCCTTCAGAATTGATGCTGTAACCGGTTGATTTGAATGTCATTTTGTTGGATTCATAGTTTCCAATGACTCTAGCTGCCGGTCAATTCCTCCCTGTAACAAATTAAACAATATGTGTGGACTGAACAGTCGTTTAGATTTTGAAACTTTGCATAATTTGCTCCAAAATAAAATAATAAAACAGAAACCCAGTTAAAAATTCATCTGGAAGATATTCATTTTCATATAAAATAATACTATATTTCTAAGTAGACTTTTTAATATTTACTCAAGAAAGTATTTGACCTTTATTTGATGTAGTAGGCACTACACCCTGCTAAATATGTGTATTATTTACTAATTTTGTAGTAGAATTCCAAAGTGGAGAGTTATGCCTCGCTTTTTTAAACCATATCTGCCCTGGTAATATCAAGTACAACACTAGAACTACTTCAAGCATGTTATTGCTAGTATAATATTTTACCTAGAAGTATCATGTACACTCCTGGACACGGAAAATGGTCCGCAGTTAATATTCACTCGACTCCTAGGCTAGTATTTATTATTTATTTAAAGTAATTTTTCGGCCCTAAACTCACACTAGCCACTGGTCTTTGTGCCAAAAAAATTACATTAAAATAAATTTTAAATACTAGCCGTAGTGTCACTTGAACATTGACCGCGGACCAATTTCTGTGTCCAGGAGTGTACCTATATTGCACCACTTCCAAATTGTTCAAACTAATATAGGGGAAAGCGGTATAAAGTGTGTCACAGGGGTTTTCTGACAACCGATTGGAGGAAAAAAAACAATAAAAATTCTATGTGCATTTCATCCCATTTGAGATCATACAATCGTGTTTTAGTTACCCCGTTCCATTGAAGAAATTGGCGTAACACTACCTTGCTATGATTTTTCTTTCATTATGCAGCTTTGTGTTTTCACTATTTGTTGAATATCTTCACTAGTAGACAAAACTTTTCACTTTTAAAAGTTAGGTCATGTAGATCTAAGTTTTAGGCAATGATTAGGCTCGAGTTTCAGACCTCATGTGTGCCAACATAAGAAAAAAGAAAATTGAAAGTAGTTTAGGTCTAGCGGTCTATACTGGGTTACTTCACTATGGTCTATAGTGGGTGTCACCATTTAACATTGACCCACTATATACCACCGACCCACTACCATCTTGTAAAACCTAAACAATAAAATGTTATGAAATAATTTAATATTGAACCAAATGATTAAATTATAATAATATTAAAATAATAATGATCTTATTTAGGTAATATAATTACTGATTTTGATGATTAATTATTGAAATCTCAATATTCATATTTTTTTACCTTTTTCTTGAGCAATTTGCTATTTGACATGCTCATATGACAATCAAATGTTTGTTGACATCTAGTAGCAACATTCTCTAAAAAAAAAATTATGTAGGTACACTCCCCCAAATAATAAACGGTACCTGGAATTCGCATCCAGAAGCTGTCTAGTGAGATGGAAAACTACTGCATTAGAGAAGAACCAGTGACGGTTACGTTGTTTGTTGGCACTCGGGACTTGCTTGAGGGAAGGAGTAGGAATGACATTATGGATGATGTGAGGGAGTTGCTGGAGGCAGTGAAGAGCAGATTTGGAGTGTCATGCAAAGTTTACATGGCTAGCATGCTGACGGGGAAAGGGAGTGGTCCCAGAGAGTTGAATAATTGTGTCAGAGCCGTGTGTAAGGAACAAGGTGTGTGGAACATTAGCTTGAGGGGAACGCAAAGGGGGTTGTTGGGGAAATGGGACTGGCATCGATCAATTGGTGAAGGATTACGAAATGTAATAGAAGAGAGAACAAGTGAGAGGAGTCATCAGGGTTTTTGGAGCCGCACAGTGTGGAGACGAGTAACGTAGTTCAGGAAACAGCCCCGGAAGCAGGATCTAACAGAGCAAAGAGAAGAACCAGGAAAGGAAGACAAATGGGAAGTAGAATTGAATTTACATTTGGTACACTGAACATTGTTTCATTGAATGGAAAGGTAGAAGAAATGATAGATGTGATGGTTGAAAGGAAGTTATTGTTTCTAGGGCTAAGTGAAGCAAAGTGGAAAGGAAGTGGTTCGAAGGACTTGAGAAATGGCTTTAAGCTGTGGTGGTCTGGTGGCTTGGAGGGAAGGAATGGAGTGGCGGTAGTAGTGAGTCCGAAGGTTAGTGACTTTGTGGTGGATGTGAAGTGTCACAACGACAGGTTGATGTCATTGATACTGAAGGCAAGTGACAAGATGACAGTGGAGGTTGTGCAGGTGTACGCACCACAGGCAGGTAGAGCAGTGGAAGAGAAAGAGAGTTTTAGTGAGGAAATAGAAAAGGTATTGGAGAGATCAAAGTATGAATTAATTGTGATGGGAGACTTTAATGCGAAGGTAGGGAGTGATAGAAAGGGCTATGAGGAGGTGCTGGGGAAGTTTGGGGTAGACGAGAGAAACAGAGATGGGGAGAGGCTGCTGGATATGTGTAGAAGAAATCAACTGAAAATAGGCAACAGCTGGTTTCAGAAGAGAAGAAGCCATCGTATAACAAGCTACGGCTACGGTGAGGACAGATCGGAGTCCGTGATAGATTACATCTGCGTGGGGGACAGCTTGAGGCAGAGCATCATAGACATCAAGGTATGCCCAGCCGTTTCACTCGACAGTGACCATCGACTGCTTGAGTGCACGCTCAGGATCGATGTGCAGAAACCAGTAGTGACTACCTCACATAAGAGAATCAAAGGATGGAAACTACAGGACCCGGCGGTGAAGAACGAATTCAGAAATAAGATCAAGAACAGAGTGCCTGTTGGAGAGTTGAGGGATGTGGAAGAAGAATGGCAGGAGTTCAAGAATGCTATAGTAGCTGGGGCTGAACAATTGTGTGGAAGAGCAGGTGGAAGAAGGAAGGAGAAGGAGACAAGATGGTGGAACAACAGAGTGAAAGTTGCTGTGAAGGAGAAAAGACTAGCATGGCAGAAGTACGAATTAGACAGATCGTTAGAAAGTAAACATCAGTACAGAATATGCAGAAGGAATGTGGCACGCATTGTAGAAGAAGAGAAGGACAAATCAATGGAGGAGTTAGCAGACAAGTTGGTGGAAGATTTTAATGGCAACAAAAAGATGATCTATGGACTAGTCAAGGAAAAAAGGGGAACTCGAGACGATCTAAAGAGTATGAAGAATGACAAGGGTGATCTGATAAGTGATGTAATGAAGATAAACCAAATGTGGGGGAAGTATTTTGAGAATCTTTTAAATGTAAAAAAGGATCTTAATGTATCAATGGGTGAAGAAGAGCTGCAGATTGGAAGTGAAATGGAAGACAGTGAGATGGAGGAAGATCTTTGTGATGCAGAAGTAACAAGAGCCATGCGGGAAATGAAGAATGGTCGTGCGCCTGGTATTGATGAGGTTACCATAGAAATGGTAAAAGCTGCAGGGGAGGATGGTAGAAGATGGCTTTGTAGAGTGATCCGAGCAGCATGGGAACAGAAGAGAATTCCAGTTGATTGGGAAAAGGGGATTATTGTTCCCCTTTTTAAGAAAGGAGATCGAAGGAAATGTAATAATTACCGGGGTGTGACCTTACTCTGTCAGTGTGCGAAGTTGTTTGAGAAGATAGTGGAACGGAGATTGAAGAATTATGTGGAAGAGGGGTTGCGAGAAGAACAGTATGGATTTCGGAGAGGGCGATCGACAATAGACGCAATTTTCACAGTGCGACAGATGATGGAGCAGCAGTGGGAGAGGGGGCAGGAAATGCATATGGCTTTCTTGGACTTGGAGAAGGCGTATGACAGGTTGCCAAGGGAAATAGTTTGGGAGTGTTTGGTGAAGAGAGGAATAGGCAAGGACTTGGTTGAGCGGATCAAATGTATGTATCAGAACAGTGTGAGTTGTGTGCAGTCGGGAGTGGGGAGATCGGAATGGTTTAGTATTAGTGAAGGGCTTCGGCAAGGGAGTGTGTTGTCACTAGAGATGCAATATTACCGGTGATATTACCGGTATTACCGGTAATATTACCGGTAATATCACCGGTAACGGTAATATTACGGTAATATTACCCCCATCGTTGGTAACATTGTAACTTTCGGTAATTTTAGAGAAAAAAAAACGGAAGTGTTCAAATTTTGTCACAGTACACCACAGTGTAAAAAGAGGATGTATAGAGATTTGATTATATTTTTATAAATCAACAAGTTATACTGTAGGTACCGACATCTAAACATTATCAAATGTAATATTTTCCACGTTGGCTACTTATTTTTTTTAAATTTACTTTCTTTTACATAATATACTAGACTACCTAATTATAATGAAGGAAGGGTCTTTCAGAGTTCGCTCTTTGATTGCAGGATATTTCACTGCGACTGTAAAAGCATGATGTTAAATTTCGTAATTTATCATGCCCATTCCAACATTTAATGAAAATTTACCTCGACTCGAAGTCTTTATTTAAGCAGAAATAGCTAGGAAAACGCTCGGTGTATAACGCGCTAATGAGCGAGCACCCAAACGCGCAACATCTCCATCCAACCGGAATATCGTAATGCAAAGAAAACATATACATCCATAGGACGGTCATTCCACGGTAACTCACATTACAATCAGAACAAAATTTGCTCAAAAATTTGTTATTTTTATTGCTCAAATAATTAGAAAAGAAGTTACCAAAAATATTAATTATACCGTCTTGATAATATGTGTATGGTACCATTAAGACATTGGTGCAAAAAAATTTATTGGGTTTGAAATTAATTAAAAACATGTTGGTAACTCACATTACACAAAAGTGACACTCTGAATGAGTCCACATACTATTAATGAAATTTGTCTCCTCAAATCAGAGCTACAATATTGCTTCGTCTTCCAACACACAAACCATAGATTTTAAAACACTATTTAAAAAAGAAACTAAATTAATGTGGGGTTGTTAATTAATAACATCACTTTATGTTGGTAACTCACATTACAGGATTAAAGTAACTCACATTACATTGTGATTTAACATTGGTTTCCCTATACCAAAATAACATGTAAATATTTTGGATTTTTCAAAAATTCTAAAAATTTTATGTTTGAATTTTTTTATTTGTTATTTGGTTTGTTTTTGACAATAATATTGCAAATTTAATTAAATTCCTTAAATTTTAAGGCCTTAAATTAAATATTTAAAAAAAAAGCTCCAAGATATTTTTCCCTACTTTGGTGGAATGACCCAGGAATTGAAATACGATCAAAATAAAATTACACGACTTCACTGAAAATGAGAATAGCCATCACTAAGATCCATAAAGAAAAACAGATGTAAGTTGAACAGGCAATTAAATGACAATAAAATACCTTCTGGCATTCTATTTAAATATCAAATGAGTATACACGTTATCTACCGATTAGGCTGAAAACTTATAAAATAAGAGAAAATGGTAGGTAGTAGTCTTAATGTCCAGGCAAAATTTGAACTTAATCGCAGCATTTTGATTTTTGACCAATCGTGAGATATTTTCATTTTTACTCCAATCGAGGTACGCTCACAAAAACTATACACGATTAATCTAGAATGAATTTTTATGTACTATGCAAAAATTTTAGTTCGATCGGAAAAGAATGAGACCTTGTTTAATGTTTGGCGTCGGGCCAAACAAACAAACACACAAAAAAAACAGAAAGTGTCCAAAAGTGCAGAATGGAGTCGCTTTTTACGCTCGCTCAATTAAAATCGCTATTGTTAAATTGAGATGTATACCTATCCTCAATCAATAAATAGTAAATACTAGGGGTGTTCACGATTACGATTTAATCGAATCGATTAATCAAATATGACATTGAAAACGATTAATCGATGTTAGCAAAAATAATCGAATTATAAATTTGAATTTGCTGCCTTGAAAATGATTGCACTTTACACATCTAATTATGTGTGGCTGGCGTCATTCTGTCAACATTTTTCTTTGTGTGCGTAATATTTTAGTGATAAATTCATGTTTTTGTGTATTTTCCCAAGTTTCAGTGTGTATTTCTCATTCGCATTACCAAGTGATGATAGAATGATGAATAAATTCGGCACTTGACAGCGTCTTTGAAGTAAAAATGAATGACTTCCTGGACACATTTCATTGTTGAGGTTAATATTGCCTTAAAAGATGATAATATGATGACCACCCTGAACATGATGACATATAGTTATATCAAAACGATTTAATTCGATTATTTAATCGATTTAAATTACGAAAATCGAATTATTAATCGATTTAAATAAAATAATCGTTGAACACCCCTAGTAAATACACAATACCTATGTAAACTAAGTAATATGAAAAAATTAATTAATTCACATTCATTAATTTTCTTACGCCATATAGTTAAAACTGCGCAAAAAATTCAATATTACCGTGCTCGGTAATGTTACCGGTAATATTACCAATTTCAATGTTACCGGTAACTTTACATCTCTAAATACCCCAGACAGTAATTCGTCAGTTCCATTGAGAATACCCATTGCTGTCTTTTTAGACACAAAGAATATGCAGATATTTTTTGGAAACTTATGAACACTATCTTGACGACAGTGTCACAGGCCACGGCACCACAAAGCAGGGACCCGAACCGGAACCGGAACCTCGAACCGGTATGAATCTTTATAACTTTGGAACCGGAACCGTTATACTTTTTTCCCCAATAACCGGAACCCGAACCTTTATAATCTATTAGGTTCTTAAAGGTTCCATCTTTATAAAAATGAAAAAAATCTATTTAATTTTTAACACTTTGATAAAGATATTATCAAATAATATTAATCACAAAAATATAAAAAGTTTATTTTTTGATAAAATTTCCTATTAGTCGGTATTTTTTGTAGACATTTTAAATAATTTCTTGAAAATTCTTCATTTGCAAACGCTGTTCGAGTTTTCAATTTTTGAATCTGGCAGCTGCGATGAGAACTGCATTGCTGACAATTTGAATACGATGGCTCAGACAAAATGAATGGTTAACGTCGTCTTATGGAGAAAATTGCCGCCACTATACTGTCTCGTCTGTTAGTCTGCGCACCATCCTGTGAATATTATACAGACACTACCAACACCAGTGCTTGCATTCATAGGACGAAATCCAAATCTAATAATTCCATTAAATTTGACATAATTGAAGTTTTATAATAATACTGATTGATTTAAAATTTGAGAACCGGAACCGGAACCTTTATGTAGGAACCGTAACCGAACCTTTAAGAATATTTGTTTTAGAACCGGAACCCGAACCTTTATAAAATAAAATTGTGGAACCGGAACCGAACCTTTATAAATAAAGGTTCGGATCCCTGCCACAAAGTTTCAGCAAAATCCTCCCAGTGGTTAAAATTTAAAACCATCATTTCTGTGATATTTGAAATTTAAACTAGAAACGATTGACCGATCAACCATATCCAACTATCAACTTAAAACTTCCCATGGTCATTGGGACCAACATTTTAGGTATTTTTGCCAATTTAAAGACTAATCTGTCGTTATTTTCAAAAGTTACTGTAATTTTAAGAACATTTTATTATTTAATCTTGAAATATTTGAAAAATTTATAGGTTGTATGAAGTTTTTATCCCTGCCTTTTTGATGCTTCAGTTCCCAGTGCTTTAGAGCAGCCGCTCATCAATGCGTTACACCGAGTGCAGTGCAGTTACTCTCACACATCTAATTTTCAAGTCACACCACCGGCTTTAAAGTAGGTAGCGGCAGACATGCGTAGTAGGTACTATAGTAGTTACTCACCTAGTAGTGTGATACCGAACGGCCTAAACAAGCAGCAATGTTGGCAGTTTCCATGTCTAGCAGATAGATGTATTTGTGTAGTAGGTAGGTAAGTCAGAAGTCGTTCAGGATGCAAGGCAAGAATGATCGAACGGCTCTCGAGGACTGTCGAGTAGGTAGTAAATGTCGCCCTCGTAACAGATTTGTTTGCGGATGTAGATCTGCATTTCTGTAGGCTAACTGAAAAGAAGATGCGTTTCTGTATTATTGTATTGGTCAATATTTGGACATGAGTTTAATTTACGGTCCGGGACACGCAAAGATGAACCAGGTCTAGCATAGGCACTCCGGTCTGCTCAACTGGGTTCTTCTTTGCCTGTCCCCGACCGTGTAACAAATTTTGTACATTAACACTGTAACATTCTCTAGCATTAAAACTTGTTATTAGCCAGCCTAGTAGGTACTACCTAGTAGCTCAGATTCATCAGATTGAATATTATAACCATAACCTACCATTGAGAAACCTCCTGTATAAGTTCACAAACATAAGGAAAATATACAAGTATTCATAATAAAATATGTCTACTTACCAAGAATAGCAATAGCAGGAATTAATATCTTCGTGTATTTTCACTAAAATCACTGGAAAATACGTTCTTGCTATTACAAAGACTTTGACATTACCTTTGAGTTGAAGCGAGCTCATGTTTTTATTGTTTAGATGTTTACTGTTTAGTTCTCTACTCCGCCGTTGTCAGCCCGCCAGCGCAGAGCAAACTGACCCAGCTTGTGGCGGGAAATTATTTGAAATACTCTAGTCTACAAACTAGAGAAGATCCCTGATTTGAAAAATTATAAAAACAAACGGGTTGGAAAATTTAACAACTTTACATTTAACTCTTAACAACACAACACTTAATGTTTGCTTTTAGGTTTTAGGTTTGGTTAAATACCTTCCGTTATTTAACTAAACATCGAAATTGTTTTTAAAAGCATAAATCTGACAGAAATCGTTCTTCTTTTTCTGACAGAAAAATCTTACTCATTATGTCATCGGAAATGGTATAATATGTTTTAAAGGCATTAAAAAATAATTTGTCCATTTCCTGTTATCACTACTTTTCAGTACTGAAATTATTAGAATTAAAACACAATAAATACCAATAAATAAATTATAAATTATCTAGTTATAGCCATGCTATTAAAAACAATTTCAAATGCTGTACCGTGATTCTAATATTTTTTGCTAAACAACGATGGATAATAACATAATAGTAGGATCACGGAACTGTATGTAATTTTGTTTTAAGCAGAAGTAACTAGATAATTTTTTATGTCGTCTATTTAGTATTTTTAGATTATTTTTTGGACGTAGGGGTTGTCACTTTGGCAAAATAAAATCATCTTGGTAAACCTATACCGAAGAATGTTTTGAAATCTTCTCTTCATTGCCGCCAATCACGATCCTCTCGGCAGAAAATTGCAACACTGTACTGTGCAAATTGGCTTCGTGAGACAGACTACATCGCACGTAAGTGAAGGTATTATCCTCTTCAGTGCGCAACCCCATTAAGAGCATCTATTGAATTTGCATATCGGGTGAAAAGTGTTTAATCGTAGTGTCAGACGTCTTGAACATTGAACTGTCATGAAGAAGTTCAAAGGACAGAGAGAAACATCTGAAATAACTCATTTGAACGGATTTTCATACTATAGGAATGGTATTAATCCTAGCAGCGGCACACGGTAAGTTTTAAATCATTTATTTTGTAATTATTTAACATGGCATGCTAATTTTTTTCGATATTTCTTAAATCACTGTCGGTGCTCTGTTGTGACTTCCCCGCAGTGATGATTTCAGACATTTTCACAAGAGAGGGCAAACCAAATTTTAGGGTGGGCACAACAACTTATGCAAACAGGTAATACTTATAAGCATAACTCTCTGAAATTATAAAAATATACAAACATTAATTCCACATTCACAAAATACACATGAAAACAATAAGGGGACTGGCCTTATGCGGGTCCGGGGCACAAATCCCAGGGAAAATTTTGAATTTCTGGATTGGATGTACGAGATTTGAAGCATTTCTGAAGTTCTTCGCAGCATTATTATTTAATTTGTTGAAAAACGAAACATGACCAATGCAAAACACCGATATTTCGGAGTTTTTTTTAAATAAAATTTTGATTGAAGGGACAAATATGTACGCATTAAAACACTTTTTCACGGAATATTTTATAATTTAACTTCATTTTAAAACTCTCCAAGGGGGGGGGGGGGCACTGATAGGTCCAAGGGGTGGCTTTGCTCCCCCTTGGGTATGCCTGGAATTATCACTGCTTCCCCGTGCGCCAAATACTCGAGCGCCAAACCCATTCATTACCGAAACTATTACCTGTAGGGCCAAAAACAATACAGGTTCAAAATACAGGTCTGGAGAACCGAATTCGAGAGAGTAGAAACTTTTTTTCTCCAATTATCCCTGAGCGCCGTTAATAAATCTTGTAAAAATGATATACATAATGTTGATCAACATACCAATTTGAACTTAATCAGAGCAAATTGTGATTTTCGATCAATCGGAAGATTTTTTTAAATGTTATCCAATTAAAGCATTTGGATGAACCTTTGTAAGATACGAGAAAATGTTGATTGCAATGACTTCGCAAAATTCCAAATTAATAGGACCTACCAATCGAAAGATATTGAAAAAAAATGTAAACCAATGTACGGATTTCAAAATAATTAGGATCTTAGTTCGTACATGAGTGCCAAATTTTAGCTTTATCGAAGAAAAAATGGGACTTGTACATACGACTTGTATCGTCAGGAACAGAATTGCCCGAGTTTAAATTAAACGATTGTTTCTGAAAAAAACAATAAAAAAAGTATAAAAATGGGTCAATTGGTGAAAGGCTGGGGAGAAGGGAGGTCTCTTGAGTTCTTTAGGAAGGGTGTATTATAAAAATATACCAATACACTTATCTACGCATACTGCAAACGTTTTTTCAAGAGTCATATAAATACGACACTTTTATTGCAGTCCTGAGAACTTATTTTGAACGTTAATGTGGAATCGCTTATCGTTTGCAATTACCTAGCTTGCTCTATATATTATGCTCGAAGAGCTTGCTCAGGTACTTGATACTCCTAGTCTATTGTCGGTATTATCAGATATCAACGAAGCCTACAAGAAACTCTTTGGTATTATGAGACTACTAGATACGCATACATGTTACAGGATACCCAACAACTGATTATTACATTTAAATTTCATTGTCGGTACACGTTTGAGCTTCGCATCAACAATTAAATATATCTACGTCAGCCATTTACAGTCTACAAGCTAGGTACAAGTATGCATGAAATATTATCCGCATGACAACTCAGTAGTTGCGTGGTAGTGCGCCATGGCTTATACAAAGCAATTGCGAGCCAATCCCCCTCCTCCTCCCTGCAGTCAAAATAACGCGTAAACTGTTCAAAACATCCTGCAAACCTAGCATATTATTAAATTTCTTGAAAAAGAAATCCATTCCCTATTATTATTATTCTAGATTATTCTGGATTATAGGAATAACAAATTCATGGCTACTTAGACAAAATAAACCACGGCGGACAGCAATAAAAATTGTCGGTGACTATAGGTTATTATGCAGTAATAAAGACTTCTGTAAATTAGATGTCAGATTATGTGTTAAAATATGGGGCAATTCCATTTCAAAGCACCCAAAAAATCACGATTTCTTGCGTGAATACTTTTGATTTTGACCAAACTTGGTATGATTGTTCCATATAAAAAAAGCAGCAACGTTTTTTATTTTTTTATTTAGGGCCTAACTAACACGGGGTCGGCTCTACAACCACATTAAAAAAATACAATTTTGGCTGAGGGTGGTTTATATAAACAGCCATAACTTTGTAACAATATTTTGTAGGTTGATGATCGTTTTTGAGAAGTGTACGTAATAACACCCTCTTTCAGAAAATTATTAATTTGTATTTTTTAAATTATCTTCAGGGGTAACCAAATACAATTTCGACTGAAAAGGGTCCTTGCCCCAAATGGGTCACATTTAAAAATCTAAAAAAAATTTTAAACATCATAACCATGTGTAATATATAGGTACTTGTGCCAAGTCGCTTAGTGGGCAGACTTCTAGTGTTCGAGTTACACGTTTTTGATTCATGCCAAAATTATTGCCAATGCGCAAAATCAAGTATAGTAAAGGAAAGTATAGTCTATTCACTGTTATTCCATGAGCCAGCCAAACGAAATCCTCCCCCCACTGCCACGGAAGGTCTGAAAGTGATATTTGGTACCTCATACCTCAAGATATACCAACATTATACTTCGACTTCTTTGACTTTTGCGCTTTGGCTGTAACTCAGAGGTAAAAGGCCGGAAGTCAATATCAACAGTTCTTGATGTGAGCTCAATGACCATCATTTCTGCTTTCATACAATCATATTTGTAATGGTGAATGGTGACTTCAATACACCACCGTGGTTGGTGACATTAGACAAATGGCATTTGAAAGGGCTTGATTGAATGACGCCAAATGTTTGTAATGCAAAATCGAAAATGGACTACTAGCTAGTAGCTCTTGCTCCTACCAAAAATATAAACTAGGAAAACGCTCTGTGTAACGCGTTGATGAGCGAGCACGGATACACGCGACACCTCGAACCGAAATTATGTCTATCGAATGTCATTAAAAGCCAATAATTCTTTAGTTTCGTCACATACTTGTATAAAAATCTCCAAAATCTCCAAAAATATTGGTGCCAATCCTTGCTAAGTTTTAAGTTGATCGATTAAACCTTTATGATTGAACGGTTCCTTGTTAATTTTCTAAAATCACAGGATCTCGTTCCAAAAATATACCTGGGACCACCCATATGATATGATATGTAGTGTGAGTACACTAGGAAAACGCTCAGTGTAACGCGTTGATGAGCGAGCACAGAACATGCAACATCCCCATAGTAACGATGCACGACACGGCACAAGACGATTTTCTCTGCAATTTTTCAATCTCCATAATACTCTGGATGAATAACAGATCCATTGTGTCTTGAAGTCTTACCTACATACCTTCTCCAGAATTCTCTTGTAACATCCCATTCTAAACTCGTAAAATTACAATTAATACTTGACTGATTGGGCTTACAATATGTAAAATTTAATATTAAGTTGGTCTTGATCACCATGCAAAATTTGAATTTAATGTGAACATTTTTATTGTCGACCAATCAGAAGACATTATTTAAACTTAAACCAATTAGAGGATTTGTCCTTTGTACTGCATCCGATTTTATGCGCTAGCTCAAAATGCTTTCATTTTAGTTCACATTGTGGATAGCTTGGCTGCTCTACAGGCCGTGCCTTGGAGCAGAAGGCAGGGATGACAATTTAGTATAAATTTTTCAAGATTACGGAATAAAATGACCTTTAAATGACAAAGCTTTTGAAAATAACGACAGATTAGACTGAAAATTAGCAAAAATACCTCAAATGTTGGTACCAATGACCACGCGAAGTTTTAAGTTGATCGGTCAATCTGTTCTAGTTTAAATGTCAAAAATCACATGAAAAATGGTTTTACATTTTAACCAATAGGAGGATTGGCTGAAACTTTTTATGATTGGGTACAATGTTGGTTGCAATGTTTTTGCTAAATTTCAAATAGATCGAAGCACCCAATCAAAAGATAATTTTTTTAAAAATTGAACCAATCACGGGAGCCCGTTCAAAAACGATCCTAGGGATCTCATAGATTACGTTAGTATGTGTACAAAATTTCAGATCGATTGCTTGAGCGGTTTGACCTGGGCTGTGACCACAAAAAAAAAACACACAGAGAAAGTGCCATAAGAGTACCGTGGTGACGCTCGCTACGCTCGCTCAATAATTTGCAAAAGTCATGTGATTTAAGAATATGGAATCTGATTATAAATATCTTTCACCCTTGGCCCACAATAAAAAAAAAGTTTTCTAAAATTGCCCTAAAATGACAAAATTTTTAATATGTGTGGTATTTTAAAACACGCCGTATTATAGATCAACAGTTACTGCATTAGACATCTCATAACTGTTGAGTTAGGTTATTGGTTGGCGTTGGTATAAGCCCCATAACCTCGCCAAGGTACCAACTAATGTATGAGGTATTTTTTTTTCAAGTTGAAAGGTTTAAAACCACTGTTCTGAATCCTGTTAATTCTGTTAACTGTTAATTCAACTGTTATGGGATCGTTATGTCTAATGCAGTACCAGTTGATCTAAACTCGCACTCGTACCTTCTTGAAAGAGGATTTTTCTTTGTTTATCTCAGTTGAGAGGCAAATGCTGGGAAGGTTCCTAAATAATATATAGACAACGGCCATCTCCTTCAACCATCCATCCCTTTCTCATATTGACTTAAAATTGATCACAATCATTCAATTGTTGCTATAGCCTATTTGCAGAACAAATTCAGAGCCTATTTGTTTGTCTCAGTTGAGAGGCAAATGCTGGGAAGGTTCCTAAATAATATATAGACAACGGCCATCTCCTTCAACCATCCATCCCTTTCTCATATTGACTTAAAATTGATCACAATCATTCAATTGTTGCTATAGCCTATTTGCAGAACAAATTCAGAGCCTATTTGTTTGTCTCAGTTGAGAGGCAAATGCTGGGAAGGTTCCTAAATAATATATAGACAACGGCCATCTCCTTCAACCATCCATCCCTTTCTCATATTGACTTAAAATTGATCACAATCATTCAATTGTTGCTATAGCCTATTTGCAGAACAAATTCAGAGCCTATTTGTTTGTCTCAGTTGAGAGGCAAATGCTGGGAAGGTTCCTAAATAATATATAGACAACGGCCATCTCCTTCAACCATCCATCCCTTTCTCATATTGACTTAAAATTGATCACAATCATTCAATTGTTGCTATAGCCTATTTGCAGAACAAATTCAGAGCCTATTTGTTTGTCTCAGTTGAGAGGCAAATGCTGGGAAGGTTCCTAAATAATATATAGACAACGGCCATCTCCTTCAACCATCCATCCCTTTCTCATATTGACTTAAAATTGATCACAATCATTCAATTGTTGCTATAGCCTATTTGCAGAACAAATTCAGAGCCTATTTGTTTGTCTCAGTTGAGAGGCAAATGCTGGGAAGGTTCCTAAATAATATATAGACAACGGCCATCTCCTTCAACCATCCATCCCTTTCTCATATTGACTTAAAATTGATCACAATCATTCAATTGTTGCTATAGCCTATTTGCAGAACAAATTCAGAGCCTATTTGTTTGTCTCAGTTGAGAGGCAAATGCTGGGAAGGTTCCTAAATAATATATAGACAACGGCCATCTCCTTCAACCATCCATCCCTTTCTCATATTGACTTAAAATTGATCACAATCATTCAATTGTTGCTATAGCCTATTTGCAGAACAAATTCAGAGCCTATTTGTTTGTCTCAGTTGAGAGGCAAATGCTGGGAAGGTTCCTAAATAATATATAGACAACGGCCATCTCCTTCAACCATCCATCCCTTTCTCATATTGACTTAAAATTGATCACAATCATTCAATTGTTGCTATAGCCTATTTGCAGAACAAATTCAGAGCCTATTTGTTTGTCTCAGTTGAGAGGCAAATGCTGGGAAGGTTCCTAAATAATATATAGACAACGGCCATCTCCTTCAACCATCCATCCCTTTCTCATATTGACTTAAAATTGATCACAATCATTCAATTGTTGCTATAGCCTATTTGCAGAACAAATTCAGAGCCTATTTGTTTGTCTCAGTTGAGAGGCAAATGCTGGGAAGGTTCCTAAATAATATATAGACAACGGCCATCTCCTTCAACCATCCATCCCTTTCTCATATTGACTTAAAATTGATCACAATCATTCAATTGTTGCTATAGCCTATTTGCAGAACAAATTCAGAGCCTATTTGTTTATCTCAGTTGAGAGGCAAATGCTGGGAAGGTTCCTAAATAATATATAGACAACGGCCATCTCCTTCAACCATCCATCCCTTTCTCATATTGACTTAAAATTGATCACAATCATTCAATTGTTGCTATAGCCTATTTGCAGAACAAATTCAGAGCCTATTTGTTTGTCTCAGTTGAGAGGCAAATGCTGGGAAGGTTCCTAAATAATATATAGACAACGGCCATCTCCTTCAACCATCCATCCCTTTCTCATATTGACTTAAAATTGATCACAATCATTCAATTGTTGCTATAGCCTATTTGCAGAACAAATTCAGAGCCTATTTGTTTGTCTCAGTTGAGAGGCAAATGCTGGGAAGGTTCCTAAATAATATATAGACAACGGCCATCTCCTTCAACCATCCATCCCTTTCTCATATTGACTTAAAATTGATCACAATCATTCAATTGTTGCTATAG
The DNA here is from genome assembly GCA_934045905.1 of Leuctra nigra. Lineage (NCBI taxonomy): Eukaryota > Metazoa > Arthropoda > Insecta > Plecoptera > Leuctridae > Leuctra > Leuctra nigra. Next base: position 17,854,774 of record OW203767.1, on the reverse strand, counting down.
CCTATTTGCAGAACAAATTCAGAGCCTATTTGTTTGTCTCAGTTGAGAGGCAAATGCTGGGAAGGTTCCTAAATAATATATAGACAACGGCCATCTCCTTCAACCATCCATCCCTTTCTCATATTGACTTAAAATTGATCACAATCATTCAATTGTTGCTATAGCCTATTTGCAGAACAAATTCAGAGCCTATTTGTTTGTCTCAGTTGAGAGGCAAATGCTGGGAAGGTTCCTAAATAATATATAGACAACGGCCATCTCCTTCAACCATCCATCCCTTTCTCATATTGACTTAAAATTGATCACAATCATTCAATTGTTGCTATAGCCTATTTGCAGAACAAATTCAGAGCCTATTTGTTTGTCTCAGTTGAGAGGCAAATGCTGGGAAGGTTCCTAAATAATATATAGACAACGGCCATCTCCTTCAACCATCCATCCCTTTCTCATATTGACTTAAAATTGATCACAATCATTCAATTGTTGCTATAGCCTATTTGCAGAACAAATTCAGAGCCTATTTGTTTGTCTCAGTTGAGAGGCAAATGCTGGGAAGGTTCCTAAATAATATATAGACAACGGCCATCTCCTTCAACCATCCATCCCTTTCTCATATTGACTTAAAATTGATCACAATCATTCAATTGTTGCTATAGCCTATTTGCAGAACAAATTCAGAGCCTATTTGTTTGTCTCAGTTGAGAGGCAAATGCTGGGAAGGTTCCTAAATAATATATAGACAACGGCCATCTCCTTCAACCATCCATCCCTTTCTCATATTGACTTAAAATTGATCACAATCATTCAATTGTTGCTATAGCCTATTTGCAGAACAAATTCAGAGCCTATTTGTTTGTCTCAGTTGAGAGGCAAATGCTGGGAAGGTTCCTAAATAATATATAGACAACGGCCATCTCCTTCAACCATCCATCCCTTTCTCATATTGACTTAAAATTGATCACAATCATTCAATTGTTGCTATAGCCTATTTGCAGAACAAATTCAGAGCCTATTTGTTTGTCTCAGTTGAGAGGCAAATGCTGGGAAGGTTCCTAAATAATATATAGACAACGGCCATCTCCTTCAACCATCCATCCCTTTCTCATATTGACTTAAAATTGATCACAATCATTCAATTGTTGCTATAGCCTATTTGCAGAACAAATTCAGAGCCTATTTGTTTATCTCAGTTGAGAGGCAAATGCTGGGAAGGTTCCTAAATAATATATAGACAACGGCCATCTCCTTCAACCATCCATCCCTTTCTCATATTGACTTAAAATTGATCACAATCATTCAATTGTTGCTATAGCCTATTTGCAGAACAAATTCAGAGCCTATTTGTTTGTCTCAGTTGAGAGGCAAATGCTGGGAAGGTTCCTAAATAATATATAGACAACGGCCATCTCCTTCAACCATCCATCCCTTTCTCATATTGACTTAAAATTGATCACAATCATTCAATTGTTGCTATAGCCTATTTGCAGAACAAATTCAGAGCCTATTTGTTTGTCTCAGTTGAGAGGCAAATGCTGGGAAGGTTCCTAAATAATATATAGACAACGGCCATCTCCTTCAACCATCCATCCCTTTCTCATATTGACTTAAAATTGATCACAATCATTCAATTGTTGCTATAGCCTATTTGCAGAACAAATTCAGAGCCTATTTGTTTGTCTCAGTTGAGAGGCAAATGCTGGGAAGGTTCCTAAATAATATATAGACAACGGCCATCTCCTTCAACCATCCATCCCTTTCTCATATTGACTTAAAATTGATCACAATCATTCAATTGTTGCTATAGCCTATTTGCAGAACAAATTCAGAGCCTATTTGTTTGTCTCAGTTGAGAGGCAAATGCTGGGAAGGTTCCTAAATAATATATAGACAACGGCCATCTCCTTCAACCATCCATCCCTTTCTCATATTGACTTAAAATTGATCACAATCATTCAATTGTTGCTATAGCCTATTTGCAGAACAAATTCAGAGCCTATTTGTTTGTCTCAGTTGAGAGGCAAATGCTGGGAAGGTTCCTAAATAATATATAGACAACGGCCATCTCCTTCAACCATCCATCCCTTTCTCATATTGACTTAAAATTGATCACAATCATTCAATTGTTGCTATAGCCTATTTGCAGAACAAATTCAGAGCCTATTTGTTTGTCTCAGTTGAGAGGCAAATGCTGGGAAGGTTCCTAAATAATATATAGACAACGGCCATCTCCTTCAACCATCCATCCCTTTCTCATATTGACTTAAAATTGATCACAATCATTCAATTGTTGCTATAGCCTATTTGCAGAACAAATTCAGAGCCTATTTGTTTGTCTCAGTTGAGAGGCAAATGCTGGGAAGGTTCCTAAATAATATATAGACAACGGCCATCTCCTTCAACCATCCATCCCTTTCTCATATTGACTTAAAATTGATCACAATCATTCAATTGTTGCTATAGCCTATTTGCAGAACAAATTCAGAGCCTATTTGTTTGTCTCAGTTGAGAGGCAAATGCTGGGAAGGTTCCTAAATAATATATAGACAACGGCCATCTCCTTCAACCATCCATCCCTTTCTCATATTGACTTAAAATTGATCACAATCATTCAATTGTTGCTATAGCCTATTTGCAGAACAAATTCAGAGCCTATTTGTTTATCTCAGTTGAGAGGCAAATGCTGGGAAGGTTCCTAAATAATATATAGACAACGGCCATCTCCTTCAACCATCCATCCCTTTCTCATATTGACTTAAAATTGATCACAATCATTCAATTGTTGCTATAGCCTATTTGCAGAACAAATTCAGAGCCTATTTGTTTGTCTCAGTTGAGAGGCAAATGCTGGGAAGGTTCCTAAATAATATATAGACAACGGCCATCTCCTTCAACCATCCATCCCTTTCTCATATTGACTTAAAATTGATCACAATCATTCAATTGTTGCTATAGCCTATTTGCAGAACAAATTCAGAGCCTATTTGTTTGTCTCAGCTGAGAGGCAAATGCTGGGAAGGTTCCTAAATAATAGACAACGGCCCTCTCCTTCAACCATCCACCCCTTTCTCATATTGACTTAAATTTGATCACAATCATTCAATTGTTGCTATAGCCTATTTGCAGAACAGTGTGACGTGAATGGCGCGCGATAGCAGCAAGTTTTTAAGACAGCCGTGAATAATAACATACTTTTTTGTGAATTTTGAAAATTTACTTTATTTGAATTATTTAATAAATATCAGTTTCCTTGATGCCGCCATTTTGAAAAAAACATTTTGTACGAAGTCTACTTGAATGACTAAATAGTTTGTCGTCAACATCCTCTCTCTTTGTAGAGAGAGAGGATGTGGTGGTGGTGGTGGTTGTAGTAGTGGCGGTGTAGTGGCGGGGGGGGGGGGGGGGGGGGGGAGTCGCTTAGCGTTTTGGAAGTTTTTTACTTGCTTTATTGTTGGTTACAAGTATGCAAAAAGGCAAAGTGTTCGCACTTGTTTACATGTTTTGCTATTATGTATCGGACAAAACCATTGCGATATTGAGTTAATCTTCAAACTTTCAGGGAATTCGAACATAGATCCACAAATATTTTTTTTCAGAATTTTAAAAGTGGCCCATTAGGGACAAGATCCCTTAAAAGTCAAAATTGGATTTGGTCAACCCTGAAGATATTTAAAAAAAATGCAAATTAATTATTTTATGAAGAGGGTGTTACTACATATGGCTGTTTATATAAACCACTGTCAGCCAAAATTGTTTAATAAGTTTTATTTCCACAAAATTTAGTACATGTATAATACATAGTTTATTTATAAAATGGGGGGGGGGGGGGTGCATACTTAAATGTTTAGGTTTAGAGTAAACACAAAATGTTATTGTCACATTACAAATGTACAATTACAAGAAAATAAGATAACAAATAAAATATAAAATGCCAGGAATTAAAATACAATGTTATGATAACACAAAGTCATACCTGTTTACCGGATTTTAGCTACAGCCTACTACTACTTACTACCTACTGAAATTATAAGTAGGTATACGTAGCATTCTGTTAGGTACTTGAAAACTATTCATCCCACAATAATAATGTTTTGTATGTCTTCCTTTTAATATTTCAGGTTTTTCCATGTAACTATAGAGAGAGTTCCCTATTGTAGATTCATGCAATTGTCTGCTTATTACCATTATTTTTTATAGATACTTCAGATGCACGCTGTCAAGGGAATCGAAGAAATTCTGCCCAGGGACTATGATATGGTATTCAAATGCCGCGGCCCCTGTTCTGAATCATGACCACAAGAACCATGCACCAGATCACTCGGAGGTTCAGGTCGCCGAGTTAATGGAGGCCGTCCGCAATGCCATAATTGCCGACGTCAGGAACGAGGATCCGCATGCCATTTTTGACCGGGTGTGCCTACGGTACGTAATAATTTCAAACTATTTTGGTACTATTCTGGTCGCAGATAATACGAATAAATTATTATGTCTCGATGCAAGAGAAAATTTTGGTGAGTAAAATTGCAATGTGGATATAAATGGCAACACTGGTTGATTTGTTAAATTCACTTCCATGTAGGGTACCTGTGTACTGATGAGTCTAGACCGTATGACAATTCAATCAATAACAATTCAATAGATATATAATCAGTGTTGTGACTAGATAATTTTATTTTTATCTAGATAAAGATAATAGATAACTGCCAAAAATTTATCTAGATAAGATAATAGATAATTGTTAAAAAAATTATCTAGATAATAGATAAAGATAAAAAAAAATTATCTAGATAAATATTAAAAGATAAAAGATAATTTTCTAAAATCTCGTCTAATTTCATTTTACATAGGTATTATAATAAGGTATCTATAAACATTTACTTTATAGGCATATCTAACCAGATTATTGATGTTCCTACTGCCTGTGATTAAAATTTACTAAAAAGGAAGGGACTATTTTTATTATACGGGATTATAATTTTAATTTTCTAATGCGTAAATTTGGAAACGTCGCATATGCCTCATTATCTATCACAGATTTCATTATAACATTATTTTCTAACAAATGTTTTGATAAGTATTGGCGGATAGGATACAGTATTTTTGGTAGGAACGATGAGGTACCTAAGTAAGTAAATAGAATGTAAGACATAATATTAAGTTAAGCTTCTTTCCTTAATATACCGGGTTGCGCAAAAAAAAATCACCCTGATTGAGAAGTCAAAACTATTATAAATAGGATTCTGAAATTTGTACACATATTAGAAAACATACCAAAATGTAATATGTGCAAGTTTCAAAAACGTTTCTATAGTAGGAAAAAAGTTACAGCTGTTCAGATTTTGGTTGTCAAAAAATTAATTATACGGAGCTCAAATAGCTCGCGTCCAGAAAACTTCCAATGGCCGGGACGCTGTTTCTTCAAAACTACGTACGATATCTAGCTGAAAATTTCAAAATATATCGAAAATATAAGATCAATTGTGTACAAATGTCAATCAATTTAAATGAATTGAACGAAAGTTATGTGATCTTGAAGTTGAGCGTAAAATCAGAATAATGTAGATTATTTCTAAATTTTACACACGTTATAAAAGTGATTTTTCCCCCACTATTCTGTTTTCATGCTCAACTTCAAGATACAATAACTTTCGTTACATAAATTGATATTGATTGAAATTTTTACACAATCGATCTTAATCTATTTTGAATTTAATTTGAAATTTTCAGCTTGATATCTTACGTAGTTTTGAGAAACAGCATCCCGGCCATTGGAAGTTTTTGGCAACCAAATTTGAACAGCTGTAATTTTTTTCCTACAATAGTAATGTTTTTGAAACTTTCACATATTACATTTTGGTATGTTTTCTAATAGGTATGTGTACAAATGTCAATATCCTATCTAAAATAGTTTCGATATAGTGACGTCTCAATCAGGGTGATTATTTTTTGCGCCACCCGGTATTATGAATTCTAATCTAGTGGAGCGGTCGCTCCACCCAGCCAAGTCGTACTGTACACTCACAGTTACTCAACATACCGTAAAAGACTATATAAACTGAGGAGCAGACCAACCACTTTTACTGTAAGCAACAACATAGCATTTTCGGCCTACTGGATCTCAAAATTGAAAAATATCACATTGTTGCGAAATATCTTAATTTCGAGCTTGATTCAGATGTCAGGAAACAAACACCGCTGTCACCACCGCAGCCTAAACGGCTGAGCCGATCGATCTGAAATTTTTACCACATAAGCACTTTTGGCGTCTGAGGTGCCTTTTTATAAAACCAACCGGAAGCCGCCATTTTGAAACCGGAAGTGACGTCATATCTCAAAAACGGCTAGACCGATCGGATTGAAACAGCGCCAAATGATTCAAACGGCCATATATATGGAATATCAATAGTTGAAGTAGAAATCTACTATAACTGAAACCGGAAATGACGTCATAATAATGAAGAATCAGACTTTCATAATCTTTTACTAGAATAACTACATATTTAGAAGGCTTATAATGATGCATATCATTTATATAAATAAATTCTAGGTGGCAGTTATTTCAGCCGCCATTTTGAAAACCGGAAAAGATGCCATATCTCAAAAACGGCTGAACCGATTCGATCGAAGCTTTCGCTATACTTCATGTACTATCATTAATAGCATTATTTAGTACCAAACGCAACTTTTCTTAGTTACCAAATCGGATTGCTTATTATTTTTAAAGAAATTAGTCATTGTTGCCCCGATAAGTGTTACACGTTGTGAGAATAATCTAAAAAAGGAGTGATATCCCCATAAAAAACACTCCGTGTAAAAATACCAGCCAAGTCTCTTCAACTATAAAAAAATAGAAGAAATCTAAAAATTCAGCACTGAAAAGTAGTGATATCAAAAAATAGGCCAAGTCAAAACTTAATTTTAAAAACCAAAATATACTTGGC